>OZ008369.1:131859184-132075403 GCA_963931995.1 Phaonia tiefii
AGAAATTGGTGGAAACTTTTCGGAAAAAAGTTTCCAGTATAAAAAATTTT
This sequence comes from Phaonia tiefii, assembly GCA_963931995.1. NCBI lineage: Eukaryota > Metazoa > Arthropoda > Insecta > Diptera > Muscidae > Phaonia > Phaonia tiefii. Next base: position 131,859,235 of record OZ008369.1, read on the forward strand.
TCAAAAATTTTTTTTTTTTGCTATGGTCAAAATTCCAAGGGCTAGGGTACGTTACCTGCAAAAAAATACGCCAATTGGACTGATTGGGATTTCAAGGGGATGTCTAACCTACCTAATCCCGTATTTAAAATTTGGAAGAAACTTTTCTGAAAAAAGTTTCCAGTACGAAAACTTTGTTAAAAAAATAAACCTTATAACTTAAACCTACTCGTATTTGGGTTAGTTGAAAAGCTCATTCCACTAACGTCAATGTTGATACAATGATTATATTTAAATTAATTAATTTTGACCATAGCACAAAAAACCTATTTTTGAAAAAGTTTTCATACTGTAAACTTTTTTCAGAAAAGTTTCCGCCAAATTCTAGATACTGGATTAGGTAGACAAGACGTGCCCCTTGAAATCCCAATTACTCCAATTGACGCATTTTTTGCAGGTAACGTACCCTAGCCCTTGGAATTTTGACCATAGCAAAAAAAAAAAATTTTTGAAAAATTTTTTATACTGGAAACTTTTTTCCGAAAAGTTTCCACCAATTTCTAGATACTGGATTAGCTAGACCAGACATGCCCCTTGAAATCTCATACAGGAAAATGGATTAAATGCCGAATATATTGTAAGTAATAAGATTTTTATATTGAGGTTTTTCATTATTATTGTGATTTTTTATTAGAAACGATAAGAAACGCTGGTACAAGCAGAGAATTGCTTGGACGGACACCGCAGACCAAATGCTGCTTGAGATGATGTAACAGGAAAAACCAGCATGTTTATACTGAGATTGCCGCGGAGCTGCAGAAAACTGGCTTTTCGGTATCGGCATTGGATGTAAAAAATAAAGTTCATAATTTAACTTCGCGTTACCGGTAAATATTTTTAATTTGGACAAATATTTGATTGTATTTTGATTGTATTTGTTGTTTCGAAATAGAAATTATTAACTGGGCCATCAGGCTGATCGCCATCGCAGTGCTCGCTTTATTCACAGCTTCATCGTTTGCTCGGGTCATTCAAATATTATGACAATTTATCTGATATTACTGTCGATAGCATAACTGGTAATTATATTGTTTAGTATATATTTCATGTTTCTTAAATTTTATTATTATTTCCACCAGCACCATCAGCAGAAGCATTACCATCAACAGAAGCAGCAACATCATTAACAGATGAAAACATATTTGGTAAGTACATTATATTTGATCTTTTCGTAAATGCAGTGTTACAGATACATATGTTGAAAAAAGTCGTTTTTGTAACGGCCGCCAATTTTTGTGGCAAAACCGTTGGGGCTGGTCAATGGCTATCCTGGCCGGAAATGGTCTTCGGAACAAGTTGGCCAAATGTTGTCCTGTACAATTGTTGTTTGTTTCGAAGATAAGTATGGCCTAGGCATAATGCTTTGACGGCCGTTACAAAAAAACAAATTTTTCAACATATGTACATATCTGTAACACTGCATGTACGAAACATTTGGTTTTTTGTAACGCTAAATAGCCGTTTTCTTTACAACTTAGGAGGCGATAATCGCTTGCTTGTAACCAAAACACGACTAATGATACAAACTCCAATATTATTAAAATTAAATTCATTTTAATAAAATTGCTTCTATTTCACTTTTTCCGACGTTTCGTCAATTTCTTGATGACTTCTTCAGGGGATTTGTCGGTGGTTGAATGTGTGTGTTCAAAGTGGTTTTCGGTGATTGCTGGCCGGAATGCCGTGCCTGCCGGTTTAGCATGTATCTTCTGGTTGGGTGGTAGTTGTTTGGTTGGTTGCTGGCCGGCATGCCGTGCCTGTTGTTGCAGCTGGAATAAATACACACAGAGTCAATAAATAAACACACAGAGTCAAGTAAATAAACTTTATAATACTTACAACTTATTATTATTCAACAATTTAGCAATTTATAATTTATTATCTACTGGACTGGCCATTACAATCAAACAAATCAATCAAAACAAATTAGAGAAATGTCAAACAAAGAAGCTATTAAAAGGAATTTCGGAATAAATGTAAACATAGCATAGTACTGCCATATTTATTAAAATTTCAGAAATATTGTGATTAAATGAAAATTCCTTAAGTAGTGATGTTACCACTTAACTAAGTTATTAAAACATCATTATTGCCTGGCTATACTGAATTGAGTGTAACAAAATTTTCTCTGAGAGAATTCACAATGTCTCTCAATTTTGCCATTCTCTCTCTCTCAAATAATTTAGTATGTTAACTTCACGGGGGTAAACTTTTAGTCAGTCAAAATTATTTGGTCCGATAAACACATCAATATTATAATAAAATGAGGTGAAGGAGACTTAAATACAATCGATGAATCTGACGCCACTATTGACGCCTTATCAAACACATGCAGACAATTGTGAACACTTGGCTGGAGGAACACTTCCCAGTAGGAAAAAGAAGCATGCAGATATGCATTATAGTATGCTTACTTTTCATCCGGGAGTGATGCTATTTTCCCTTACGAATTCCCATTACTTTCTGAAAAGAATGGCCGCCTGACGTAAACGTTATTTAGTAAGGCGAAGAAGACATGGTACATGCTTCCACTTCTGTTTCTAAAAGTAAAGTGAAGGTAATGCATGTTACTGCTCGAGAAACTTCGTGCTTGGATTCCAATAAAACTTTTTTTTGGCAATGAAAGTGTAATGCAATGCAATATTGAAAATGTGCATTCTGATTTTTGTTTCTTGTTTGGAGAACTTGTAAGGTATGTTGTCCAAACGCATGCATTTTCACCTTCTCGACGCATGAAAACGTAAGCTTTGAAATCGAATGCATCCTTCTCTCGCTTACAGTGTAATGTATGAGTAAGGTGTAAAAACGCTTTTTGCGTTTTGCCTCTGCAACATTTTCTAAAGTTGCCAGTTAAATAAAGGTAAACATGTTTATATGCATTTAAAATATGGCTTATACATATTTGTTTAAAATTTCAATATTTACACATTTATATTTTAAAATAAACTAAAATTATAATTCATTTATCTTATAAAAAATTAAATTAAAGAAAGGTAAAAAAGATTTTACAGTTATTGTTGTCGTGCTCTCTCTATACACGCCTTTGTATAAAATATATTTTTATAATTTTTAATAGTAGGCCGAATTTCTGCAATAAACTCCTTTTCGGTATAACCATCTCTCTTTATGGCATCTACAAAAACAATGAATAACAATAAAAAATACTGCAATTAGTTTTATTTTTAGACCAGTTATTTTACTATGACTTACCAAACACCATTGTATTGAAGGCCTTATAATCCTTCAAAGCTATTTTGCCTTTGATTCCGTCGTAATTTATTTCTTGTATTAACATCCTGTCTATTATGCGGTGAAAGTTCTTGGCAACGCCTTCAGGACGTATTAGATTCTTAACCATGTTAATCTACAATAAAATATGCATTAAATCACATTCCTAAATTAAATACAAAGCAGGTTTTATTAAAGCACAATGGCATCATAAGATCCCAAAGTAAAACAACAAAAAAATAGCAAAAAAAGACTAAAAAATTGATCTTATTCACTATTTGCATACCCATTATGCCGCTTGAATAATTTGGTCCAATTGGCTTAGCAAATAAAAATCAACATGTGAAAGTTTAAAAAAAATACATTTAATACATATGCATATTAAAAGATAGCAGTAATGCTATTTATTATATAAAACATAAAATTTTTAAAAACCATAGATGGCTAAAAAGCAACTTATATATTTATTTGCATTCGTTTTACATTCCATATCAATTCTTTCCAGGGCAGCGATCGATTTTATGGGAAACACAAGGTTTTGAGTGGTTGTAGCTTCTGGGAGTACCTTTTGCAACTGCTGCAAAACTGCTGTCATTTTGCTTATGGCATTAACGTTTTGATCTACAAAAAGATAGAGTAGAATGTATGTATATATTTATGTAAGTAAGTAATAGCAGTGTACAAGCATACTTTCTGCTTTATTTAGCTTCTCCAAAATAATTTTTTGATTTTCAAGAAGTTTAGTAACTTTTTCTTCTAGAGCATCTAAACGGTCTGTTACGCTCTGATCTGCAAAAATGTGATTAGTTCTAGTGAAACCATCTTGCTAAAAAAAAGTTTAAAGCATTCTTACCTGGGGTAAGAAATTCGCTCATCTTATTTTGCTTTTTGTTTTAAATTTCAAATTGTATTACTTTTGTTGTGGCGATAATAGTTTTGATTTAGTGCGAAGTCGTATGCAAAATTGGTAAAAGCAGAAAAGTGTTATTTAAGGGGAGGCACATGAATTTAAATAATATTTTTGTTACAGGGAAATCCTCAAGTGTGTCATTAGTTTCCTTATTGACAGTGACAATACCAAGATCACTTCCAGATCGAACTGGGCCACAAAAGAAATTGCTAATATTTTTGAATCTATAACCAACGACACTTTCACTGTTGTTTAACATTACAAATTTTTGCACTTGAAACGGTATAAATGGGCTAATACAACAAACGTTATCCGGAATATCACATGTCAAAACAAAAAATTCGGAGAAGTAGTGTGTAATTACACCGCTTCTGTTAATTTTAAATCCGATTTCTACTTCTTCACAAACTTCAACGTCATTTATATACCAATTATTAAGTTGCTGCAAAATCTTCGAAGGTTTCTTAACTTTCTTTTTTATATCTTGCAGTTTGTTTTCAAATTTGTATGCTGCAAAACTCTCAATGTGACCTATTTCACGTACACATTGGCCAACGTGGAGCATATTGTGAACATTATAAGTCAACGATTTTGGTGGATATAAATTGCTATAACTCTCCACAAAATCATTCAGTAGGGTTTCAGCTGCTGTGATATTATTAACGTACTTTTTCGACATATGCAAGCGATATGCACAGTGAAAAAGCAAAAAGTGATAGCGAACTCTCGAGGAATTAAATTGGAAATGTTACAGAGATTAGAAAATATTTTTTTTGGATTCCAGCTGCATCTAATTTAAATTGAAGTGTTCTTTTTTGAATTAGACACAGCAAAATCTTTTTACAAACTCCTAAAACAAACAGATGCATAGGATCCAATGGAAACTGGGAGACCATTTTTACATTAATATTTTCTAATTTTGACTTCGTAACTTGAAACAAAGAATTATGACAAGAAACATGTTTTCGTGATGAAAAGTCTTCGTCCGTTCTTAAAGGCGCAGATTTACTTGCAAAAACTGTTACATTTTCTATCCGCTTTCCAACCTGCAAGCATTTTGAGCATCCATTTAAGGCGTTGTGACCCACAACTCCACAAATAAAAGATCTAGCTGGCGCATCGCAAACAAAACATCTAATTTTAACTTTTATGAAAGTTGAATTAACCTCAAGACCTACATCACTCAGGCTTGCCATTTCGTATACGACGTCATGTAAATATTGGTCAACGCTGCTCGGTTTACTTGGACCTAAATAAGCTCCGATTAGGAAAACACTGTTATTATTGAAATTGCACAAATGACCAAGAATTGGCCAAAGGGTTTGTTTCGAACTTTTGAATAATGGTAGTCCATCGATTCCCACATCAATAAGAATCTCAGAAAAACCTTTTATCTTTTCTATTATTTCCAGCAAATAACGTTTTATTCCCAAATGGAAATATTGCCCGGGTGCCACGGAACGAGTAACAATATTGTGAACACTTTTAACAATTGTTTTTGACGAGAGAGGAACATCTACATTTTGTGATTTTAAAATCTTTAAAAAGTCATCTAAAGCGTCACGTGTTGGATGGTGTTTCTTTCTAAAAGCTATTATTTTATCCGCAATTGGAATATTTGGATTAAGGAATACGTTTTCCAACTCATATTTCACATTCACCGATCCTTCTGATATACTTTCAAATACTTCAGGTTCACAATTCTCCTTTTTTTCACTTTCACAGCTATTTCCAATTTGCATTAACTCTTTTTTAATTTTTTGCAGCCAAGCGGCGTAAATGACTCCTTGAAAATCCTCGCATGGTTTGAAAAAAATTAAAATACAAAAATATGTATACTCAATTAACGAAATGTGTACACAAAAAATTCCGCTTAAAAAACACGTTCACTCACGGCCACGAACAGAAAGCTAAAAGACAGAGCGAAAATTTTTTGTTTGTTTTTTGCGTGCCCTCCTCCAACAACAAAAACAATTAAAGTCGTGTTGCAAGGCGTGTGGTCGGCTTCGGTCTTGCCATAGTGTAATAATATAAGTGGAAGCATAAGCCCAGCTGATCAGGCATTTTGTTATCGGGTTGTTTCTTTTTATCATTCTTTGTTTACGTAATACACTCGAAGTGTCAAACTTGTCGCATCATTTGTTTTGAATCTTCCTTGCCCTCTTTGCTTACGCTGGTCGTTTCACCGCCTGTAGTTTTTTTGATGGCTAAAAATATATAGAAGAAGTAACTAAAATTACCTACATACATATGTATGGACTTACTGATGGATACTTACCAATTTGGATCTTAAATGCGTTCCAACTTTCTGCCTATTACTTTTTTTTAATACATGTAATTCTATGCATGTAATTATTTACTTTGGCGTTTTTCCTTTGCCTCTCTTCGTATATAAAATGATTTTGACATATCGAGTGTATTGTCATAACAATAGTACAACAAAATTCTGTCAAAATCGTTTATTATTACAACAACACGCCACGCGTCGACTTATATTATTAGACTATGGGTCTTGCATACTTTTTTTAGTTTCTTTTGGTAAGCGTAAAATGGAAGTATGCAAATTTGATCATCGGCTGCCAGCATCTTCGTTTTTGTTTTTTTTTAACTTACTCTGCATTCCTTTTTAGTTTCCTTTGGTAAGCAAGAAAATGAAGTATTCAAAACTTGCCTTACTTTTGGAAGTAGCTTACCATTTTTCCGACTGGGTTAACACAAATGAACTTTAACATACATACACAGAAAATAGTGAATGTTCTAACCAATTACGAAAATTGCAAATTCAATTACTTTTGTATTTGGATTTCCGTCAATGACGATTTTTGTACATTCAATTACTCAAATTGTAGGTCAGTAATTGAAATATTTTCAATTAACTTTATAATATATTTAAATACAGAAGTAATCAATATTTTTTGGTATTTTCAATTAAATGTGTAATTGAGTTAAGTTAAAATTTTATCAATAATTTGCTTTATATTCAATTACCTCCGTAATGAAGTTGAGTGATCAATTTATCAAAACTTATAATTTATTTCAATTATACATATTATTAACTTGAGTATAAAGTTTATTAACATTTTGGTTGGTCTACAATTTTATTCCAATTACGTGCGAAATCAAATCATCTTCAATGAAATAAAAAAGCATATATCTACCAGTTTTACGATTATATTTATAAAATATAACTTTTTATTCAAATAACACTGCACAACAGCCAAAAATCTGAATCCAAAGATAAACGTCGGATTCTGTTTATTAACATAAAAACATTTCAATATACTATCTCAGTAATTTTAAAAACGGCTTTGTTGTACTATGTAAAAAACATATACATACATATGTATACAGTTAATTAATATAAATTTATATATTAGTTAATTACAAATGAGAAAACATATTTTAATTCATTTCGTCTTATTTAAAGTATGTATATAAATTTTTAGACAATGAAATAATTAGAAAGTCAAATAATAAAAGATTTCATTCAATATATTGATTTAGGATTTCATTTTTAATTATTGAAATTTTAGAAAAATGATTTTTAGTTGGAATTCGATAAAAAGTATCTTCGGATACCGCATAGATTATAATTCATTCTACTTATTTAATATACATATATGTATATATTTTTTGAAAATGAAATAATTAGAAAATCAATTAATAAAATGTTCTATTCAATATTTTGTGTTTGGATTTCATTTTTAATTATTGCAGTTTTAGAATAATTCTTTTTGGTTGGTATTTGATAAAAGGTATCTTGTGAAAATATGTAAAATATTTCCGACTCGTCGGGATACTTTATATTAAAAGTTTGTAGTTTCACACACTCGAGCTTCAAGAATTTTAAATTTGTACGTACATATATACTCTTTCAAACATTTATCAAAACTAATGCGAAAACTCCAAATCTGTTGTTTTGGTGTACGGACAATTCGTAGAAAAGCAATTCGTAGAAAAATAATTCGTAGAAAAATAATTCGTAGGAAAATAATTCGTAGAAAAATAATTCGTAGAAAAGCAATTTTGAACAATTCGTAGAAAAAACAATTCATAGAAAAGCTAATTTGGCTAATTCGTAGAAAAGCAATTCGTAGAAATACAATTCGTAGAAAAGCTATTCATAGAAAACCAATTATCCGGGAAATTCGTATAAAATAATACTAAAAAAAATTCTCGTTCTTATAAAATGATAGGTACCCAATCTCAGCGTAACTCAGAGCCAACGGCGGGAACGTGTTGGGAATATGGCTCCATTTTTTTTTTTTTTTTTTAAATCTTTTTTTTTTTATTTGTTTTTATTTTTTTATATAATTTTTGTAAGTAGAAAGAAAATAATTCGACACTGGTTTATTGTTCAAAAATTGAAAAGTGGTGTGGTAAGAGTTTGTAAAGCAGAGAAATGAGAATGAGTGGGTAAGAATTTATAGAGCAGAGAAGTGAGTAAGACTTAATAGATATACTTATGTACAGGAGTGAGAAATAGGGTGACCAAACAGCCAGTATTGTCATATCAATACTGAAAGTATACAAAGATCAAAGAAGCAAATAAAGACAACAAAATAAGCAAATGAGATTTAAACAAAAGAGTAGAAAAACACAAAATAAATTGTAATTGTAAATGAAAACTTATTCGTAGAAAAAAATAATGGGCGGAGGGTTTTTTAAGGCGGTTTATTTTTTTCTACGAATAAGTTTTCTACGAATTGCTTTTCTACGAATTGCTTTTCTACGAATTGCTTTTCTACGAATTATTTTTCTACGAATTGCTTTTCTACGAATTGCTTTTCTACGAATTGTCCGTGAATCGTTGTTTTGGCTTTCTTCTTTTTTGTTTACCGTTAATCAAATATATGTATGTATATGTACATGTCATCATATGCAGGTTAAACAACACACACAATGCTTACATGTCGTGTCAGGGATGGGAAATTACCAACAGAATTTTGTTTGATACTTTTTCTGGCCCTGAGTACTTTTTTTTTACTTCATTGTTTCATATTTTCCCATTCATAATATATGTATATTCATTAACACAAGCTCATTCACATTTTTTGGGAAATATGAAAAAATCACGTGGTGGAAATATTCAGCATAAATACTTAGATCTTAAGAAAGTGTTATAATGCAATTAGGTACATTTTAGAAAAATGCAAAATACAGAAAATAAAAAAAAACATTTAAATTTAACACCATCTTAAACTACAAAAAAGATCTTATGTTTTCAAAGAAATTGATTTTGATTCTATAGAACATAAGAATTAATAATTATATTGATGAAATGTATCAATATCGTGTCACTGTATCTTTGGGGACTAAATTGCGCAAAAACTGTACAATTATTTCCATCCCTGGTTCTTCATATTTCTTTTTTTGTTCTACTATTCTTCTTTGCAACTTCTTGATGATCGTCGTCTTCGCAGGCAATGCATATACATACATACATTTGCAGAACAACTTTGTTCACATTTTTGTTGTTGCAAAAACATACATATTTTTCTCATGCGTATAAACAATCAGTTACTGTTGTTACTATGCTGCTTTTTTGGAAAAAAAATTAATATGTATTGTAATTTCAAGTACAGAAATAATTCAGTCAAGTAAAATCTTAACTGATATTCTTACGTTACTAAAATTGGTTTACTATGCATAAATTTATTGAACAAATTATTCAAGTAATTGATCCAATTACACCAATAATTGGAAACTATTCTGATTTCCAAACACATCAGTAATTGGTTTTTTTTTTGGCAATAATTTTTTCTGTGTATGATACCCAGGGTAACCAATCCTCATTTTTGATCAAAAATATGAAAAATTTAGAAAAACTGTCTACATATATCTGGAAAACGAAGCGTCTAATCGAAAAAATAATAACTTTTTACGGGTTTCTCACAGAGTATTCAAATTCGCATGAAATAATTTTTTTTCAAAAAATCGTCAAAATAAGAAAATCGCCAAATTAAAAAATGGCTATATCTCGGAAACAGTGCGTCCAATCGCAAAAATAATTATTTTTTACATCCATAGGAGGCTTTAGCTTTTTTTTAATCACTAAAACTAAAATTTCTGGCATCAAAAATCGCTAAAACTCCCCTATGCGAATATCTCTGAAACTATTTCTTACGATTTTCTTAGGATTTTTCATAAAGTGGTCCATCGTATGGAAGATATTTTGTTCAAAAAATAATAAAAATATGAAAAACGCTGAAATAGAAAATGGCTATAGCTCGGACATACCTACATATGTTAGTTTTAGCGATTTTTTATTTAAAAAAATTTCAGTATTACATCCATCCATAGGTTTTCCCAGCTATACCTATATTTTTATTTTAGCGATTTTTAGATAAAAAAAAGTCAATACGAATAGGACCACTTTATGAAAAACCCTTAGAAACCCAAAAAATTAGTTACATTTCGATTTAACGCTCCATCTGCGAAATATATACATAATTGCGGTTTAACGATTTTTTATTCGAAAAAAATGTAGTTTTAGCGATTTGTTGAGAAAAAAAGTGATGCCATAGTAAAGCCACCCATTGGTTACACCCTCTTATTAAGGTAAAACATTTATTATTTTTGCGATTGGACGCACCGTTTCCGAGTTATAGCCATTTTCTTGTTTGAGCGATTTTCTTATTTTGGCGATTTTGTGCAAAATAAATATTTCATGCGAATTGCAACACTTTGTGAGATACCCTTAGAACCCGTAAAAATTTGTTATTTTTTCGATTGGACGCTCCGTTTTCGAGATATAGAAATTTTTTCATGTTTTCGATCAAAAATGGGCACGAAATACGAACCCTGGTTATAAATAATAATAATTTTGTTTATATTTAAATATAAAATACACAATATATTATTTGGTACAACCGAAATACTTATAGATTAGATTATTTCCAACCGCTTCTACTCCGGCATTTTAGCCATGGTTTACATAACTTTGCATTTATTCCCTTAGAGTTTTTTCGGTAAACCTCCTGTCCTGGTTGAACAGTTACCACTCTGCTTCTCTTGTTGTAATATCTGGCATTTCTCGCATAGGCTTCGTGCAACTTAGTCTGCACTTTTTCGTGTAGTAGTTGCATTTGCCCTGACTTTGGTAGAATTGATTATGCACCATCTACAAAACTGATTTTGTTTAAAATCTTATACGTTTGAGTATGAGTTATCACGTTGTAAATGGTGAAGGCAAAATAGGGAGAGACTCCTGTCGAAGAGTGGATCATTGATCGTACTGAGCATTCGATTTTGGACAAGTTTTCGTCCCCCTTGGCCTGGTCCGAACCTAAGTAGCTAGATTGAGGCGCGTGGAGTGCCGTTCGTCTTATTCCGAACAGTTTAATTAACTCTTGGAAGTTTTCCGACACAGATTGTTTGCCATTATCTGAGTGAACAAACTCGGGTACGCCGAATTTGTGAAACATTTCACTTACCAAAAATTTATTAACAGCCTTTGTAATGTCCTTTAATAAGACAGCCTTTGTCTTATGATCAAGCACCATAAAAGTAAATAGATTTATATATAGATTTTCTGAAATGACTTTTGAGTTAACACCTCCTTTCCCATCTCTGGTCGAAGAGTTTGCTTGGGGTGTTTTGTCTCCTTGCAGGTAACACAGTTGTTAATATAAGTCTTGATGTCTTTTGCCATGCAGGGCCAATAAAAATATTCTCTAATGTTGTAAAGGGTTTTTGCTATCCCGCCGAGTGTCGTATTGTCTCCATGAGATTTCTTTATTATGCCTGTTGCTAAGTTTTCTGGCAGCCATATACACCAACATTCTTCATCGTTTTCAACTTCTACCGTATTGAATTTGATCCGTTTATAAACGATGCCTCCCTCACTTTAAGGTCAGGTAGCCTGTACTTATTTTGGTCTATTGTGTCAATTAGTGACAAATATTTGTGGTTCCCAAATTCTTCAATATTAAAGTCGAGTATTGAAGGAGTTTCCACAGTGATTCCTTCCATATCCAGACGTGAAAGCATATCAGGCACAACGTTCTTTGTTCCTTTCGATGCTCGATAGTAAATTTATAGCCCTGGAGTTTCGAACTCTATCGGGCTAGACGTCCGTTAAGGTCTTGTTGCCTCATAAGCCACTGCAAGCTGGAATGGTCGCTAATCACTGTGAAATCCATTAAATCGATATACTGGCGAAATTTGTCTATGGCGAGGAATACAGCCAAACATTCGTTCTGGAATAGTTCTTTTGAGCCGTGTTTAATTTGTTTAGGAAAATACTCAATCGGTTGTTCGCCACCGTTGTCGCCTTTTTCGAATAATACGGCTCCAACGCCTACATTAGACGCGTCGCATTGAATATAAAAGGGTTTATCGAAGTCAGGGCTGGATAGTACTGGGCTAGTGACGAGTTTGGTTTTCAATTCTCAAGGTTCAAGGTGTTGAAACAAATTTCGGAGTTTTCTTTAGTGTATCTGTTAGTGAAGCTGTTAATGAAGCTACGATACCACTCTACAGTACCTAAGAATCTCCGAAAGACTTTTTTGTTCTTTGGTGGTTTAATGCTTCAACCTTGCCGTTATCTGGCTTCAATTTTCCGCCACCTACAATGTACCCCAGGTACTTGAGTTCTCTGTAGCAAAATTTCGATTTTTGCATGTTAATCGATAATCCAGCTTCTGATAATTTTTCGCCTACAACCTTTAACATTTTCATGTTCGTGTCGAAGTTCGATGACACAACAACCAGATCATCTAGGTATACAAAAATTCTGGCCTTCATCTCTGGAGGAATAACTTTGTTCATCTAGCGAGAAAGACGCTGTGCAACATTGCACAGTCCAAATGGTATAACTTTAAATTGGTAGTGAGGTCTACCTGGGACTGTGAATGCTGTTTTCGCTCGGCTTGATTCCTCCAGAGGAATTTGCCTAAAGGCGTCTTTTAAACCTATTGCGGATATATAGTGCGTTTGTCCGAGTCGTACCAATAATCCATCGATTTTAGGGAGAGGCTAAGCATCTTTTTGGTATCTTTGTTTAGATCCCTAGCATCTAAAGATGCTAAGATTTTTGTTTGGTTTTATTGCCAGGGTAACGCGCTTGTTCCAGGCTGCATCATTTGCTACTTCGATTACATCTAGTGACAACATTCGGTCAATTTCGGCATCTACATATAAGTTTTTCCACTGCCTCATTTTCTTGGGTTCGGCAGTTCCAGTATCAATATAATGTTGTTCCAAATGTGTCTTTCCTAGTCCAAATGTTGCATATCATTGAAATTCCAATTTTGTGTTTTCCAATTATTCAATTGTTCCTTTGATAGAACATGTTGTATCGGATCTTCGGTATTTAATAAATCTATTTCGTTCACAGAGACATCATTCATTTGTATCGAAATTCCCAGAAGTTTCCAGAAACCGTAAAACAACATTTTTTTGGTTTTGTTTACGCATTGTACAGCTAGATTAACTTTACCTATAATAAGGTGGTTTCTACCATCGGCTGTTTTTATAGCAGATTTAAAGTTTATAATATGGCCTTCATCTTGCGGGTGTTTTCCAAACACTTTTTGCCTAAGCAACTTACGGAAGCTCCGCTAAATAAGGCCTTTGAAGGCCATGCTATTTAATTGCACATCCATGCATGGTCTTATATCATTTTCGGTATTTAGTCTTTTCTTTCTTTTTTTCTTCGCGAATAGTCTTGCTCTTGCGATTTTTTTACTCACAACAGGTACAAAATCTTTGAAAATATCATCCCTTATTTTCCTGTACTTTTCCAATCTCTGTTCGTATGGTACGATTTCTTTTAGTTTCCTGTTTGTTTTTTAGTTGCTTGTGTTTTTGTCATGTAGTATCTGAGTTTTAGTTTCCTGTTTGTTTTTTGGCCGAGGCTTAAACTCTCAAGATATCTCGACATAAAAATAAAATTGAAAAAGGAGCCCGAAATATAATTGACGGACCTAAAGTAAAAGCGACACTTCTGAGTTCCATTTCTAAAAGTGACACAGAAAAGATTCAGAGCAAAAGAGAAACGAATAAGTCTGTAAGCAAAATCAAAACACATAAAAGCCAGAGCAACAATGAAACAAGTCGCTGACTCATTCTTGGGATGTTCCGTTTTCACTGTATCCTTTCACTTGTTTTGTCTTTACTCTATCGTTGAGTTTGTGTCGATTTCATCGGCACTACATTTATGTGCATGTGTTACACAAACCCAAAAGCTGTTTCCTTTTTCCACGAAGATCATTTCTGTTCGTTTGCGAACATCAACACCTAATACATGTACGGAAAAATTGTCCCATGTCATAAGCATAAAGAAATGACATATAGAGAAGCGTTTTGACTCAGTAAATTTACGAAGTTTGGTGTGGTGTATATAGACGTTTCATGTTGGAAGGTATTGCTTTAACAATACCAGATAGAGGCAATGGCTCAACCCAACCAACAAGAAAACTGTGACGAATTTAACATGGGGATGTCATTGGAGGTATACAATTGTCATCCTCTCGTTTACCGTCCATTAACGAAAACAGTAATGATAATTCGTTCATTCCGTCATTGATACCAAATAAATACTACTTCGGTAATGATTAATAATTAACTACTTCGTTAATGATGAATAAAGAACTACTTCGTTAAAGATAAATAATGAACGAATTAGGTACTGGGAATGTTAGTAAAGAAATCCTAAAATCCCCTTCTTTAATTTTTGAAATAAAAAATATGGATTTAATTATATATTTTTATGTATTCCTTCCTTTCAATGTACATTTGAAATTAATAACAGAAAACAAATTCATTTATTTAATAGTATAAAACTGTATCAGCCTTTTTCCGCAAATTAATTGTTAATACTTATTATTG
The DNA here is from genome assembly GCA_963931995.1 of Phaonia tiefii. Classification (NCBI taxonomy): domain Eukaryota; kingdom Metazoa; phylum Arthropoda; class Insecta; order Diptera; family Muscidae; genus Phaonia; species Phaonia tiefii. The sequence goes on from OZ008369.1 coordinate 131,874,245, forward strand.
TAATACAAAATTATAAAAAAAAAACAAAACAAAATTCATTAATTCAGATTATTAACACAATTTTTGACTGCTCACTACTAGATCAAACACCAAATGAAATGTTTATCGACTTCAGATCAGATGTGGGAAATATGAATCTTTTGTACACTTTATGTTTTAGTACTAAACGTCTTTTGGTACGATCATTCTTTTTACGATGATGCAATACAAGTATGCAACCAGTTTTTAAAAATTAAAAACATTAGTAAAAATTTACTTTTGGATACAAATCTTTAAAATGAGAGGAAAAACTTAAATAATTTTTTCCGATAACTTTTTTAATTATCGAGTTATCGAATGTTTAAAAACCTGTGAAAAATAAAAACGTCAGGAATTTATATTTTACGATATTTTCTCCTAGAACTGTAAAAATAAGAGGAAAAAATTAAATAATAGTTTTCGATAACTGCCTTAATTATCGGGTTATCGAATGGTAAAAAACCTATCACAAAATACAAGCTTGCGAAATTTACAAATCTTTTATTAACTTTTTATAGCATAGTTTTACTATTTTGTTTTAAAAATGTACAACTGGAATTTTTTGTACTATTTCTGAGCGCTCTACCAAGCATCTCATCGCATTTCTCATCACTGCTAGAAATATGTTGTCAAATCGTTTTTCCAACAAAAACAGCAGAAAATAACGGCACTTAAAAAAGACAATAAAAAAATATCAAAATAATGTGTACTGATTTTACTATCCCCTAGTAATGCACAGGGGCGACAATCGACACACCACTCGTTTACTTTGGAATAAAGAAATAAGTACATACGCTGTTTAACGAAATCGCTAATGAGGTATACGATGAAAAGTATCAATAGTCTCATTTATATTATACAAATGTATTTATATTATACGAGTAAGTACTGGGATATGTAATCGACGAAATGATTACAGAACAGACTTCAATTGTAGTTTTGCCGAACAAGCGGGATATGTGTGGCGACAATATCTATGCACAGCCAATATAAAAATGTAAATAACATGCCTGTATGATGTATACTGGTTGTGTGGAGATAAGTACGGACATTACTTGCATATCCATGTGTACTCACGGTACCGTATGTGTTTTTCATATTAGTCTGTTTCTAGACGTGCAATTATAATTGCTGCAATTCATGAGTTCGTAGGAGAGAGAGGTAAGAAGAATGGAACGAGGAAAAAACTTGCATGAACTCTGCAATTCTTTCAGTTCTTCTCATTCGTAATTGTTTAGTAATGGCGGCTACAGAATAATTTGACATTTCTTTTCATTTACTCATTCGTAAAAATTTCACACGAATAGTCTGCATATGTCTCAGAATTATACGAATGTCAGAAGCAGCAATAATAGAAACCAGAATTGCACAAACAGAATTGCGTACGTGTAAAAGCAAATTGCAATTCCAAAGGAGAATCATGAAGAATTGCTGCAATTACAATTGCACATCTAGAACCAGACTTAGTTGCAACTTCTGCTACTGTTTACGATGTTGAGGGATTCGGAAAATATCGAAGAGTTATCGGACGGTCAGTACACATTGCAGTGGCTCAATGTAATAAAATATTAAAAGTAATTACAAATTCGATACATTTATTGAAAAATACACAAATTTGAGGCATTATAAATGAAAGTGGTTTAATATAAGAATGATATGAATGTTGTATGCATACAGTGGACCAATAACCAATTGCATGCGTGTTTTTCAAATAACTTCGTTACATTTATGATTTTCGACCAATTGTATATCTAAGTACACATGCTCTAATCCACGGAACGCACATCACACATTTTGTACATATGTACACAGTGGACGTCTCCATACCTACATATGTATTTTTCGTACTTAGGGTATGGGTATGGCAGGCATACTATACAATAGGGTGTATCGATTTTTAACTTTTTTTGTTTTCAAATTCCAAGTTGAAAAAAAGTTGCTACTAGGTACCACAACTTACCACAAAAAGTTTTGGATTTTTAAAAAAATTTTTAGATCTCCCGCACAAGGCCTAAAGTTTTAATTTTTTTCAAAAAATAGCAAATTTTTTTAAAATTTTAAAAAATAAAATAGTACATTTTGTGTTTATTCCAAGTTAAAAAACAGTAATATTAGGGCATACAAATAAGAAAAACGAGTTTTTTTTTATAAAAAATGGATTTTAGGTCTCCCGCATAAGCCCTTAAGTTTGTTAATTTTGATGAAATTTTGTATATATGAACCATGTTTTTTTTAAGACTAAACCACCGGAATTAATTGTACTTTTGTTACAGAAACAAGATAGTTGGACGGCGTAAATTGTATGAGAAAGGTGTTGAAAGAAACTAATGTTATTTGCTATTACTGTTGTTTAGCACACAAGTATAAAAGGTTATAACATGTCATAAAATGTAGTATAATAACTAAGTACAAAATGTTTCTCATTACTTTCCATACGACATGAGTAGCAGTTTTCTTGTTCTACTCCAAATTTACTGACTTGTTTACGTATTCGTCCTTTCATCTTGACTTCAAAACCTGAAATCAAAGTTGTGTATAGTATTTACGTAGGCCTAGTCATTTTTACAAAATTTTATAAATGTTATTACAGTACAGTTAAGACAGTACGATAAACACGTTATTTAGAAACATTATAACTTCAAAATAGTCGAACTACACTTACTTAAATTCTAATCCTTTGCAGAGGTTTTGTGCTGGCTCTTATTCTCGAACGTAGGTAGCTCTTTACGGTCTTCCAGTCTGGCACGGACAAACCCATATCTTTCGATCAGCCCACATACTCGCTTCGAATCTTCTGTGACTTCCTTGACAATTCGTTCCACCGCTTGAGTGTGAGAAGGGATTCTAAATTCAACCCTGCCACTTTTGGCAGTTCCCACAATTGACTCCAACTCTTCTAGGCTCATATCTGTAACAAGATGGGGTTCGGTTACTGAAGTGGATTCCCAGTCAATCATATCTATATATCGACACATACTACAAGCTTAAAGGTCAGTAACATTTTTGTAATTCAAAAATGGTTGGTTTTTGTTAGAAATAATAGACAATTCAAATTATTTCAATTAGAAAAATGTTCCTGGCCTGTATGCTTGTAGTATGAATTTCTCATACATGAACTGAAAACTCTTTTTTTTGTTGAACAGTGTAATCAAATGATTGCAACTTCCTTCCATTTGTTGGAAAGAACAAATACTATTTTTAATCAATTTGCACAGTGCATTCGGTGCAATATTACAATTTTATTTTGTTACACAAGATAATCGATGCAATAAACTTTTTGCCGTTGTAAAGTGTAACCGATTTGGGCGTTGAACTATTTACTATTATTTCCTGTCTGATCCAGAAAATAACCTCAAAAAATATTTGTGGTAGTTCTATATAATTAAGTCATATATTTTTGGAAGTGTGCTTGTAGTTTTTTACCATATTTCTCAAAAATTAAAGTCTTAATTTATACATATTTTTGAATTTAACGTTTAGTCAAGTACTCGTTGTATGCTCTTTTGGAAATAATATGTCTTGCCTATTTTTGCATTAATATTATACATATAAATGTCTACATTTTTATTATAGTATTATTTTTTATAGCAATCATGATGAGACCACCACCAACAATATTATTGCAGGGAAATTAATAAATATTGACAACGAAACTTTAAATCTGTACAAACCCAAGGCATCTAAAACTGTAAAAGCCGTTACTTTTCTGAAGTACCTTGGACTTTTAATCAAACCAGGCTGTTTTCTATACCATGACAAAAACAAAACGGCTTGTATAGATTTCATTGTTAAATATAACGACAAGTTTTTTGTATTAATTTCCATCTATAATGTAGTATGTTTTGAGCCTCATTTTTACGTCTATAGTTGAAAAAAACTACGAATATTGTACTGTTCCAATAGAATTATTAAATGTATCAATTATTTGAAAATTTATAAGAAATAATATACGTGCTATTAATATAAACAAAATTCAATTTGAATCACTTTTGTACGATGACTTACAAATAGGAATATTAGTATGATAATCAAATATTTATATATATATTAAATATAATAAAAACTATTTGAAGTTATGTAAATATTTGTTTTTTCTTTTGCTTAGCGGTATTATGTTTCATTTATAGCTGCTTTTTTGAGTTTGGGATGGCCAAAAACTCGTTAGTGACAAACGAAAAAACCAATAGTCATAAATGTTTCTCGTTCGTAACTAACGCGTTTTTATGTTTGGGATAGTCATTACTCATTAGTGTCAAAAGTAAAACCCTATAGTCATAAATGTCTTTCTTTCACAGCTAACGCGTTTTTACGTTAAGGATACTCATAACTCGTTAATGTCAACCGAAAAAAACAATAGTTATAAATGTTTTTGTTCATAGCTAACGCGTTTTTATATTTGGGATAGTCATAACTCGTTAGTGTTCAACGAAAAACCCTATGGTGATAAATATCTTTCGGTCATAGCTAATGTTTTTTATATTTGGAATAGTCATAACTCGCTAGTGTCAAACGAAAAAAGGTATTGTCGAAAATGTTTCTCGGCTGTATCTAAAATTTTTCTAATTTTGAGATACCCATAGTTCGCTAATGTCAAATGAAAAATCAATTCTTCGCAAAATAACTTCGTTTATGACTAGCTTTTTCTTGGTTTGGGGTTACTACTTTAAATTAATTATAAATGTTTTTCAGTTGCCGACAAAGTTTTATTGAGTTCTGTATACTGAAATCTATTTGCTTTAATCGCAAAACTACCCAGTACAATACTTGGTCTAAACGAAAATCATTGTCTGCAATTTAACTCCGTAAACGAAGTTCAATTATCTGAGATTTCGTTTCTGGCTAACGTTTTTTTTCTTTGCGTGTAGTCTTTGTCATCAAAATTGATCTGAGGGGGTTTAAATACCCTTACGCCTGTCCTTTCGATTGCGCGAGCTTTCTGGATTCTCTTATAATTATAAGCCAAGGCTCTAATATGTTTTCGTTCATCGAGCAGCATAGCTATCAAAACATGATCTGGGTGAGCCATGAAAGCATTTCTCTGCAACGTTGCATGGACGACTTTTCTTAGCTCATCTTCCAAGAAATTGGTGAAAAGAAGAATTTTAAAAAAATGATAACCATGATTATGAACTCTGCAAGCTTTCTTAGCTGAGGGATCGGATCATCGGCGGCTACATACAAACGAAGGACTCGATTTGCCAGAGTAAGCCACCTGGCGTGCGATATGTTTCCGGGGTTTCGTTTGGCCAACTCTTCTCTACATGTGCCTGTTGATACAGCTTTGGACATTTCGTACAGATACTTTTGGTCTGTACTCAACTCTTTAAGATCAACCTCTGGTATATCGCTTTCAATTGCAACAAAATTTACAACTTACTGATTTTGACAGCTTAAAAGTTGTTTACCAATAGTCCCACTAAATGTATTCGGTCCAGAAGTTGGTCCATCAAGAGCAACCATAACTTTTCTCAATGGTAATTCGTTCGAATGTAGTAGACACACAACTGCCTGCAGTGGCTGTTCTATTTTATTTTCAAATAAGGTTATAACTGCATTTTAAGTACCTGTGTTTGCTGCCGTACCATCACAACCGATAGCTTTAAGTGTTTTCAGGTCGACAGTTTTTTCTTCACAATACTTGACTAGTGATGTAACGATTTCCTTTCTTGTTCCATTTATGGGAGTTACATGACCGAAATATTTGGAACCAGGGTCTTCAACAATAGAGATGTGTTCTTCCGATACTGATGTTCTGACGCTTTTACCAGCTACTATTTCGTTTGTTATGGTTTCGTCTTTACGACCATCAAAGTAAATAGCCAACAGACCGGAGGTTCGAGTTGACCTTGCATCTTTACGAGACTTAAGTCTTTCACATACTACTTTTGATTTGTCGATGACTGCTTTTTGGTTTCCAGCTAACTGAGCTCCAGCTCTACTAGAAATGCCTCTGCGGTCACAAGCTCGTGAAAACAGAGATAAGCGTTGTGGCAGTTCTTGTTTTACTTCTACACTTGAAACATTTTTTTCACTCATATCAAGTACATTTTTTTCAAAATCACTACCTTGACTTGAAGTTTGAGACATTGAATCATCTAAACTATCACTAGAATCAATGTTACCAACAGGTTTTAAGTTTTGGTCGTCATTTTTATTTTCAACAACCTGCATTAAAGCTTGTGACTTAGATTTTCTTTCTAATAGCTTTTTAAGTTTTTTTAGTTTTATTTTTGTCACACTCTGCAATTGACATCAATCTAGGACCACGTTGATCGAGCAAAAACTCGTGTTCTAATGTCGGGACTTTTTTGTCAATAGAACAAATGCAATTGCTGAGGTCGCATTTACAAGTACAAATGTCAAATATTGTCAATAAGATTTGAACTATGAACAATACAAATATCAAAGTACTGCACAATTTCAAATGGCTGAAATTTACGACTTTAAGGCCTTATGCGGGAGACCTAAAATCCATTTTTTATAAAAAAAACTCGTTTCTTTCTTATTTTTATGCCCTAATATTACTGTTTTTTAACTTGGAATAAACACAAAATTTATGATTTTATTTTTTAAAATTTTAAAAAAATTTGGTATTTTTTGAAAAAAATTAAAACTTTAGGCCTTGTGCGGGAGACCTAAACATTTTTTTAAAAATCGAAAACTTTTTGTGGTAAGGTGTGGTACCTAGTAGCAACTTTTTTTCAACTTGGAATTTGAAAACAAAAAAAAAGTTAAAAGTCGATACACCCTACTATACAATGTCTACATGCAACAATGTGTGCTTCGTACAATGATGCATGTGTGTGGCGCACAAACAGCGATTGGTATGCAAAGTCCCTGTCGGGAATTGAGTTAACTTTAAGCTATCAAATGGTTCGACAAAGACGAGTCACAGGTGACTCAAAAGCTACCTCATTTTCCTTGTTAAATACTATTCAGTTTTTACATGTGATGTCATCAGAGTGAGTTAGTACTCACTCACTCTGCATAAGTTTCAGTTAACCACAATATAGCTCTCTATGAGTTAGCTTTTGGCGCATAATTCAAGAGGGCTATTAACTATTAACTGACTAGCTAATGATAAGCTTGTAGTCAGCTAGCTTGTGGTTAACTGAAACTTATGCAAAGTGAGTGAGTACTAACTCACTCTGATGACATCACATGTAAATACTGAATAGGATTTAACAAGGACAATGAGTTAGCTTTTGAGTCAGTAAAACTATAATTTAAAAATTAATAAAAATATATTTGTTGTTATTGAACTAAAATTAAAAAAAAAATAATTAATATTAAAATAAAATTGAAATAAAATAAATAAAATTTATAATTTAAACAACACACCTTTTATTTTGACTTACTCGAACTGACACGTGTCTCCTGAAACCGCGAGCTAAACTGAACGAAATAAACGAAAACACATCTATATTCACAGATATGTTTTTTTATTCTCTTCTTTTGTTCTTTGAATTTTGTTACTATGGCTTAATGTTTACTTACATCTGCATCAGCTTTAAGTGAGCAAAAAGCTAGTTCATTAGTTATCGAGGAGGAGTCCGATTGATGAAAAAACAATTGACTAAAGCCTGCATATTTTTAGCTAGAAGTCAGTTGTAAATGAGTTAGCAAAAGGTTAACTTGATTTCGAGTGAGCTCGTAGAAGACCGACAGGGGTATTGTACGGTATGAAAGTAGATGGCTACATGTTATATATATACATACATGTTTGGCCATCGATACTTAAAATGTAGACAAAGTGATAATTCTGTCAGTCTCTGATATACATATGTATAGTATATACAATGGTCCAAATTTTCCGACCCGTAGACCAAGCAGCCGAGGATTTCCGGTCCGGTGGCACATCACATTCTTAAAGGGGAGATAAGGCGGTTTCAGTTGATATACATATCAATTATATATCGGATGATGATGTGACTGAAGGAGGTGGGCGTAGCAGTGCCCTGATTTTCCCCATTATCGAAGACAGACCCACAAATGTTCTAAAACTCTCTCATGCCATACTCACTGGTTGCGAGAAGCTCTCCCCAATTACTTCATGGGATGTAATGGGAAACCGTTTTTTTTCTATTAAGCGTGTTTTGGTTACACCGCTTGCTTATATAATCACTTGTTTTGTATGAAGCACTTAGCGAGAACTTAGCGTCGCGAATCATTTTCGCTAGGTTTAAACAATATTTTTTATGCCATCTTATTCCGTTTTCAGCCCTTTTCCATATTTTTTAATAAAATCACTTATCGCTAAATAGCCGTTTTCTTTGCAACTTAGCAAGTGATAATCGCTTGCTTGTAACCTAAACACGACTATTGTTTCCTTAAGGCGTTGTCGTGTGTAGTAACAGGCACACAGACGGAGATACTGCTCTGACTAGATCGACTATTTAGGTGATCCTGATTAAGAATATACATACACCATAGAGTAATTACATACCTACAGTAAACACCTCTCACAGTAAATTTATGACATTTGGCCAGGTGTGATATGAACGTTGGATGTGGAAAAGAATTGCTTTAATAATAACAGATAGAGGGTTAATAGCTTATTCACATTTACCGCGTTTCAACTGGGACGCCGGCGTTTCGCTCTCTTGAGATCATTTCGAAACCATGGTGTTCACATTGTACTTTTGTTAACTACTGTGGTTTCATGTGACATTTCTCATTTCTGTTTTGTGTTTTCTGTATTGACTGTAAACAACACAAACGCACATTTGTGAATAAAGAAATATAAAATAATATTAAAAAATTAATGTAATTTTTATAATATTAGAATTTATATCATTGTATGATAAAGCAAAGAATGCATTCAAAGATATAAATGATTATATTCATAAATCACATTGCAATAAGTACTTACCACCACAAAGCAAACTAGAAATGTAAACAAACAGATTTGTTTTCCCTCATTTTTCTGGCATTTGCTTTGAACCAGCAATGGAAATTTTTTAATTTTACTCCTTTTTTTAACTACTATTGGAGTACAACACTGTGCTCTCTCTCATTTTTAATGTGGTTTCAAACAAACTAAAGTAAAAAGAGCATAATGTGTGCGTTTTTTTTTGTATGGAAATAAGTGCCAATTAAAGTGTGTTTCGCTGAAATCATCGAAAGAGAGCGAAACGCCGGCGTTTCAGTTGAAACGCGGTAAATGTGAAAAGGGTATAAAACAAAACATCCAACAGGAAAACACCAACAGCATTTTGTGTTTGTGTATTAAAATAGTTGTCTTAACCCTTTCACGCACAAAACAAGTACGCTAAAGTTATTATGGATATGAGTGGTGTTTGTAGTGTGTTAGGAGGTATTTTAAATATGTGTATGAGAAAAATTAAAAAACGTCAGTAGATTATTAGAAATAACATGGGACAAATGTGTCCCAATATGCGATAAAGGTCAGCATTCATCGGACAAATTGGTATTTTTAGTGCCAGCTTATTTATATATTTTGTAATAAAAAATAACATTTGTTTAAAAAAATATGCATTTATTCTTACATTTAAACATGAAAATCTGCAAAACAATTTCTGCTTGCTGTGAAGCATAAATTTACGTTACAAATATCGAAAATATTATACGTACGATTTTCTATGCCACTCTTTGCACATTGCACACATCTTTTACGAAAAGGGCCTTTCATCATAACGTGCGACGGTAAAGACTGCTTGTGTACTATATTTTGGACTCGCTTCTTTGTCATGGAAGTAGACGGTAGAGCATGTTTTCTTTCTAGCAACAACTTGTCGGAATTCTAGCGACATAAGTGAAGGACCTTCAATTCGATGTTCAGCATGTAATTTCTGATATACAATATAGGCATTGTTCATTTCAATATCTAAAAAAAAGTCGTAGGTAATATTTTATTTTAGATTTTCTGTCGACTTCGTATGTAACTTTCTTCTGATCCATTAAGTCGACACCATCCATATTTTGATTGTACTTGTGAACAATATCAGGACATGTAATCTCCTGACTTTGAGCTGATCCTACTTGTTTCCGTTTGATCTTTCGAGTAGGTATCGGCGACAAGAAATTGGTAAGGAGGTATACTGCTTTATTATCCATCCACTTGACAAAAGAAATTCCTTCGAAGCTAGTGGCTTTTCATATCTTTGTCTAATGGTCAGTTTTTTGGAAGATGCTTTCTATGTGTACGAACTGTGCCATTTTTCTTTGCGGGGTTATATTGCAGCATCGGAGAGTTAAAAAAATTGTCAATATAAATTTCACATCCAAGACCCTCCAAAGGTGTTGTAAGCTCAAGAACAAAAGATTCTCCCAAACCAATTTCTGGTCCCGGTTTCTTTTTTCCCGTATATAAGTCGAAATGAAACAAATATCCTGTTTTAGCATTAGCACGGCACCACATTTTGAACCCTCTCTTCAATGGTTTATTTTGCATATACTGCTTCATTATGTTATGCCCTTTAAATTTCACCACATGCTCATCCACTGATTGGGTAATTGAGTTATTCATAGCTGCCTGGAAACTTAAATTGAAATGATCCATCACTAGTCTAATCTTGTAAGCTCTATCAAAATTTGGCGATGTTGGTGATGGTTGCGACGCATTATTACAGAAATAGAAATTTCTTCTTATTTCCTCAAATCTTGCAAGTGGCATAACTGAAGCTATGTAAGGCACACCCATGTCGGGTTCGGTGGACCAGTAGAAGGTAATACATGGTAGCCCATGACATAGTTCATGCCAATAAATGCTGTTACTTCTTGAAGATCTGTAGTGAACACGGCAATATTTTCATTAGCGAAGCGTAAAGTTTCTGGCATTATTATTTTTCCAATCAATGACTTGAAGTTTGTCACCATTTCAAATATATCAATAAGATTAATTGAGTCTGATTCTTGAAGAATATTGATTTTGCCGAACTCATAGTTAGTCTCAGAAAAATTATAAGGATTATAACAGTTTTTTTTCCACACAAACTCAGGAACCATACCACGAAATGATGTATCAAGTAAAGTAGGTCCTGCAGTATAATCTGACGGATCAGCTGATTCAATAATCACTTCGCCTGCAGCTGCACCTGGGTATTGATTAGAATCTGATCGACCAGCTGATTCAATAACCACTTCACCTGCAGCTGGACCTGGATATTGATTAGAAACTGATCGACCAGCGGATTCAATAATCACTTCGGAGACTCCATCTTGCATGTCTTGTTGTAAGAACGACAGGTCTTCTTCGTCCAAATGAGGGCGTCTTCATTGTCGCTGTTTTCAGCCATGAGATATTCCTCCACTTCGCTATCAGTCAGTCGGAATATTCGGTCACATTTGCGGGCCTAAAGTAATAGAAATCACTCAATATATAACATAAAAAATCATAACACGTAATATGCGATATATGAGCAAATTTTGACCTTTCACGCATATTGGGATACCGGTGTCCCTTACAGAAAATCTCATATGTTAGCATTTCAAATGTATAAAACGCAATAAATAGCGATCAAGTTATAATTACTACTTACCATTCTCACGAAATTCACCGTAAAACACTTTGATAAACTGCAAAAATATGTTAAACGTAGCCTATGAAAAAATTCAACAAAGCGCTGCAAATTCGCGTTAGCAAAATACTAAAATTGGCGCCTTTTTTGAGCGCTGTGCTTCCAAACTTAGAAAAAACTAAAATTGCAAGCTTCAGCTGAGATTGGGCGTTGCCAATTATTTAAAACAAGCTCTTATTTGGGGAAAACCACACTTTAAATATTTGGGACACCGGTGTCCCATTTACGTCAAAGGGTTAAATACAACACAAATGTGTACTAACAATAAAAGGTAAGAACAAACTTGAAAATACAATTAATTTTCACAGTTCTCCAACAAAACGACGTGAACAATTTAAGACAACCCCAAGAAGTCACCACGAAGAGTTTGAAATGAAACGTCAGAAGAGAGAAAATTTCCCCCCATATAACTACTATGTATTACTCTATGATATATATTTACTTATGCATATGTTGATATATATCTTCATTCCTTTATTGCGTTACAAACTTCATGACAAACTTAATGTACCCTTTTCAACATTTTCTAATGGTGTAAACGTGTTCTTTATGGCAGAGAGACATAAACAAGAACAACGTGCATAACAGTAACAGCTATTAAAAAAAGGTAGAAGGAGACGAACCAAAACTGAGAAAATAAATGAAACTAAACAATTCTTAGCGCAAAAACGATACAAATCAGTGTTCGATTTTTGCCGTTTGATTTTATTTGTTTAATTTTTCCGCGGAGTTTAGCTTGTGTGGGTTTTGCAATGACTGAATGTATGTAGATCGTTTGCCCACGAAGAAAAAAAATTGTGTTTCTTTTCCTGGCAGTCGTAAGAAGTGTCTTTCTTTCTTTGAGCGTGACAATTGTTAGCAAGCAAAAGCACAAAACAAATTCAAAACCGAGAAGTTACAATGTGTCTTGGAGTGATAGGATAATACCATATCGTGCGCCATATGGGCTCACTGGTGTTATTGTCAGCGATGCCCGCCCTTATGAAGCCCTTACTAGCTTCTCTCGACATTGATCCGTATTAATGTCCCAAAAATCGAAGTACCAGAAAACTTAAACCCCTTTTATACCCTTTTTTATTGGCACTATTACAACCTCATGAGGTCAGATGTCTTACACATATTAATTAAACAAACAAATTTCAACATATTCTTCCAACTGGCTCTATCCTTCGCATTTTCTCGCCAGTTGGTGACACCAAGGATACGGAGGGATTCTTCTGCCTGGTCTTTCCAGCGGAGTCTTGGTCGTCCTCTTTTCCTGCTTCCATCGGGTACGTTATCAAAAATCTTTCGCGCTGGCTCATATTCATCCATTCTGATGACATGGCCTAGCCAACGCAATTGTCCACGTCAGAATAGAGATTATATAGCTCTGCGTTTCAGCGACGTCGGACCATATATTTTACGGAGAATTGTTCTCTCGAAAACTCCCAGGTGTTTTTCATCCGCTTGCGATATGACGCAAGTTTCGGAGCCATATGTCAAGACAGGTAAAATGAGAGTCTGATATTGCTGGACTTTTGTCCGTCGAGAGAGGGCTTTGTTCCTAAACTGCATCCTGAGCCCAAAATAACATATATTTGCAAGCACAATTCTCCTATCTATCTCCAGACTGACGTTGTTGTCCTTGTTCACGGCGGATCCAAGGTAGACAAATTCATCTACCACTTCAAAATTAAATCGGTTGTCAACGTTCACGTGCGGATCAAGTCGAGAGGTTTCTCTAGTCGTTGACACCATAAATTTTGTCTTGCCCTCATTAACAGCAAGACCCACCTTCGCTGATTTCTTTTCGATTCTTGAAAATACTGCAGTAACCTCTCGCAAATTTCGCCCAATGATGTCTATGTCGTCAGCATACGCCAGTAACATATGGCTTTTCGTGTTAATGGTCTTGTTCGTATTTACTGCAGCCTTTCTCATTATTATCTCCATTAAGATGTTGAAGAGATTGCACGAAAGTGTGTCGCCTTGCCTAACTCCACGCTACCAAGTTCAGATCTAGCTTCGAACAGTTTTCCCCATATGGTGCTATCGAAAGCAGCGTTGTAATCGACAAAAAGGTGGTATGTATCGATTTGCTTTTGCGTGGGTCTTTTCCAGGATTTGGCGTAGAGTGAATATTTGGTCAGTTGTGGACTTGCCTGGTCTAAAACCACACTGATAAGGTCCAATCAGGTTTTCAATAATTGGCTTTAGTCTTTCACATAATATGCTCGACAAGACCTTATACGCGATGATAAAAGACTGATACCGCGATAGTTGGAATAGACACACGGATCACCCTTTTTCAATACAGGACATAATACACTGAGACTCCAATCGTCGGGCATAGATTCCCCCAGCCATATACCGCATATCAGTTGATGCATGTGGGCTATCAGTCCTTCGCCACCTGCCTTAAAAAGTTCAGCGGGTAGGCCATCTCCACATCAGCGGCTTTATTATTCTTCAGGCGGGAGATCGCCGTTCTAATCTCGTCGTTTGGGGGGGGGGGGGTACAATCTATACTATCTTCCACTATCATTACCTCCTGATCTTCAGTGGAAGAATCTGAGTGGAGTAGGGCTGAAAAGTGGTCTCTCCACATTTTGAGCACGCACTGCTTCTCAGTCACCAGATTCCCATTCTCGTCCTTGCAGGAGGGCAGCCCATTATTAGGCCCGTTGGTCGATCTTCTTACCCTCTGGAAAAACTTTCGGAATTCACCATTCATCCTGCACATTTCGGTTCTTTCACTCTCTCTCTGCTCCCACTGCCATTTTTTTCGCCTAAATAATTGGTTTTCGCCCCTTCTCAGCACTCACAGCACGCGTTGTAACTGACTGTTTCGTTGCCATACGTGCAGCGTCGTTTTCATCAGTTGCAATGCGACACTCTTCGTCGTACCATGGCTTATCCTTCTGTGGTCTTTGATAGCCAAGTTCAGTCATTGCAGCGATTTCCAAAGAATGGGAGATGTGCTTCCACTGCGCATCTGGGTCTTCGGGAGGGGGGTATTCTGCTCTAGCAGGACAGCGAGTTTCTGTCGATAGGACATTGATATCTCCGGTATTTGTAGCTTGTCTATATCCAGCTTTTCCTGTGTTCGGCTTCGTACGTTTTTCGCCCTGGCACCTCGAATCACACGTACATCTATTACACTAGAAGAGTGCCTGCCATCTATTACCAAGTGATCAATCTGTAGGATGGTGGCTAGTTTCCTAAAGGGGCGCAAATTCCGTACTAAGGTCGGAGATGCGTACTCTAGCGTTAGAGATGTTGTGGCGGGAGTGCCCCAGGGTTCACTCCTGGGACCTGTACTCTAGAACATCTTTGTCAGTGATTTACCAGAACCGCCTGATGGTGGGTTGCTACTGGTATATGCTGATGACTTACTTGTTGCCATGACGGGTGCAAGAGCCAGAAACACAAACTCCAGGGTTAACGAGTACCTGGAGGTTCTGTCGAGATATCTCGACAAGTGGAGGCTTAAGCTGAACGTTGGCAAATGTGAAGCTGCTATAATCAAGGGCAAACGGCGATTGCTGTTTCGTAGTGCGAGGGCATTCGTACCTGATCTTTGTATTGGGGGCGCCCGAATAGGAAATACCAAGGTTCTTAAATACCTTGGAGTCCTATTCACAACGAATTTCGAATTCTACCGACACATTGATTGGACTTTGGCCAAGGTGAAGGGAGTATTCGCGAGTTACATCAATGTGCTCCGGTGCCGTGAGGGACTGACGAACGAAGTTAGACTTTTGATCTACCGACAGATCATCAGGCCTATAATGTCCTATGCCTTCCCAGTCTGGTTTGGGATCTCTTCCCACCAGATGGAGAAACTTAGAATATGGGAAAGACGCATTCTTGCAAGCTACTTGGGCTCGCGGAAGTTAAGAGCTGACGATGACTCGTGGACTGTACCATCCTGTAGACAAATCAACAGCATGGTGGATTTTGACAGAATTGACGTATTTTTAGTTAGGGGTGCGTTGGCTTTTCCGGAGAGGTCGGCCTCTTTGGACAGCGCTTTAGTTGAGCGTAGTATGGACCATGACGGGGATTTGGGAAGACAGTTTGAGGGAAATTATAGACCACCTATTGGCCTGGAGGGACTGAATAGGGACGGGTTACTTTTTGTTGACGATAGGCTACTCTTCTATCATAGGAGAATAGGGACGACTGATATTGGCGACACTGTCTACAATGTAGCTCAGTAATCGCACCTTACCCTGTAGATATTGTATACAGTATAACCTCTCTAATCCGGACAGATATAGTTTCGACCTTTGTCCGGAATACTGAATTGTCCGGACTACAGTACAATATTTCTTAAACTCCAAAGTTGGTTATGTTTATTGATTTTATTATGAAATAAGTTATTTATAAAGCGAAATATAAAAAATAAATAATATTAAAAATTGATTTAAAAAAAAGGTTTCCCATTACATCCCATGAAGTAATTGGGGAGAGCTTCTCACAACCAGTGAGCTCGGCGCTTTCTAGTTTTATACTCACTGATTGGTACCTACAGCTTTTACACCGATTCCGAATGGTATTTTGAGGAGCCTTTCCATGCCTAAATACTCAATAGTGTCACCGTCACTATGCGAGGTGACCGCCGCCGAAAGAAATTTAAGGTGGTCAGAACAGGGATTGAACCCAGGATCTCATGTACAAGAAGCGAGCAAACTAACCAGTGCACCACCGACGGCCACATATTGATTTACATTTACAAAAAAGTTCAACAGGAATTGAAAAAATTTATTGCTTGAAATATCAATTAATTTTGGATTGAATATAAGTACATTTTTCTTTGTGCAGTTTTTGAGCTCTGGTTTTAAGTTCTTTTAAAAGAAAGATTCACATATTCTATCGTTTGTGTTATTGTTTTTGGGCTAAAGTACAAAAGCTGCGAAATAAACAAACTAATGTCCGGACTACAGAGGTAAAATTTATAAACTGTCCGAAACATTGAGCTGTCCGGACTACTGGATAGTCCGGACTAGCGAGTGTCCGAACTAGAGAGGTTACACTGTATATGTAAATAGTAGTCTTAAGTGTAAATAGTAGTTACTAATCCTTAGTTTGTAGTCATTAGCTTGTAGAATGTTGATTAACCCCTTTTTTATAGTACTATTTTGGGGGTACTTCTTTGCAGGTAGAGGGTATAAATTTATAGTATGAAGATATGCAAGTATGTAAGCATATTTAGGTAGATTAAGATAGTTCTAAAAATATTGTTTAGTGTATAGAAAGTAGAAGTGTTGAAGGATTAATGTTAGATTTTAAGTTATTATTTGCATCAGATGTTTAAGTCCTCAATAAAATCAGAATTTGAAAATGAAAAAAAAATGAAAAATGGGTCCGCAACGAGAACCAGGGTTTTTTAAATTTAACTGCTTTAATTTTTGTTTTTTCTTCAATTGAAGTACGTTCGTAAAGAGAGCCAATAGTGCGCTAAAAAAAACATATATATATATATTTATATATGTATTTTCATAGCATTTTACAAAAATATATGAATGACAAAGTGTGTAACGTCCGCAACGGAATGAATTTATTCTAAAATTGTATATATTGAATACTGAGATGCATTGAGGTTAGTTAGCTGTTCTAGTGCCATATTGATCTGTCTTGTATCAGTCAAAATTGCATTTACCGTTTGAATTAGAATTGAGGCTTTGTCAAATTTGCTAAACCTCAGTATATTTCGTGCGTACTAATATTGTTTCATAAACATAAAAATGCCTTCAACTTCAGAAAGGTCAATACAATTTCGTAATAATTTAAAAAATAATGAACATCGAATGATGTTGCACAAAAGTAAAGACGCTGAAAGAAAGCGAGCTTATCGGGAAAAGAAATTAAAGAACGTTTAAAGCACAACCCATCTCTTGCTAAAAAAATTAAACTTGACAATAGACAACGTGTGGCGAATTTCAGAGAGAGGCAGGAAATGAAAGAAAACAACAACAAAACTACCGGCTAGCGGCTCGTATAAGTGCGCGCAGACTTTGGCTAAAGCTGTGAAAAAGTGGAGCTTTCGTTGCCCAAGGGCATTGATAAGAAATGTGCAGTTCTGGAGGTACTCGTACAAATATATATGGAACAAAGGAATATTATTGGAGAGCTGGATAAAAATATTGATGATGATGATGTCAACCTAATCACAACGTGTGGCGAATTTCAGAGAGAGGCAGAAAATGAAAGAAAGCAACAACAAAACTACCGGCTAGCGGCTCGTATAAGTGCGCGCAGACTTTGGCTAAAGCTGTGAATAAGTGGAGCTTGCGTTGCCCAAGGGCATTGATAAGAAATGTGCAGTTCTGGAGGTACTCGTACAAAAATATATGGAACAAAGGAATATTATTGGAGAGCTGGATAAAAATATTGATGATGATGATGTCAACCTAATCACAAAAATGTATAATCGTGACGACATTTCGGTGCAATCTGCTGGCAGGAAATCGACGTTATTAGCTGGACCTGATAAAACACCTATGGCTAAGAGGTTTATGATAGTCACAGTGAATGAAGCGTTTTTTAAAGCGGAATTTCTGGATAAGAATATTTCCCGAACGAAGTTTTATGAAAATCGACCCAGAACAATAGAATTAACATAATATGTGCGTATGCCAATATCACGCTAACATAGCTTTCTTATTAGAAAGCTTTCATGGTCAAAATTTCTGAATTTTCGTCGAACTTTGCACAATTTTTAAAAGAAACTTGCTGCCATGTTGAAAATGAAATGTGTATGTCAAATGAGTGCAATAGTTGCGTAAAATATATACAGGATGCGCTAGTTCCATTGCTATATACATATATATCGGCTGGATGATAATGTTAAATGGAAACAATGGAGAATGGTCAAAACGATTTAATATTTGAATTGAACTCTCAATTGCCAGCTTTTAAACTGCGCACTTTTATAAAACGTTCGCAGCAAAGTTACTTTGAGAATTCCAAAAATAAAATTCTACCAAATGATCTAGTTTTACAAATAGATTTTACTGAAAACTATAGACTTATATCTCAAAATGAGGTTCAATCAGCTCGTTTTACTTATACACAAGTAACTTTGTTTAATTGCGTAGCATGGTTCAATAACTGTACCAAGTCATTTTGTATTGTAAGTGATGAAGTCTCTCACGATAAGAACTCTGTTTATTGTTTTCTTAAAACAATAATACATGAAATTAAAAAGCTCCATTCAATCAATAGAATCAAGGTATTTTCCGATGGATGGGGAAGTCAATATAAAAACAAATTTATTCTTAGGAGCATTCCACAATTCGTAAAAGAATTTGATGTGAATTGTTTTCAATGGAATGTTTTTGCAACATCTCACGGTAAAGGTGTAGTGGACGGAGAGGGAGCTGTTATAAAGCGGAAAGTTTGGAAACTGGTACGATCTCAAACTCTTATTTTAAAAAATGCTCGGGACTTTCACATACTAGCTGAAGCGAATATATATAAAACCACAACACAAGATATATCCCAAAACTGGTTAAATGTAAAAAATATTCCTGGAGTGAAATAAAATCATTATTTTGTGGGCCATTCTAATGATCCCACCTTTGAAATGGCACGTACAGCAGGGTCTATAAAATACAAAATTAAATAAAATATTCCAAAGAATGTTCAAGTAAATGAATATTGTTGTTTCATTTACATAAATAAGATAGTAGGAAAAAGTGTAACGTCCGCAACAGACGAATTTCAAACTTTTAGATGAACCAATAAATTTATAACTCTCATTAAAGCTTTTTTAAAATCCTTAAATATTCCTCTTTCTTTTATGTGTTTCGGTTTTTCTGGTAACTATGCAATATTTGCTACAATAAATGCAAATGCACGTTGGCGTCCAAAACTACTTCCGGTTTTTGTAACTTCCGCAACGGAACTTTCAGCAAGAATATTGTTTCCGTCAAAAACAGTTAAGCAAATAATTAAATGTCATATCAAAGAACTCTCAAATAACTGTTGTTTCGTGAAGGTCATATGAAAATATCACATTCATAACGCAAACGGGGTTAATATTAGAAAAACATACTTGCGTACGAATGTAACGTCCGCAACACAGGATTTACCCATATGTATATTCCTTTTAAGGAAAAATAAATAAAATTTGTATGTGTTTCGTATATAAAATGCGATTTATTTCGATATTCTTATAATTTAGCGGATTTTTGAAAAATTTTCCCGCTAAATAAATTTTTTTGCGGATTCTAGCGGATTTTTGGATACATTTGGCGGTATTTTACGAAAAATTCTTGGCAGCACTGCATATAAGATACAAATGAATTTTTAAGCTAATATTGTGTTCAACAAACCTTTTCTAGCGCTTACGCTTTTTTGCCGTCACGCAGGCGACTAAGACTGGAATGTGGCGCTGAAGATTTATGCTTTTCCACGAAAAAGTTTTGTTTCAGCTTCGAAAATATTTTTTTAAGTAAATATGCAGAAGTGCAATTTTACTTTAGAAGTAGATATCAGTTTTGTCCAAAGCGTCCTTAATATTTTGCGAATGTTTTGGGCTAAGACATGGGAGGCCAACCTTTTCAGGAGCCGGCCAGATTTTAGAAATGAGATCGGGCCGCACACCATATTTTTTTTTTATTATTCAAAACAAACAAGAAATATACATATTGTTTTTTTTTTATAGATAGCAAAAATGAGAATCAAACATATTTATTAGATTATAGTTAGACAATACAAAAAAGATTAATAAGAAATAAATAAATAAAAATTAATAAGAAATAAACGATTTTAGTGAGACGTCTAATTTTGTTTGTCAGAACTAAGTTCGTCAATGTTGATAACGATTGATGTTGTTGCTACACGCAAACAGTTTGAGATTTTATATGTTCCATTCGACTAAAAAGGTGTTCACACGTGTAAGTGTTTCCAAATAGCGAAATCATCGACAGATCATGTTTGTAAAATGCAGGATATTTCTCCTGGTCCAAATATGTTTTGTAAAACTCTTCCAAACCAACCTGATTGAATTTCTGCTTTAACTGTGCATCACAACACATTTCACAAAAATTCATGGCAATAAATTCACGTCTACGGTGAAAGGTGCCGCAAATGCAGCAAAAAGCACACGTTGCTTTTTAAAATCTTGAAATCGGTTTTCAAATTCCAGGTTCAAGTCGGATATCACGAAGCGTATTTATCCGCCGCCATTTGTGTGACGTCTGGCTGCAATAACAATGTAGGAAAGTGAGTGAAGTTTTTTGCCCTTAACTGTTGTTCGCAAAGACCAAGTTTGATTTGGAATGCATTAATAATCTCATACATGTTATTAATTAGCTGATCTTTCCCTTGTAGACGACTATTAACAACATTAAGGTGGCTTACTATACTATATATTCTGGGATACTTTTTGACTTGCTTGCGTAGAATGATTTTATTTCTTGCTTCAAATCAAACACTTTTTTAACATTTTGGCACGGGTCAGCCATCTTACTTCTGCATAAAATGTAACGTCATTATACGGTGAATCCAAAGACTTGAGAAACTCTTGGAACTCCCAATAACTTGCAGTTGCCCGAGCTGGAGTATGCCGACCCAGAATTCTATAAGAGTTGTCGAATAGATATGCTCTTAGGAGGCAATCTGTATCCATTCATAATTAGAG
The DNA here is from genome assembly GCA_963931995.1 of Phaonia tiefii. Taxonomy (NCBI): domain Eukaryota; kingdom Metazoa; phylum Arthropoda; class Insecta; order Diptera; family Muscidae; genus Phaonia; species Phaonia tiefii. Next base: position 131,895,437 of record OZ008369.1, read on the forward strand.
ATGGACTTGAGCGAGGAATTATGGATTCCCTAGTGGCTCAGTATACAGTTTTTGAGTGGATTGTGACAGGCCCGAGAAATGCTGTAGGCCCAACGAGATCAGTCACATATTGCCACTTAGTGAAAGCAACGATAGAAGAGCAATTGACGAAATTTTGCGAATTGGAGGAGATATCTCAAAAGCCATTTTTACCGGAAGATGATAATAAATGTGAAGAGATATATTGTTCAACAATATGGAGGAGATCTGATGGGAGATATGTAGTAAATGTGCCCTTCAAGGAAATTGCTTGCACGTTAGGCCCGAATCGACACATTGCTCTACGCTAGTTTCTCAGAAACGAAAAGTCTCTGACGAAAAAGCCCGAATACAAAAAAAACGGTATGACGAAGTCACGGAGGAATAGTTAAATATGGACCACATGCGAAAGATAGAGGCTTCTACAAGTGGACCGAGTTATTATCTGCCCGAGTTATTATCATGGAGCTTTCAAGCCTGAAAGCACGACTACGAAGCTAAGAGTCGTATATTATGCATCAAGTCCGACTTCAAATGGCAAAAGTCTAAATGACGCACTTTACATAGGACCATCTGTTCAAGAAAACATAGTGGCTCTCATGTTAAGATGGCGTTCCCCTGCATTCGTTTTCACAGCAGATATTGCTAAAATGTATAAGCAGATTTTGCTGAACGCGGATCAAACGTGTTACCAGAGTGATTTATAGTTCCTTGGACAAGGAGGAAATAGGCGATTATGAGTTGGACACGGTGACGTTTGGCGTAAATTGTGCCCCATACTTGGCCATTAGAACATTACATAAGTTTGCAGAAGATCAAAAAGATCGATACCCAATAGAAGCGAGAATAATAAGCTGCCGATAACATGACAGAAGCATTAGTAGCTCGAGAACAGCTGATCGGAATTTTGAACTCAGGAGGATTTCAGCTGAGAAAATGGGCAGCAAATACGATGGACAATCTGAAAGGTCTGGCCAAAGAGCATTTTTAAGTTCGAATTTTATGTGTTTCGATGGAGCAAGTACCGCAAAGACGTTGGGTCTTCAATGGAATGCAGCTTATGATTATTTTTTCTTCGTCACAGAGAAGCTGCTACTTAAAAATACATACACCAGAGGAGAAGTTCTTTCGATTGTACGATCCGATAGGATTTTTGGCACCAGTTGTCGTTACCGCAAAAATTATCATGCAGGACATGTGGCTAGACAAAGCAGGATGGGACGACGATATAAAACCCGTAGCTCTTCAAAAATGGAAGAATTTTGTATCTCATTATCAGGAAATAGATTTGGTAAGAATACAGAGATGGTTAAATTATTCACATGAATGTTTAATAAAGTATCACTCATTTTGTGATTCATCAGAGGCGGCTTATGCAGTTGCCTTGTATGCAAGAATTCAGATGGGTAATAAAATATACACAAATCTGTTAACATCGAAGACAAAAGTTGCTCCTATAAGAAAACTGTCGCTCCCAAGATTAGAAAATGGTGTTCAGCCTAATACCAGAATTAGTGTTAGCTACGTCATCACTGTATTTATGGACGGATTCGACGAATGTGTTGGCGTGGCTCAAAAAGCCACCATGCAGTTGGAAAACGTTTGTGGCCAATAGAGTCGCTCTGATATTAGAAAAATTGGCAATGGAAATTGGGCTGACGTAGTGTAGTGTAGATCCTGCCGATCTAGCAACCCGGAGGATGATCGCTTCTGAACTTAAAGACAATAGTTTATGGTGCCACGGACCAAAATGGCTCTCACAAGAGAAACATTTGTGGACTAAATTGTCTCGGGATTTTGTGACGTCATTAGAATCTAATGGGGTTCAGGTATTTGTTGCTAGATGTTCTCCAGATGCTGATGACATTTTAAATCGTTTCTCATCGCTGCCTAGGGCTCTTCATGTCATTGCATATGCGAACTAAGCTAAAAACCGCAAGAGAAAACACTGATGAAGGGGTTCGTGTATCATCTGCAGAGTTGTCCTTTGTTAAGAATCGACTATTTATCTTATCCCAATAACGTCACTTTCCCGCAGAACACGCTTGTCTATCGCAAAAGAAAAATCTTGGAGTCAATAGCCCGTTGCTCCCACTCACACCTTTTCTGGACAAATCTCAACTTCTAGTACTAGTCTAGGTCTAGGTCTAGTACTTTCCTCCTAACCGAAGTTATGAAGGTCGGTTCCTCTACCTTATTACAAATAGACAAGGTTTCGCTTATAATGAAATTATAAAGAGACTCACCTCGATCATTGGTGCCAGTACTCGCCCATATTGAGTGGTGAGCGTTGGCGTCGGCACCTATAATGACGCCACTTCCGTCTTTTTGCCTCCGATACAATATCCCTGACGCACTTCGGAGGGGGTGATTCAGTATGGTCGTGCGCCATGTACGATGAAACTAGCCAGATGTTCCAGCGAGAGGGTGATGGCGGTTGTATCGCTATTACTAAAATTCTGCAATAAAAGAGCATTAAATTTGTTTTTAATGAATATGCAAGATCTTGGCCTACCAGGGTTTGATAGAACGAAGGTCCTGTATCCATTGCACCTGATACCACATATACGATCATTGACCGTCCATGGTTCTTGTATCAGGACTTGTGCGACCTCTAAACCTCTTCCGAAAAATCTGAAAAAAATCTCAAAAATACCTTACCCTATAAGCTTTGCAATCAAGTTTGAGCAACCATGAAAGTCGAAAAAGAAAAACTGTTTGGGATACCCTAAATACATATTTCGTGTTAGTGACTTTTTATTCGAAAAAAATTAGCTTTACCGTTTTGTTTAAAAAAGGGATGCCTTATTAAAGATATCCATTGGTTACAATCTCCTATCGAGGTAAACATTTTATTAGTTTTGCGATTGGACGCACCGTTTCCGAGTTATAGCCATTTATTTATTTTATTTCACGCGAATTGGAACAGTTTGTGAGAAACCCTTAGAAAACCGTAAAAATTTGTTATATTTTCGATTGGAATCTTCGTTTTCCAGATATAGACAGTTTTTCTAAATATTTCATATTTTTGATCAAAAATGGGGATGGGTATCATATGTATGTTTTGGGTTAATTTACGTCATTCACAATAATAGTTCCTCCAGCCAAGCGTACACAATTGATTGCATGTGTTTGTGAAGGCGTCAATAGTGGCGACAGATTCAACGATTGTGTTTAAAAGTTTCACTTCACCTCAATTTATGATAATATGTATTCTTCGCCCCCCTCCTAACCAAGAAGAGGTCATAACATCTATTGCCGGCTTACGAACAACGCAGGAGCCGATGGATTACCGGCGGAGCTGTTTAAGGCTGGCGGCGATGAGCTGATAAGGTGGATGCATCAACTCATTAGCAAAATTTGGTTAGATTAATGCATGCTAGGCGATTGGAGTCTGAGTGTACGATGTCCCATATTTAAAAAAGTATCCCGAGTCTCTGTGCCAACTACCGTGGAATAAGCGTTTTATCCATAGCATATGAGGTTCTATCACGCATAATGTGCAAAAGACTAAAACCAATTATCGCTGACCATACCAGTGTGGCTTTAGGCCTGGAAAATCGACCACCGACCAAATTTTCACGCTACGCCAAATCCTGGAGAAGACCCACGAAAAGCAAATCGACACCTATCACCTATTTGTCGATTATAAGGGGCCCTTCGATAGCCCGACACGGGAGAAACTCTACGAAGCAATGTCTGAGCTTGGTATTCCTGCAAAACTCTTACGCCTTTGCAGGATGACCCTGATGAAAATCCGCAGTGAAAGTTGGTAAGGATCTTACCGGACCTTTCGAAACCAAACGAGACTCCAACAAGGTGACACCCTATCGTGCGATCTCTTCATTGTGAGAAATGCTGCAGTCAACATGAATAAAACCATCAGCAGCAAAAATCGCATGCTGCTCGCGTATGCTGATGATATAGATATCACCGGACGCACAGTTAGATAAGTTACTGTGGTGTTTTCGAGAATTGAGAAGGAGTCAGGAAAAGTGGGTCTGACGATAAATGAGGACAAGACAAAATTAATTGTTTCGACGAGCAGGGCCTTCACGCGATTAGACCAAAGCGTGAACGTTGATAATCGTTATAACTTCGAGGTACTGGACGAATTTATATATCTCGGATCTGCCGTAAACGAAAACAACAAAGTTAGCCTTGAGATCAAGCGGAGAATTGTGCCTGCGAATAGGTGTTATTTTGGGCTAAACAAGCACTTTAGAGATAAAGCCCTCTCTCGAGTAACAAAATTCAAACTATACCAGACTCATACAATCTGTCTTGCTTTATGGCGCAGAATCCTGGGTCTTATCGCAAGCAGACGAACATCTGTAGGAGTCTTCCAGAGAAAAATACTCCGAAAAAATGTATGGCCCTATAGTGAACAACGGCGAGTATAGGCGACGCATGGACCATGAGCTGTATGAGCTATATCCCGACGTTGGCATAGTTAAGCGGATCAAAACAACGCGATTGCGCTGGCTAGGCCATGTCAGTAGAATGGATGAAGACGAACCAGCACGAAGGGTTTTCGAAACCGACCTCGAAGGAAGACGAAAAATAGGAAGACCAAGACTCCGCTGGAGGGATCAGGTTGACGAATCCCTGCGTACACTGGGTATTGCCAACTGGAGAGATAAGGCAAACGATCGAACTGGTTGGAGAAATTGTTATCTTCGTTTTGTAAGGTCCCTGACCCCTCGAGGTTGTTGGACACCGGATAAATAAGTAAGTATGTGTTCTTCAAAGGCTGATATCTATACACTTTATTGTTTTTAAACAACTTTGTTTAGCACTTTCTATTTAAAATAATAGTTTTTCTGTAAAGTTCTCGTGTAACATTCAAATATATGTAGTTTCTCTTTAACAGCAAAGACTCTTGTGAAAAATCGAATACATAACTTTGTAACACGTGTTTTTGTGACAGAAACTACATTACGATTACAGTGACTAATATTTGAACACAAATTCTAATGTTATACTTTTTATTAGTTGTATCTTCCATTTCAGATGAATGAGGTTTTACAAATACTCAAATTGGTTAATACAACTAAAGTTGTATATTGAATCTATCAATAACATCGACAAATAATTCTGATGTTTGATAATTATGAATTCTAATCAAAATATTGACTTTATCATTGAATTTCCAATACCTGAATTGATTTCCAACTAATATTTTCCCTGTGTGTAAACTCCCTGTTTGCAGTTTCCGCTGGGTAGTACAAATGAAAGTTATTTGTGCCGAAGAGACTAATAAAGAAAAAAAATATAACAGTGGACATTTGTGATAATAATATGAAACCGAAAAATGAAAAGGAAGAGTTAAGAAATAAACACTGAAATGCAAAGGGAACAGATTTTTTTGATTTTAAATTATTTGTAGGAGAGCAAAGGAAATAGTAGAGAAACCGGAAATGGAAATGAAATTAATCGGGTACGACAGTAATTTTGAAGTATAAGGTTGTATCGAATATTGAAGCCAAGAGAGTTCACACGAATACACGGACGAAAGAATCAAGAAATGTATAATATTTTTTTAATGAACCGGTAATGAAGCGAATAATCGGATTTTAAAGAATGTCATAGGAAATATATAGTATTTTGAAGGAAAAGGATGGGTTTCCATGATATACCTTTTTTTATAGTTGTTATAACATCAGGACTATTTCCAGGATTTCATTCTGAGGATATCGATGGCAGTATCCTTCCAGACTTGCGCGCCCCTGATATGACTTTTCAGTCATCCTTGAAAGCTTCTTTGTCTGTATTTATTTTGTTGGACGCTACCCAAAAACGATTCACCCAACCTTCACGTATCCGCTACCTTCAACCTTTTTTAGACAAATTAGCATATTGTTTTCGATTTACAACATTCTAACACAAATTTATTATTATATATAAATATTACAAAATTTAATGGCAGTTTTAGTCTTAACTTATAATGGCGTGGACTGTGGAAAAGAAATACAAAAAAAAGAAATGGACAATGTAAATTTTGTTTGATAAAATTACTTTTAATTCAATATCTGCTGTTTCTTTTTTGTATTGAATTAATTTAATTTAATTACTATTTGTTAAATATAGTTAATAATTTCTTTGTATTTTTTTAATGTTTTTTAATGTGTGTGTTAATGTTATTTACATTGTTTCATTAAGTAATTTAATTTTTTTAGGAAAACTATATATAGTTTTTTTTGTAATTGTTTTAGTTTAAGAAAATTATTTTTATTTTTTAAAATTTGTTTTCTTATGGTTTAGAGACACACATTTATCTTTAGTTTTTAGTTTTAATATTCAAGATTTCGTGTTTATTCCTAGCGACATTTAGAGTGTTTACAGTACTTTAGAACTATATTTCGTGTATAACCTTTTGGTTTGGTTATAGTTTTGTGTGTTTTCAATAATTTACATTTATTTTAATTGATATTATATTTTTAACTTAACATTTTTATTATTTTTGTATTTTGATTGCTCTAATGTTCGTTAATGTTATATTTTTTTAAGTATGTATTAGACATTCACTGCACCCACGGAAATATTTCAGACAAACATTTTTAGGTTAGGTATGCAAATTGTTAACTACATTTTATTTTAATTTTGGGTAAGCGTTACGGAATTTTCCTTTTCCTCAACGGTTTTTATGGATTTATTGAATTAATTTTTCCACTGGTTGGTACTTGGTAACCCTTACAGAACAGACTTACCCTAAAAAAAGTGTGGTGACTGAATCCCCGGAAACTATTACCCAGAGTTCTGTATAATGTGGTGGTTTCAACCAAATATCGTCCGAACTCGTCCACACCGCCGGTGTTCTTCCTCAACCCGCCGCTTTTTAGGTTGGGTTATGTGGTAGTTAAGAGGTCGTTCAAAATGTTTTTTTGCTATCTCGCAAATGATAGTGTCTTGCTGAACTCACTTATGAAACGGATGTTTTACAAATGACCTCGACTTTAATTTTCCCTCGACCTTGTTACCTACTAAGGACAGTTTCAATCAACTCTGGATAATTTTGCTGACGTGGCCATCTGACCCTTTCACAGTTACGATCTCTTGTATGTGTATGATCGCCCTATAGTGAATGGTCACACATGCATCATTAATTTTCCCAATTAACCAAGTGTCCACAGATGGCGTCATCTCCACAATAAATATATATTATTTGAAAAAAACTGTTGTCCAGACAATAATTAATATTAAGGACACGGTCGTAACAAAATATCATCTGCTGTCACTCGATGCCCCAAGCATTTTACTTCTTTCTGGAACAGAGAAAATTTCTTCGGACTGAGCTTTAATCCAGGCGCGGTTACGCGTTGAAGGTCTTCTTTAGAATTCTTCAGGCGTTCATCGAGTGTTTTCCCCATGACAATGATGTCGTTAGGTACACCAAGCACGTTTGTCAATTAAGTCCTTTTAACTCCATTAATCGCTCAAAGATGGCTGGAGGGTTACAGAGTCCAAATGGCAGTACTTTGAACCGCCGCAGACCAGCCCCAACGCTGAGTGCAGTTTTCTCCTTGTCTTTCTCGCTGATTTGTACTTGCCAATAACCACTTTGCGAGTCCAGGGCGGAGAACCATTTTGTTCCTGACAATGTATCCAATGTGTCGTGAATTCTTGGTAGTGGATAGCTGTCCTTTATGGTTACGTCGTTCAGCTTTCTGTAGTCCACGCAAAATCGGGTACTCCCATCCTTCTTCTTCACTAGTTCTACCGGCGAGCACCATGGACTTGAAGAGGGTTCGATTACACCATCCTTCCGCATTTCAGCTAAAAGTTTCTTCACCTCATCGCTTTTTGCAAGGGGAAGATTTGTGGGTGCTTGTTTTATTGGTCTCGCTTCCCCTGTGTTGATTTCACGCTTTACCATTAATGTTCTACCTTGGCATTGTCTTCAGGGCGAAGGCAGAATTACCTTCACAGTTGATGACTGCTTTGGCTGGTGTACATTCTGCAATTTCTGTGAGGTCGCCGATTACCTCCTCGTTGTTGGACAAGTTTAGAACTCGTAGAGACAAGTATCCTACAGTATTAGTTTTTACTAGAGCTTTATACTTGCCGGTTCAACTACCCACAAACCGCCGATCCCACAATCTCCCTCCATTCGGGCCTATACAATGGTTTCAGAGCTTGGTGGTAATTTAACCTGTTTGTGAGCGCTTAGCCTTCTAGTCTGTGTTGTATTGTCGAATGCCACATTGAGCGAAATTTCCACATTAGCCCATGTCATAACTTTCTACCCCATATCTAGCTTGAGCAATCATAAAGTCTGCGAAATTATCACTTCATCTACAATGTCGGCGACACACTAAACACGTGTTCGACGCTCATGTGGGCAATGGCTAACTTCAGTTTAACTTGACCATGTAGAGTGGCTGGTTCACCCGTTGCTGTGCGGTGTCTTACCCCATATAATGGCTCCATTGGTCCATTCATCAGATCAGACCTGATAATTGATTGTGGCGCGCCTGTGTCCACGGTCAATATGCGCATCTGATAATCTATAACTCCACAAACAGTGAGGTTTTTGTTTTTCTGTTGAATTATTGAGATGGAGATTGTGGGGTCCTCAGTTGTGGAAGCCAGTCCATGCCCCTCTGGTCTAGCTCGTTTTAGTTTAACGGAGATTCATTTGGTGTTGTATAATACAGTGCAACACGAAAAAATATAACCATATAAGAAAACCACTACGTGATAAAAGACAAAAAAAAAGACCCGTGTCTCCCAGTTTTTCCCAAATTCATTTACTTTTTTTTGGACCCCTAAGATTTGGGGCCTCGGTGTCATTCTTGAAAAAAAATTATAATTTTTTCAGGCTCATATATTGGAAATCGTTCGGAATTTTGATTCACTCTCTGAGGAAAAGTTTTAGTTCTTGTCATAAAGAACAAGAATTGTGAACATATAAAAAAAAACTTCATCTTCAAGGTCAAAATCGCAAAAAACTTTAAAAAAAAAATTCGAGTTGTTTTACCTTTTTCCCCTGTTCATGTTCATAGGTAGCAAACCGTTCAAAATTCAAGGAAACAATCAACAACAAAAATGTACATAAGATCTCAGTAAACAACTTTCAAGAACATATGGACTTTTTAATTTCAATTTCCAGCTTTCGTAAATTTATCATTTCCACTCTGGCCACTTCATTATGTCTCATTTCTTCTTTGAAAAATTCTAATTTTTCCTTTTTAATTTTTAGCTTTTCTTCTTTAATCTTGTATGTCTTCCGGCTGTATCTTTCAAGCTCCGACAATCTTTTTTTAACATCCTTATATAAACTCGCTTGTACGTCAAACTGCTTTTCAAGTAGAAAATCCTTTTTATTAGTTTTGAAGATTCTTACCTCTTATCGACAAAGTTGAGCAGGCTCGCCACTGACTCTTCTACGGGAGTCAACACTTTTCCTCTAAAGACGCCACCACCTGTTCTATGGCTTTCAACTTTATTAAACAACTAACTTTTTTCTCGCTAGTTTTTAAGTCTGCCCAAACTTTCATCCATCCTTCGGATTCGCGACAAGGAGAGCCAAGGCTTTAAAGCTTTCCACATTTTTATGATATCCTTTAGCCATTTCGAATTTCGCAGGCAAAAACGACGTACACAATACCAAAATTGTAACAGATTTTCGACAGTGTCGTATTTCGACAAAGGCAATGCCAAATTTGCAAAAATGCAAAGATTGCGCGTGAGTACGACATACGTAATGAGGGTGAATGTTTGTGGAAGACACCGTCAGCAACCAAGGCGAGATTCGAACGGCAATCTCCCGGCTTAGGATTAATGAAGCACTGGTGTGGATGGGCTACCTGCTGAGCTTTTTTAAGTCGGTGGCGAAGGACTGCTAGCCTACATGCAAGTCAATTGTTGAAAACCTGATTGAACCTTATCAGTGTGGTTTTAGACCAGGGAAGTCCACGACTGACCGAATATTCACACTACGCCAAATCCTGGAAAGGGCACAAGAAAGGCAAGTCGATACATGCCATATTTTTGTCGATTAGAAATCTGTTTTCGGTAGCCCCAAACGGGGAAAATTGTACAAAGTTATGTCTGAACTTGCAATTCCAGCAAAACTAATCCGCCTCTGTAGAATGACGCTGAACACTACCAAATCAGTAGTGAAGATGGGGAAAGACCTCACTGCACCATTCTGTACCAAGCGAGGACTGAGACAAGGCGACACACTCTGCTGCAATCTCTTCAACATCTTAATAGAGATAATAAAGGGACAATATGCACAAGACCATTAACACTAAAAGCCATATGTAGCTGGCGTATGCTGACGACATAGACATCATTGGGCGAAATTTGTGAGAGGTTACTGGAGTATTTTCAAGAATCGAAAAAGAATCAGCGAAGGTGGGTCTTGCTGTTAGTGTGGACAAGGCAAAATTGATGGTGTATCGACTTGGTCCGCAATTAATCGATTTAATTTTGAAGTGGTAGATGAATTTATCTACCTTGGATTTGCCGTGAACAAAGACAACAACGTCATGGAAATAAATAGGATGCTAATTTGCAAATAGATGCTAATTTGGGCTCACCAAGCAGTTTAAGAACAAGACAAAAGTCCAGTTATTCCAGACTCTCATTTTACCTGTCCTGGCATATGACTCCGAAACTTGGGTCATATCGTCAGCGGATGACAAACACGTGGGAGTATTCGAGAGAAATATTCTTAAAATATATGGCCCTGTTAAACAAAATGGCGAGTACCGACGTCATTGGAACCAGGAGCTATATAATTTGTATTTCGACGTGGGCATGGCTCCCCTGGAAAGACCAGGCCGAAAAAAGGCAAAGGATAGAACCAATGGGAGAAATATATTAACATTTCTTTAATTTATGTATTTGCTTGTTTAATTAATATGTGTAAGGCCCCAGATCTTGCACAGGGACCTCACTCAGAATATTTAAAATTCTGAATTTCTGAAAGTGCTTGGGAAATTCTATATTTTATATTTCGAAGCCACTCGTTAAGGACTATCGACTGGCATATGCTTGGTTCGTAGAAAATTCTTCATATGATCATATTTTCACTTAATAGTTCCTGTATATGTGACATATTAAACTACCAATATTTGGGACTTGGTTGCGTATAAATTAGTTCGTGCAGGAAATATATTTAGCTTGGAGTGTGTTTTTATTAATTACTGTATTGTTACGAATAAGTAAAAGCTTTTGCTTGCTCTTAATGACTACTAACATTATGTAAATAACTGGCGGTTAGTGCTGCGACTGAAAGTATGCATTGTAACAACGTACCAGCTCGCTAAACCAGTACCATGAATTCGCCTCAGTTAAGATAATTCTCCACCATTCGAGATGATTCTACAAAGATAAATAACAACAACAACGCGTAGAAGGTTCTTGAATTCTTCATTTGAGTATGGTGAGTTGGTATAAATAGCGGAGGTCTTTGGAATGGAGAGTTCAGTTTGTGATTAACCGCCGTAAAGTAAGCAACGCGATTTGATAGTAAAATATAAGACGTATTAAAGTGGTATAAATAAAGTAAACTTTTGTAATATATAAGTAAAATAAAAGGAAGCTATACCGTTGTAATTATCGTAATTGAAAACGAACCTTGTTTTATTATTGGGAATAAAACAACGCAAAAAGGACGAATAAGTAAATTCGTAACAGTATTTTAAATTTCTACATCGGTTTTTTAAAGTGGTGCAAAAAGCTAAAACAGTGACAACGATACAATCGAATGGTGAAAAGGGAGAACACAACACACAAGTTCACGGCAAAATATTGGATAATACAACGGAGAAAATGAGTAAATAGACAGAACAATAGAGCAAGTAAAGAAAATAAAGAAAACGTCTTGGAAATCTGAATACATACATATGTATATCATGGGAAGAGAAACCTCAATAACATCAACTCCGATAATAACAACGACGAGAACACCAAATGATATCTAATTTATGAACTCTAGTCTTGCAAAAATTTAATTATAAAAAAAAATAAAAAAATCTTTTGTGAAAACTTCTCACATCGTGAAAGTGTGAAACAAATAATTCCACCGTTTCTCGACGTTTCTCAAATGTGAGTAAAAGCTGTCTCTTTCGTTTGGTATTGGAAACTTCAAAACAACTTCAGAAATATATATGGGCCAACAACTTCAGAAATACCTAGTGCTTTTGTGATTGTCATTTGTTTGTTTACAGTCCAAAGCCTCACAAAACACAGAGAGCACATTTGTGAAGTATTAAAATATCAAAATTTTTGAGCATTAAATGAGTGATAATATCGCACCAGTTAAAAAGGTAATAATAATTGATTAAATCAAAATTTCTTTATGAAATTTTCAATCGTTTTATGAAATAATAATGTACTTAACTCATTTAATTTAATATTTACGTGAAAATATTATTTGGAACCATTTTCGATGGCTTTGATTTGAATCCCAAATTTTCTTGTGATGTTCCAGTTTTTTTTTATGAAAAAGTTTTTTTAAGCAAAGTCTAACTCATATAGACGTTGTAAAAACTAAATTTCTTTGATGTGTTTTCTGATAAGAATAAGAATAAATATAAAAATCTGGAAAAATATTGGCAAAATTATTGTAATTATCCACCAAAATATGGTGATGTTCCAGTCTTTTTCTTTACAAAAAAACATGTGTTACTTAATTATTAAATCCATCAAAATTCTTACAGGCAAACCTGAGCAAAGCTCAGAAAAACCATAATGACCTAGAAAAATTAAAACCCACTGGTAAATACGAAGAATACAAAATGCGTAAAGCTGATAAACTGCGAGAACGACGTCAGAGGGGAAAAATACGGGACGAGAAATTGCCGCTTGAGCAACGTAAACAAATACTGGTTGATCGGCGTCGCGCTGGTCGTGAAAGAACACAAAAATATAGAGCAAATAAAAAAAATAAAATTGTTGATCTAAATGGAGCAAAAGAAGCCTTCAAAACAAAGTCTGCTCTTAAAAAGGCAGTAACAAAAACAAAGAAAGCTCTCCCGCGGTCACCATCGAAAAAAACAGCAGTTTTGATAAATTTATTTAATAATATGGAGGATCAAAGCCAATTGCTTAAAAATTTAAAGCCTAGCCACGTTCCAGTCGTATCAAATAAAAAACTTGAATTGATTACCGATATTCGACAATTTTTTGAACGGGACGATGTGTCCGTAACATCGCCAAATGTCAAGGATGTTAAGAAATTTTTGTCTAGATCAGGTGACCAAATTCTTTTGCCCACTAGACACATGTCATTGACTTTAAAGGAAGCTTATGGATTATTCGATCAGGAAAGAAACAACATTGGGAAAGGTTAGTACAACTGTAACTGCAAGCACATATCAATTGTGTTAAACATTTTTTACTTTTTCTTTGCACAGACTCATGTGGCTTGACATTTTTTAAAGAAAACCGGCCACCAAATATTAAAATTATTGGCGATCTACCAAAGCATTTATGTTTGTGTATCTACCATGCCAATTTAAAAGAAGCAGTGTCAGCTTTGCATAAATATGTTCCAACCGTGCCTGATTACGATCAAGGTTTCGTAAACAAATTTTTGTGCATAGAACCCGAGGTTAATTGTTAGTTCGGCAAATGCTCTAATTGTTCTGGAATTACTGTTTCTGCGCTAAAAAATGTGCTTGAAGTTGATTCTTCTCATTTAAATCGTGATGCAAAATGGATGGTATGGAAAAAAAATTCCAACACTAACCGAATTGAAAAGCACGATGAAAATGGTAATTTAGTAAATCTGATTGCACACTTAACATCAATTGCACCACACTTCTTGCGTCACTGCTATATCAAACGTTCACAGTGAAACACGTTCATAAATTTTGATCGGCCAAGAGCAGCAAGTACCGCGTTCCAATCTGAAGCAGTGCTTCAAATCGACTTTGCCGAAAACTTTGTATGCGAAATACAGGATGACGTGCAAAGTGCGCATTGGCATCAGCGGCAGCTTACCCTATTTACGAGCGCTCTTTACCATAATGAACATTTCAGATCAAAAGTAATGATATCGGATAACTTAAGCCATACAAAACCAACAATTGTGCCAAAATCTCTGACTATTTTAAAGATTTGGAGTGATGGTCTTCACAATTTAAGAACAAGTTTATCGCCGCTGTTATTCCAGTTCTTCAAGAAAGATTCCAAATTAAAATAATCTGGAATTACTTCGCATGGTAAATGGTGCATTGATAGGATTGGTGCGACAGGTAAAACTATCGTTCGGAAGCACTTCAGAGCTCGCGACTGTATAGTAAATAATTCGTCTCAGTGTGTTCAAGCGTTTAATCGTAGATTATCGCAAATTATAGTTGAGGAAGTGACTGATAATTACTTCGAGACAATAAACAATGATTTAAAAACCGCTGATATTTATACTCGTGCTAAAACTGTGCGTGACATCTGGAATGCACACCAAATTCAAATCATTGATGAAAACATAATTATGTATGACACTTCTCTTGAAGGATACAATTAATTAATTATTTACCTCCTCTTTTCTTTTTATTTTTATTTCGGTTTCTATTTTTATTTTCATTTCATTTTTCTTTACAGCTTTATGAGAAAATAAGTTCACTTAATATTGATTTTGAAAGAATTTACGTACCTACTGAATTGTGTAATCAAACATGAAGTGATGTTTTTTTTTGATCCAATAAAAAATAGACAATTTATTTTATTTTTTAAGTAAATTTTAGTGTTTTATTTATTCACATTGGTCGTTTTTGCATGGCTGCTAAGTAAGAGAACTTTATGTGTTGTTCCAGTCTTTTTTTGGTGACGTTCCAGTCTCGCATTTTTGCATCCAAAACAACTATAAATGTAATTTTTTATATATTTTTTGTGCTTAGAGTATTCTTTGATCTTTCACCTACGATATGTTAGAGGGAAACGTGTCCAGGTTTTTGAAAACATTACGAATTTTTGCAGAATGTTGTACAAGCTCTTAGACCACTTCTCTTTTAGTGTGACGTTCCAGTTAACTTCAAATGGCTGTAGCTTTTAAGCCGCAAGAAATAGAAGCACATTTTTTTGCGCCAAAGTTAGAGCCTGAGAATATATTTTGAGTGAACATAAGTTATCGCTAGTTTTTTACTTTGTTCATCAAATACACGTCGAAAATTGCGCAAACTGGTGACGTTCCAGCCCACGGCCTTGACCATATATATGTATACGGTCGAACTTCTCTATAGTGAACTTCTAAGTCACATATAATTAGGGGATTCCCAAATGAGGGAAATCAAAACAAAAAAAGAAGAAAGTCACATCAATAAAAATTTTGGCATCAGTTGCCGGTGTTTAGTGAATCGATAATGACGCAGTAGCATTTCTCTTGAAAACAAATTATTAATTATCAATAAAGTTGAAGAAGGAGTGAAAAAAAGATGTAGCTACACAGTTTGGAATTCTTCCTACCACGTTATCAAATATTAAAAAAAACCAAGGAGTGATTCTAAAAAATGTAGAAGACGAGCAATTGAGCACTAAACGCAAAAGGCTTCGAACCTGCCTTTTTGAGGATATTGAAGAAGCAATGCTCAAATGGTTCACTGCTGCACGTGGTAAAAATCTTCCTATATCTGGGCCATTAATGAAGCAAAAAGCCAAAGAGTTCGCTGATTCATTGGGTCACGCAGATTCTGAAGCTAGTACAGGATGGTTAGACAAATTTAAAAAACGGCATTGTATTGTAGCAAAAACCTTATGTGGGGAAAGTGATGACACCAACATAAGAGATCGTGATGAATGTATTATGAACGTTTTACCGAGATTGATACAAAAATATGATCAAAATGACATATTTAATGCCGATGAGACTGGTTTGTTTTTCAAATGTTTGCCAAACAAAACACTAACATTCAAAAATGAGAAATACTTTGGAGGAAAACAGAGCAAAGAGAGAATTACTGTACTAGTAGCAAGCAATATGACTGGTTTGGAGAAACTGCAACTGCTTGTGAAAGGAAAGGCCAAAAATCCTAGATGTTTTAAAGGAGTAAGATCTCTAGATGTGGATTATCAGTTCAACAAAAAGCCTGGCTTACAAGTGGCATTTTTACGAAGTGGCTTTTAGAGCTTGACAAAAATTCGTTTCTCAAAAAAGGAAGGTTTTACTTTTTATTGATAACTGCACTGCGCATCCTAAGGAGGCAAAAGACAAGCTGCAAAATATTGAGCTTGCGTATTTTCCACCCAGCATGACGTCCTTGCGGATCCATGAAATGTGGCCCCAGTGAAAAATTACCCCAAACCCAAAATGACCCCAATATTTAGTACTACATACAACAACACGTAAGTAAAAGGCCCAAACTTTGTTGTTGTAGGTAGTCCAAAATATTAGGGTCATTTTTAATTTTGGGTGTAGGGTAATTTTTCACTGGGGCCACATTTCATGGAGCCCGTCCTTGCTTCAACCAATGGACCAAGGCATTATCTACAACATAAAACAACTTTACAGAAAACGAATTTTGATGAACATATTGTCACAAATGGATGAGAACGAACCTGGTTTGGCAGTAGATTTGCTTGAAGCTATTCGTAATTTAAGCTCAGTGTGGAATGCCTTTGTAAAACCAGAAACAATTACGAATTGTTTCAGAAAGGCAGGATTTTCGAAAGATGGAATGCAGGCTCATTGGGTTGACGAAGACTTTCTTCCGTTAGCTGATTTGGCTACTCGACAGGCTTCATTTAGGAAAGTAACGAACGTCGATGCATCATTTGAAGATTATGTCAATCTTGATATTGATGTGCATCCCGTCCGATGAGGATATTCTCAAAAGTGTTCTGGAAACTCGTGGAGTTCCGGCTATGGCAGGTACATATTTATTTATTAGTTTTGTGTGCTTACATATATTTTAATCCTAATGCCAAATAAATGTCCGATAAACATTACTTCTACGTTTACAGATTCATATAACGATGAAGAAGAACCGGCGGGCGAAGAATTGGCTGATGTCAATGAGACGATACCTACATTGGAGCTCGTTTCTTCATCAATTTATGTACTTCGAACTTTTGTGCAGATGAAGAGTAACGAGCCGACTAATGTATTTAAGTCTCTAAATATACTAGAAGGTTTTGTTGATGAGGAGAAATGGAAGAGTGTTATTCAAACTAAAATACCTGATTATTTTAAATAAAAATGGAAAAAATATAGTTTTTATAGAATGGTTTTGTTATTTGGTATTCGAAGGTTTTGTTTAGGAAGAAAAATCTAAAAGTGTAACCCAAACTAATATACCTTATTGTTTTAAATAAAATGTGGGGAAAAAATATAATTCCTTTATAATGAAGTTTCTATATAATGAAGTGATTTTCTGGTCCCATGCAGATTCATTATAAGGAAGTTCGACTGTAGTATAATTTTGTAATGTACACTGCGGCATTAATTAAAGCTGAGGAATATGATCCCCGAAATGTGTTGTTTATTCATCGGAAAAGGTTACGGGATTTAACTGACCCCTTCGATATGCCGGACCATCGATTTGAGAGTTATTCCGTCTAACTAAAGACAGCGAATATTTGATTGGGTGAATTAAGTCCCTACATGTCTACTGGTGTAAGAAGTACGTTTATTCCCCAACCCATTAGAATGCGTGCAGTACTACATATCTTTGCCACAGGATCTTTCTATAGAGACATGGAGTAAGATTTTACAGCTTTCTCAAGCCGATCTATCGTATGTCTTTGTGTCCAAGAAGTAGCCTACATATATACTGTAACATAGACTTATGCCATTATGGATTACGTTTCCAACTCCCGCTGTATATGATTCAATAAAAGAAAAGTAAGAAAACCAAACGTGCTTGAATCCATATATTGGTGGACAACATCAAAAAAGTAAAAGTTGGGTTAAGTTATGCCGGGTCGTATCATAGATGTATGCCCTTGACAATTGAGTACATTCCATTATGGAATGCAAGAGATACGAAAATGTTGATGCTCTTTGGTGTTTATGACCTTACAGAGCAAGGCTGAGGTTTCTTTTGAGCTATATTCAGATTTCTATGACGTCGCTTATTTTTCCCAAATAAGTCAGTCAGGTCGGAATTGCAATATGATACCCTTAACTGTGGCGGCGCCGTAACGCCGGCAAGACATAATTAGCACAACAAACATCTTTGCGATCACCACCCGAATGACTGCACCATACCATCGTTGTCAATTTTTACCATCCCTGACATCATTTATATCAACACAGAAACTACGCAGTTTTTGTTTCAGTCTGTTTAATAAGTAAAAAGCGGTTTTCTTCCAAAACTTGGGATAATAACCCATACATACATACATATCCTGAAGAAATCACGCCACCCGAATAGCGGAATCAGCGTTGATTTCGCTAAAGCTTCATCGCCATTTTTGGTAACAAAGTTCCGCCATTAGTATCAAAAAGTTGAAAGCAGCAAGATCGTTCGAGTGAAGTCATCGCCAGAAAAATTAAGGAGACAGCATTGTGGTACCCATAGAAGGAGATCCACCAACATTCAGTGGTATTTATTTATAACCCGAATAAAGAATTGGACCTAGAATTCCTCACCGAGTGGTAAGTTCTTTGGGATGTTAGGACGACCGAAAGGTAAACGTTTCTTTTCTTAAAGGGGTCGCAGTCTCGGACCATCAGCAGGCCAAGTGCCGCAACACACTTTAGCGTGTCTTCCAGACTACACATTCGATCCGTCAGTTTATCAAAGCACCAGTAGCATTTTCACACCATTTCACCAGACACAAACACCAGCGCCTACAACGCCATAAATCCACCAGGCTTTTAGCCAAGATCATCATTTCATAGAAACACCAAAAACTTCATCAAACATCGGATCAACTTCATCCATTTTCTTCCACCAAAAACCATAATCACAGGTAGCCCTCCGTGAACACGGGGTAAGTCAGTTTTTACCTTTTTTCTGGCCTAAGGGTCCAACGAATCCGGTCTAAAATCCGGGACAACCCAGATTGAAACAATAAAGTCTCACCAATAGCCGCCCCAGAGGGCCGAATCTAACAAGGATGCCATAAAAGCACCTCCCAATGAAGTCAAAAACACCATAAATCTAAAGTAAAAGAAAACTACACCTTCGGTGTGAACATACTAAATGGTGTATGAAGCTTACTAGACCGCGTAAATAAGCTCGAAATCGAAAATACCCAGAAGCAGAGGTAAAGACCTCATCAAGACGAGACCTTAAAGTAATGTGGTCGACGTCGAGGCAATGTACACAGCCAAATCCCTGTAAAATAGTAAAGATTTGTCTTCAGCATGCTAGGGTAAAATAGTAATTGGCCCGCTTTTAATTTACTTTTATTGTTATTTCTGAATACTTATAAGTGTTACTTTCGATAGTACATAAGCCAAGTGTAAAAGTGTTAAAACCTCGCCAGAGGAAATGTGTTAAATCCGCGGCTTTTTCGTTCGTCTATTTAGTGATTGTGAAGTGGTTTAAATTTCTTTGAAGTGACACGGGTGTGACTCCCAAAAGTTAATAGTATTCGTTAGTAATAATCGTACTTGAATTTGGTCATTTGTCATGGAGGCCCCCATACGGGATTAGTGCAGAGATGGGAGTGCCTAATAATTAGCAAAATGTATTAGAGTGCTATGACAAATGACGAGATTCGCTACATAATTTAAAGTAGATTTCGGTACGACGTATTTTTATATTAAAAACGTTACCTTTGAGAGTCACAATCGGTCAGAGAAACTTTAATGAATTTAATCCCATTACACGGATGAAAATATAAACGTTTTCAATCGACGGTAATATCGATTTTCTTTTATGACTTTTCGTCTTCTTGCCATATAAAACTTGCCATACGGATTTAAGACATTTTCTATGTCGGGAATTTGTCCATAAATACTAACCTCGATTGTTAATTTAATGAACATTAGTTAAGATAAGCCGTACCTATTAAGAATTGGTGATGTTAAATCAGAGCATCACCATAAAATTAGTAAAGTTAAGATACCCGATACGGGTTAGCGCTTTGCCCTGTAGGCATAATAAGTGAATTTTGAAGATAAGTGTGTCAAATAATTGTAAAGGTATTTGGCTATGAAAATAAAATGGTTATAACGTTTGAATTCTTAACATGGCGCGTTTAACCTGCTCGGCTAAGGCAATCTAAAGGTAAAGGGGAATAAGGGGGTTAAGTACATCCAGGTATAGTAACATTATTTGGACTCTGAGAAGTACAGAGTCATGGCGAAACTGCAGGAGTTTCGAGCGGGAGGGTCAAAGCTGACATTAACACCAGTCAGTTCACGAGTAAAGCAGGAAATCCTGTGTAACCTTTTTGCTTCGTCAATCCAAATCAAAACAGAGCATAAATATATTTTTAAATTCTTTTTCTTTATTATAACTTTTCTCTTACAGGTCATTCATCCATAGTGTTATTATCAATTTTAGTTTTTCTTGCGTGTTTTTTTTTGTTTATTGCTAAATTAACTTCGGGCTCCGTCTATTTAAATTTTATGTCGAAGAATCCGTTTGTGTGAACTTAAAGACTCGGTATGTTTTCTAGTGTTCAGTGGCAGGCTGTAGTTGTGTTGATGAATGAAAGATGCCCCCCCGTCCGGCGAGTTCCAAGCCCGGCTTACGCAAGGCATACTGAGCAACTCACTCGATCAGCACGTAAACTCGCGAATTAAAATTTTTTGAAAAAAATTGCAGACCACACTGCCACACTGACATAATGGTACTCAACGTGGGGACTCCCAAGGCTGGTTTTTCAAACCCTGAGTCAAGGGGTTCCTATCCACGTTGACGCGTACTGTTGCATGTTAGTGGACCCTGACATAATGGCGCCCAACGTGGGGCCCGAAGTTAATTTCGTAATCCGGTATTTTTGTAGTGTAAAGTTTTTCGGTGTCTTTTACGCTTCCCGTAAGTCCCGTTTGGGAATATTTACTATCTCGGACGCGTTGCGACGGGTAGGCCGCGAAACATTGGAATTCTTTTTGGATACTTTTGTTTAGTTTCATGACTTGCGAAGTCTTGTTCTGGCACATTGCCAGGAACAATTGCTCGAAGTGAGGAAACTAACTCTAGTTTTTATCATCCATAATTACATTTTTCGAGTAAAATCAGTGCGTTAAGTGTTTTATCAGTTGAATTTTTAAACGATGTGTAAGTCCCGGCGAGATTCTCTGGATCTAACCGCGTTGCGACATATTACCAAATTTTCAGTTGGTAAGATTATCCATTACTTTGACGATCGTTTGTTCGTCAGAATCTTTAAGCAAAGCGCAAGTCCCGGCGTGATTCTCAGGATCTAACCGCGTTGCGGCGTTTCGCTTAAGATCAGTGCAGCAAAGTTGAGAGTTACATTTTTATTTTTGAAGTGCATAATAGTTTTAGGTAGCTACGAGTTATCTGAAACTCGGCTGAATACGAAGGAAGTATTCAGGAGCGTTTGAGAGATTGAGTCACGTATGACGGCACCAGACCCCATACGTTTGCCCTCTCTTGGCCTCTCAGTGAACCACCATTATACAAGTTTTGTTTAAGGCACGTTATGTTTTGTTTTGAGGAAGCAGGTTTCTTCTTACTTTACCAATCATTACCTGGATAAGCTTACTCGCTTATTCCCCCATTTTACCTATTGTTCGCGTTAAAGTTTTGCGACTTTTGTTTTGAAATTTTAGTTTCAATTCCTATTTTTTTGATTTGATTTTAAGTTTATAATTTTTTTGATTTTTTTGGTTTGATTTTTGTTTTGGGTGTTCGATCCCGTGTTTTTGATTTTTGGGTTGATTTTTATTTTTGGGTGTTCGATCCCGTGTGACATTTTTGGCTTTTTGGTACAACTTTTGGATGAATGAATCCAAGTTTGGGTGTTTGATCTCGTTTACGTTTATTCAGATTTTGATTTTTACGTTATTTAAGATTTTTCTTATTTTCTTTTGAATTACTGGTTCTGAATTTTAAAGTTGATAATAGGATTTTTAGTAACGGAGTTAGTTGCTATTACACCTTACTATATTTGTTATATTAATTTTTCTACATTCATTTCCATTTAAATTTAATACCATTTTGGGTTTCAGCATATCATTATAATATATTTTTGTTATTTTTGAATTTGTATTTTTCCTTTACAGGTGTTAGGTTAGCTTAGCATCTACGATCATTATTTTTAGTTTTCGTGAATTTGAATCTTCTGACATCGGCACCAGTCGATGCGCTAACCACAATCGTCGTTAATCGGTTTCCGAATTATATTTTTTTCCCCTTTGACCTCGTGTTCCCAGAGGGAAACTTGGTTACTTCACAATTTTTAATTCATCTCCCCAGGGGGATATAATTCGTTTGTTTTCTATTGTTTCTTTTTGAATTCGTTTCGATTTTTAAGGCAAGATGCCTATTCATCATTCTCCACTTGACGGAGCTACGGATGTGACCGATTTGGCACAGATAAATGCTTCCGGGGGAGATACGACGCAGGCAGCTAATGCAGCCACGACTAGTAGAACACAGACGATGATTCCAGTTTCTGGATCAGCGCCAACCGCTTCAGCACCACCGGTGGTGTCTAGTGGGACTTTGTATCCTGGAGGTTTAAGTTTACCCAGGAGAGGAGATGGATCAGTCGCCCAGACGCAGTCCATCGATTCACCGAGTTTTAGCGTTTTGACCGCTTACAACGCTCGGACACCACCTAGGCTAGGGGCAGAGGGACCCAATAGCCAGGGCTCTGAAGAGGCGCGCCTGAGTAACGAGGACGCGTTAGTGAGAAGGATTTTACCGGTCATCTTGGAAGCGACACGCCAAACTTTGGCGATAGACAACCGAGTGTATCCCGCTGCCAGGATGATGCCACCATTGACAGCAGCTCCAGTGGGCTATCCACCCTTGCAGCTGGAGGAGACGTCGGTTGTGCAGCCGGAGGTAGCAGAGTTTGCAGTCCAGCCACCAAATATGATGCCTGGAAGGATGCCAGTTCAGGGAAATCGAAGGTTGTCGGATGATGCTACACGCTCGGGATATGCGAGGCCACAAGACCAATCAGGCCGAGATGGAGAAGTTCCAGTAAATTTTCGACAGCAAGAATTTGAGCCACAAGGGGCGAGTGATCGTTTTTGGCGCCGATATGATTCCACGCCTCCGATAGGACATATTGATCCCAGGACAGGCGAGGAGAGGAGACCGTCTACAGCGCGACGGGAGACGCAGCAAACTTCCAATTCGGAAGAGCGTCAAGAATCTGCAGGTCAAGGATACCGAAGACCCGATTTGGAGAAATGGGGTATCAAGTTTGATGGTACTCCCAAAACAATAAATGTACAGGAGTTTTTGTACCGCGTGAACATCTCAAAGCGTGACTTCTATTGTTCCGAGGTTGATTTGCTGAAAAGGCTACCATCTTTAATGGAGGGTCCAGCCCTGGAGTTTTTCTGGAATCTCCGTAAGTTGGCGCCGACGCTGAGTTGGAGAGAAGTTCAAGCGGCCATATTGGCGCACATCTATATAAGTTCAGATTTTGAATAGAACGCAGCAGCCCAATGAAACGTTCGAGGAGTTTTATAACGTCATTATGCTGCTGAAGAACCACCAAAGCAAGCCGTATCAAGAATCCCAACTTGTGGAAATAATTAAGGGAAACTTGAAGGCATCTGTGGCGCAACTCTTGTTCCCAATTAAGGTGGATACACTATACGACCTCAATCGCGAAGTTCGCAGAACAGAAACTTTGTTGTCGACACAGCGACAGACGATGCCATCTCGTCAAAACTACACCGCCAGAGTACATGAGGTAGCTCTGGAGAATAATCAAGCTGTCTCTGACATAGCTGCTGAAGTTGAAGCGTTAGGAATTTCAGGAAAATTGTTATGCTGGAATTGCCGAGCCGTTGGTCACTCTTTTAGAGATTGTCCATCGACCAATAGGCGCGTTTTTTGTTACAAATGTGGCAAAGAGGACACGGTTACACCAAAGTGCCCTAGATGCCAGGGAAACGCAGCAAAGTACCCACCTCAGACCGGGGAGGTGCGGACAACAGAGATTTAAAACCAGTCACCAGTAAACCAGCCATTAATAACCCAGCCATGACCAAATTAGAAAGCGTAAATGTTTCTAGGTCTAAACCTGATTCGACGAAATTGAACAAGACTCAACCGGCTATGACGGCAGAGTCTTCAGAGGATAAGAATATTAGCAGTATGAAGGAAGAAACAGCTGAAGGTGCGGCAGTCCTAAATAAGGAAACAGTAACAGGAATTTTACGGAATAGAGATCGTGTTGACGGAGAAGTAAAAATACCAGTATTAAAAGAAGTAAAACCATACCATCTATGCTTGGCTGAATACCGCGAAGCGCGAGCGAGAATCTTTGGAGTATCTGACCGTATCGAGCGAGCGCGGATAAGGTATAACAATAGCAGGCTCATACGCAGAGAGATTGCTGCGACAACCTTGTTTGAGGGTGCAGATAACAGATTCTACGCTAAAGTTGTAATAGGAGGCACTGAAGTTGAAGGACTTGTGGACAGCGGAGCATCAGTCACTTGCTTGGCAAGGGATGCCAAGAGCTGGTAGAAGGAGCAGGACTTCAGCTTCACGGATTTGGTTCATCGGTTAAAACAGCCGATGGTAGCGCACATCGTATTCTCGGTAGAATTCGTGTGCGGATTAATTATAACAATAAGTCTGAGGAGATGAATTTCTACTTGGTACCTACCTTAGAGCGAGCCTTGTATCTAGGGGTGGATTTTATGAGAACTTTCCGGTTGCTGACAAGCATTGAGAGTCTTTCCACTCACGGGGTAGAGCTGGCGGAGGAGGACCAGGCCCCAGAGGCGGTTAAGACCCATGTCTTGTCGCCACAACATCAGGAAGTTCTCAATTCGGTTGTCCGAATGTTCCCCTGTTATACCAGGAAGGGTCTCGGAAGGACACAGCTTGAGATGCATTCCATCGATACGAGAGACGCAGTCCCCGTGAAGGACCGATACTATCCAGTTTCACCAGCGATTCAAACACTCTTATATTCAGAGGTGGATCGCTTGTTGGACTTGGGAGTCATTGAGCCCAGGGAGAGTCCTTGGAGTCATCCAGTGACACTAGTTCGCAAAGGACCTAAGAACAGGCTTTGCCTGGATGCACGCAAGCTCAATGCTCTCACAGTGAAGGATGCGTATCCACTTCCACATATAGAAGGTTTGTTGAGTCGACTTGGAGACACTTGTTACATCTCGAGTGTCGATTTGAAAGACGCGTTTTGGCAAATCCCTTTGGATCCTGCCAGCAGAGAAAAGACAGCGTTCACGGTACCTGGAAGGCCACTTTACCATTTTAAAGCAATACCCTTTGGGCTGTGCAATGCAGCTCAAAGGCTTTGCAGGCTTATGGATAAGATGATCCCTGCTGCGATCCGTGATCGCGTCTTTGTGTATTTGGACGATTTATTGGTGGTATCACCAGATTTCCACACTCACATGGAGTTATTACAGCAAGTGGCACGTTGCCT
Source organism: Phaonia tiefii (assembly GCA_963931995.1). Lineage (NCBI taxonomy): Eukaryota > Metazoa > Arthropoda > Insecta > Diptera > Muscidae > Phaonia > Phaonia tiefii. The sequence goes on from OZ008369.1 coordinate 131,920,922, forward strand.
GGCTGACGCAGGACTTACCATCAATGTCCAAAAATCAAAGTTTTGTTTTAAGGAATTACGGTACTTAGGCTATCTCGTGGGAGGCGGCCAACTTAAACCTGATCCGTCCAAGGTAGATTGTGTAGTGAACTATAGACTTCCAAAAACATTGAAGCAAGTAAGAAGCTTCCTAGGCGCCACGGGGTGGTACCGAAAATTTATTTCGGACTACGCCACCATCGCGGCTCCGATATCTGATACTCTTAAGAAGAGTAAAGGAGCAGTGCTCTTTCAACGAGACGAGAATGAAGAGGAACACCCGATTGCGTATTTCTCGCATAAGCTCACTTCAGCCCAGCGAAATTACACAGTTACCGAACGTGAATGTTTGGCAGTGGTGCTGGCGATTAAAAAGTTCCGACCGTTTGTGGAACTCATGCCATTTACGGTAATCACGGACCACAGCAGCCTGAAGTGGCTGATGTCTCACCGAGATTTGAGCGGACGTTTGGCTCGATGGACTCTACATCTCCAATCTTTCGATTTTATTATCGAACATCGAAAGGGGAAATTGAACATCGTCCCAGATACCTTATCAAGATATGAAATGGAAGAGATAGCAGCGGATGTGTTGAAGCTGATAGATTTGGAAGATGAGGCTTTCAAGAGTACTGGATATAGAGAATTGATCGAGACGATAGAGGCGAATGCAAACCGATTGCCAGATTTGAGAATCGTCGACGGATTTGTATACAAAAGGACGATGCCATATGATGGAGTGCCGCTACACGAAGATTTTGCGTGGAAAATGTGGGTACCAGCGGAATTGACGCACGGTATTATCCAAAAAGCGCACGATCCACCTCATGCGAGCCACGGAGGATTTTATAAAAAGTTGAAAAGAGTTAAAGAATATTTCTTCTGGCCGAGTATAGGTGTACAAGTGAAAAGTTTTGTGGATGCATGCCAGATATGCCGCGAGTCCAAAGCAGCCAATACTACCTTGCGACCACCCATGGGCAAGGAAGTGGTGATTCAGCGTCCGTTCCAACGTGTTTATGTTGACTTTTTAGGTCCATACCCACGTTCGAAGAACGGGAATTGTTGCGCCGAAGGTTGGACGGGCATGTCAACGTTGATATCCAGGCACAACAGGCGCGTCGCCGAAACATAGTGTATGCCAGAGAACAGCAAGCAGTCCGAAATACCTATGAGGACAGCGTCAACCGTCGAAAAATCTTGGGGTACGCCGATAATAAGATTACCATCCGGCACCTCTCAGCCTCGGCCATAGCAGACCCGCGGCGAGTCATCGAGGATATTTACGAGCGCCTGCTACTGGAATTTAAGCCGGAAGAGGTTAGCATAGTTAACACCTCTCCGATGGTCCTCTATCCGGAGCAACACCAGATAACGCTGGCCTTCGCAACACCAGGAGGTAAATTCGATGTCCTGAGCCGTTTCACTCGCCTAAAGGAAAGCGGCAGAGCCGCCGTACAACAGTTGGAAGCTAGAGACAGCGCCGTAGCAGTACGTCTGCACAAACAACTGGGCCTTCGTACCTTCGGCCGGCGAGGCATCCGGAACATGCGGTTGGTGAATGACCAGGTGATCGTCCAGCTATCCGGAGAACCAGGTCCTAGAGAGAGCAACGATGAGTACGAGCTGGAATTATTACTCGACCAGCTTCCCCCTTCGTCGCGCACAGGAACGCAGCCTCCGAGTTCAAAGAACTGAAGATAGTAAGCAGCAAGAGTAGACCGAAAAGTACCGAACCAACACCGAGGGCACGAGCCCGGATAAACAACATGCCAAAACCAAACCAGCATCAGCGAAGTAAGTGATAGGGTGAGGTTGACCAAGACTTTGTTTCTGGATGCGTCAATGACTAATTCTGCGGGTGATGCTGGCAGCCTGTACAGTAGGGTCCCTGGGTGACCAAACTCTAGTACTACACTAGAGGGAGGTCCGGCAAGACTTTACTGTTGGACGCGCCAGGATTAACCTTCAGGAGCGGTGTTGACAACCTATGAGGTAAGGCCCCCGATCGACTGAACCCTAGCATAGACTTCTTAGAGCAAAGGTTTCCCTCCCATCCCTCGACTGGATAGTCATCAGGATGGTAGGTTTTGTGGCGGCGCCGTAACGCCGGCAAGACATAATTAGCACAACAAACATCTTTGCGATCACCACCCGAATGATTGCACCATACCATCTTTGTCAATTTTTACCATCCCTGACATTATTTATGTCAACACAGAAACTACGCAGTTTTTGTTTCAGTCTGTTTAATAAGTAAAAAGCGGTTTTCTTCCAAAACTTGGGATAATAACCCATACATACATATCCTGAAGAAATCACGCCACCCGAATAGCGGAATCAGCGTTGATTTCGATAAAGCTTCATCGCCATTTTTGGTAACAAAGTTCCGCCATTAGTATCAAAAAGTTGAAAGCAGCACGATCGTTCGAGTGAAGTCATCGCCAGAAAAATTAAGGAGATTAGAATTGGGACATAGTAAGAGGAAGCTCTGGTACAGCATTGTGGTACCCATAGAAGGAGATCCACCAACATTCAGTGGTATTTATTTATAACCCGAATAAAGAATTGGACCTAGAATTCCTCACCGAGTGGTAAGTTCTTTGGGATGTTAGGACGACCGAAAGGTAAACGTTTCTTTTCTTAAAGGGTCGCAGTCTCGGACCATCAGCAGGCCAAGTGCCGCAACACACCTTAGCGTGTCACACATTCGTTCCGTCAGTTCATCAAAGCACCAGTAGCATTTTCACACCATTTCACCAGACACAAACACCAGCGCCTACAACGCCATAAATCCACCAGGTTTTTAGCCAAGATCATCATTTCATAGAAACACCAAAAACTTCATCAAACATCGGATCAACTTCATCCATTTTCATTACGCAAGGCATACTGAGCAACTCTCTCGATCAGCACGTAAACTCGCGAATTAAAATTTTTTGAAAAAAATTGCAGACCACACTGCCACACTGACATAATGGTACTCAACGTGGGGACTCCCAAGGCTGGTTTTTCAAACCCTGAGTCAAGGGGTTCCTATCCACGTTGACGCGTACTGTTGCATGTTAGTGGACCCTGACATAACCACCCTGGCCCAGCTCAAACCTCTTGCATAATATTTGTAAATACATTTGCAACTATGCGAATATTTTTGATAATGTAAGTATGTATATGGGGCATTTCACTTGAAGCGGACAAACAAAGAGTTTTTCACCAGAGACGCTACAAAAGTCGATAGGGACAGCAAACGACGCCACATTTTTTTCCCGCTCTTTTGACATTTCTCTTCAGTAAGGTTTGCCATTTCATCATGGAAAGATATACGAGCCAACAGCGAGTCGAAATTATTAAAATTTACTACCGAAATTTGGAGTCAGTGGCCTCAACTTTGATTCGGATTTTCATCGGAAAATCATCTTCAGCGATGAGGCTCATTTCTGGCTGAATGGCTTCGTCAATAAGCAAAATATGCGTTATTGGTCAGACAGCAATCCACACGTAATCCATGAGTCATCATTGCATTCCGAAAAAATTACGGCTTGGTGCGGTTTATGGGCCTGCGGCGTCATTGGGTCGTACTTCTTCCGTGATGATCAAGACCGGCACATTACTGTGAATGCGAATCGATTCCGTTCAATGATAACCGAATATTTTTGGCCCCAATTGGATAATATGGACTTGGAGGACATGTGGTTCCAACAGGACGGAGCCACAAGCCACACAGCGAATGCCACAATCAATTTATTGGAAACCAAGTTTGGTGAACGTGTTAACTCACGAAATGGCCCAGTCGATTGGCCGCCTCGGTCGTGCCATTTGACGCCGTTAGATTATTTCCTGTGGGGCTACGTCAAGTCTATGCCAACAAGCCAGCGACGATTGATGAACATCGTACGAATATCGAACGTGAAATTGCAGCAGTATCGGCCGATTTATGCTTGAAAACCGTCGAAAATTGGGTTCAGCGTCGGGACTTCTGCAAGCGTGCCCGTGGTGGCAATGCAAAAGAAATCGAGTTCTATACATAATGGCATCGAACGTACTTTCACAGAAATAAAGAATTTCTTTGGTATCTAAATCCGGTTTTGTTTTATTTAAAAAAACTTTTGTAGCGCTCTTATTGAAAAACCCGATAATTTTGTTTCCTGAAAGTCTTTCCTATTTTGCTTAACTGTAGTTGTAGTAGGTATGAAAGTGAACACACAATATTTCTTTTGTATGTTTATTTCCTAAGATATGAGATTGTAAGGATTTGCCGTTTTGACATTTTTTTTAAGTATTTTGTCAAAAAAAAAAGTTATAATAAGGTGCGAGATTGGTATAGAAAATTGTCCGATCTTTAAGAAATTAAATCAAATTGTGAAAAAAAAATTTGTATGTGCAAAACCGGAAGTAACCATTTCAACCCTAAATTTTGTAAGTTCGCTTAATTTTTTTTAATTCGAAATTACCTTAAAGTATACTTATATTACACTAGAAGTTTCAAAATGAATATGCACCGGTTCAAAATATGTGTATTTTAATGTACATACATGCCTGTCGCACTGAGTTTTAAAGTATACTTATATGTATATATAATAATAGGGCATTTACGTGCACTCGATCTTGCAGATCGACTCCATAATCGACAAATCACACTATCATCATATGATATCTCATACATCTTTTGACCCAAGATCGAGTACATTTATCTCGATAATGTTATTATCGTGTCGCAAATCATTTCAACAGCAGAGGTGTAAACGCCCTTTCAGTATGAGACAGTGTGCACATGAAACGGAATTGGGAATGTAAAGGAAACGTACTTCTCTGAACATGTATGTATGTACTAGACACCAGAACCTCATCATTCGTTTTAGTATGAAAAACGAATGAAACAAATGGATTCTAGTAACCTCATGTTGTTTATGTTAAACGATTACTTTAGAATAAAATTTGCACGGAAGCGAACCGAACCACCGAATAGTTAGATACCTCTTCGCATAGTTTTGCTCGGTTCGTTTGACCACACACACACTCCTGTACTTTTTCGAAAATCTAATGGAACATTACGAATATATAAATACCAAACGAGCACAATAGTCGTGTTTTGGTTACAAGGAAGCGATTATCGCTTGCTAATTTGCAAAGAAAACTGCATTTTAGCGAGAAGTCATTTTATTAAAAAATATGAAAAATGGTTAAAAAAGGTAAAAGACGTCAAAATTTTTTTGTTTTAAACTTAGCGAAAATGAATCTCGTCGCTAATTTCTCGCTAAGTGTTCGCTAAGTGCTTCATACTAAACATGCGAATATATAAGCAAGCGGTGTAACCAAAACACGCTTAATATAACCCTTTATGTGTTATATTTCATTTGGTCGAGTTAAGATGATTTGGAATGAAACAATGAAATGTAAAGTGAGTTTTCGAATAGTTATGATGTGTGTGCGATTGTTATGAGTGATATTTGTGCAATTAGTGTATATTTGTGATTTAGTGAAGTGTGTGGGTTACAGTTATTTAAACAAATGTATTAAAATGGAATTAAATGATATAAGTTCTTTTGCAAATATGTTTTGTACGAGGTTAGAATTTAATTGTGATATACATAGATGGCTGTAAGAAATCCCGGACAACAAATCATTTACCAAGCAATGATTTAAATAATTCAACATTGAAGAGTAAAATATTGAGTGGTGAATATCTGGTTGAAATAAAAAGAGGAAGAAGTAAAGTTTGCGAGGTGTTCAGGAAGGTAGTATATGAAGCAGGTGAATCAATTGCCGGTATCTTGGCGTGTAGAAATTGTTTCAACATCCTAAAATATCATAGAAAAACTACATCAAATTTAGTAAAACACAAATGTTATACAGAATCCCAAATCAACCAAGCAGTGACAACAGTAGATGTTGATCAAAATACCAAAACTAAAACAACGGAAATTGTAACAAATTGGACAATAGGAAACGTTTAAAATTGTAAACGATGTAGGACTTCAGCATTTAGTCAAACACTGCATCGAAATTGGTGCAAAGTTTGGGCAACATGTTAATATAGAAACGCTCCTTCCACATCCCACAACAATATCAAATAATTTGGCAAACGTATACGAAATTCAACATAAATGTATGAAAACAGAAATATAGAAAATCGAAACCAATGGCTACGGCATTACGACTGATCTATGAACCGACAACTACCTAAAGAAAACATACATAGCCGTTACAATTCGATATATTACAAACGGTGTACTTAACAAAAAAAAACTATTAGGGTTCATTTCAATAACTGTAGCATATTTATAATATAATATTTAATTTTTTGTACCACAGTTTTTAAATTTGAAGGTATTAACAAAGCTGTCGAAATTACTTGACGAATTTGGATACGACCTTGATGATAAGCATATTATTGTGACAGATAGGGGATCAAATCTGGTAGCTGCTTTCATTCATATATTTTATATGGCGCATTTGTTACACAGCACTGTTCAAAAGGCAGTGAATGATGTAGAAGACATAGATTTATTATCTCGCTCATGTACTAAACCTGTCAAATATTTTAAAGCAAGTGGTGGAAATTCATCATTGAATACGACTTTGAAGCGTTATTCTCCCACAAGTTGTTTGATTTTGTTTCTTTGAGTCGTTGATAAGGCTTTTGAATTATTATTTTTATAGACAAAGCTGTATCCAAAGTAGAGCATGATCCATAAATAGTCCACCCAAAAATCGTGCTTTGAGCAGTTGGAAAGCCTGGTTTAGAAATTACCCCCTCACAAATCACCTTAGGATAAAGGTCAACTCCAATGATAGCGTAAATGCCGGACGACTCATAAAATTTGGAATATATCGGGGAGTTTGGGGAGTAAGTCTATTGTCCACCCTGAACGTACCCTCAATCTTTGAGCAGTTGGAAAGCCTGGTTTAGAAATTACCCCCTCACAAATCACCTTAGGATAAAGGTCAACTCCAATGATAGCGTAAATGCCGGACGACTCATAAAATTTGGAATATATCGGGGAGTTTGGGGAGTAAGTCTATTGTCCACCCTGAACGTACCCTCAATCTTGGAAGTTGAGTCAAATCGGGATTTCAAAGGCAATGGACAAATAGTTTCGTCCTACAAGGTAAGCGTTGTTAAGTCATTTTTCTCGATGAATTTTTTTGAAATTCGACTTATCGCAGATCCCGAGTCCAGCAAACATCGGGCATGAGTGGTTTTGTTGTTAATCTTGACCGACACGGTTGGAAGCAGAATCACACTATTTTGTCGTAGGATAGCAGTGAGAGAAGTTGACTTTGTAATTGGATTCGAAGATGAGGGTTTTTTTTTAAGTCGATGGTGTAGGTGGAGAAGCCGATCGTGAGCGGGAAGATGAGGCTGCAGAGTCGTGTGTCAATCTAGCATGGATGTGGAGAAGTGTGTGGTGGAATTTCTTGCAGGACCTGCAACCGAGTTTAGTAAAAAAGGTTCCCTGCGAGTGATCGTAAGCGACGCAATTGCCGCAGTATTTGTGAGTGCGGACAGCATTTCTTCTTTCCGACACGTTCATTGCTAAGAATTTTCTGCACGTTCTGAGCGGATGATGACGACTGCAAATTCTGCACAAAAAGGAATTAAATTTGGGCGGTTGTTTCGGTTGGCTAATGGGACGATAACAACGGAGTTGTCTGTTATTCTTCTGGCCGGATGACTTTTTTGGGATGTTGATCTGAAGAGGAATTGAATGAAATCAATGTAGTTATGATTCGGAGGACAAAAGTACCAATTTAGTTACTGGCCTAGTTATGATGCCTCTTTAAGTGACGACATCAGCAACTCTAACACGATTGTCAGACCCCACGTATACCTTTGATACTCTGCCAAGACGCCAAGAGTTTGGAGGAAGGTTTTCCTCTTTGATAACGACGAGGTCGTTTTCCTTTACTTTTACCTCCGGACTTTTCCACTTGCACGCTTTTGGAGTTCCTTGAGGTACTCAGTTTTCCATCGATTGCAAAATCCTTGATGAACTAACTTCATTCTCCGCCAACGATTGCGTATAGACAAAGGGGGTTCGTTGATTTGGGGTTAAGATTGGAGAACCGATAAGAAAATGTCCCGGAATTAATGCGCACAAGTCAGATGGATCTTGGGATATAGGGGACAAAGGTCGAGAGTTGAGACAAGCTTCAATCTTGGACAACAAGGTAGCTAACTCCTCATAGGTGAATTTACAATTACTGGAAACCTTACAGAAATGGGATTTAAAGCTTTAGACTCCTGCCTCCCACAATCCTCCCATATGTGGCGCACCTGGCGGAATGAAATGCCATGTAATATTTTGATGAGCATAATTCGAGGCTACCGATTGGCGTGAAGTTTCCAGAAACTCCTTAGCGAGGATTTTTGACGCTCCAACGAACGTTGTGCCATTATCTGAATGTAAATGGAGGGGACAACCACGACGAGATACAAACCGGCTAAAGGCTGCTAGGAAAGAAGGCGTAGATAAATCTGACGTGGCTTCAAGATGTATGGCCTTTGTGGAGAAACATATAAAGACACAAACATAACCCTTTGTGATTCGATAAGCCCTACCCGCATAGGCTTTTATATCGAACGGTCCGGCAAAGTCTAGTCCGGTATGCGGAAATGGACGGGAAATCTCGGATCTTTCTGGTGGCAACGCAGCCATAAGCTGCTTTTGACATTTTCTCTTATAAATAAGGCAGGGATTTACCTTTGGAATCCAGAATTGAGATCTTATAATTCGAAGTACCAATTGATTTCTCCATGCAAACTGATGAATGAAAAGTTGCACGCATACGGGAGGATAATTGGATGCCTTTCATTATAAGATAGCCCTGGGGAATATTCAAACCTGTCACAGGAACGAATGGGGCCTTCAGGATCTAAAAAGGGATTTAAATTTAAAATGGAATTGGAAGACGATAAGTTCTCTCGAGATGAAAGATCATTACCAATGATGAAAGAGATACCAAGCCTTCTGACACATGGATATCAGTCGATCACGGACAGATCGAATCTCCGAACTTGACACAACATAAGACTCTTTGGAAAAATTAGAACGATGTTTTCGATGTGTACGATAGAAAAATCTATATACGTAGGACATCACGGGCATAGCCATAGAAAAGGATGCAAATTTTTCTAAAACGTCTTCAAAATTATGGAAATACACGAAATGGACTTTAGTGGGTTTTTTCTCGAGGTCAGTTTCCCTCAAGAATCGAGATTCAGAACATCGTGAGGAAATGTTGGACTGCTGTAGCCATTTGGGGCCTTTCCACCAAAATTCGTTCTCTATAATATCTTGTGAAAGAGCTCCACGGCTTGCCAAATTATCCTCTGAAGGTACATGGTACCAATGTAGAGGGTCAATTATCTGGACAATTTTGGAGATACGATTGGCAACAAATGTCAACCAAGCATAAGGGGGTTTAGTAAGCCAAGAGAGAACAATAGTGGAGGCAGTCCAACAAAAACACGGAATATCGTTCAATCTCCAGTTTTGGAAGAAGGCTGTCAACCATTTCAGCAAGGAGAACAGCACCACAAAGTTCTAATCGTGGAATAGACAAAGTTTTAACTGGCGCTACTCTCGTTTTAGATGAAACCAAGAGTGGATATGGAATTTTCGGCAGCTATTCGGATATACAATGCTGCTGCGTATGCTTTTTCGGATGTATCGCAGAATCCATTGAATTGGACATCAGCATTTGGAGTATAACCAATCCTTCGATGAATACGGATATCATTGATGAAATAATAACTCGACTGGAAAGATTTCCGTTGAGAAAGTGACTTGGGAGAGAGGATATCAGAGACTTCAATCCATATCCTTAGCATGAGTATCTTTGCGATAACCACGCAGGGAGACAGCCAGCCTGCTGGATCAAATAGTCTGGCGATTTGCGACAGGACCTCTCGTTTCGTGTAGGTTGTAGTCTGCAGAATCTGCTTCGTTGAGAAATAAAACGGGTCCGAAAGTGCTTTCCAGCGGACACCTAGGGTTTTCGCCTTTCTGCTGTCATCGAAATCCAGAAAGTCTTCGATCAGTAAATGCTCAGGGGGCAGGTCCGCCGGTACTTCTTTGGCGTTTGCAGTCCACTTCCTCAATGAAAAACCAGCTGATTTTAGAGCAACGATTAACTCATTTCTGGCCTCTTTAGCATCGGATATGGAGTACGCTCCAGCTAGTGCATCGTCAACGTACATTGAATTGCGGAGGAAAGTGCTGGCCAGTGGATCGGACATCATCACCTAGTTGGATAAGTGTGCGAATAGCTAAGTATGGAGCACAATTGACCCCAAAAGTTACCGTCTTCAATTCATAATCTTGGACGATATCACTTGGGTCTCTTCGAAAATCAATTCTTATGTTAATGGAGTATGCTGTGGGTCAACTAGTATTTGTCTGTACATCTTTTTTATGTCAGCATTAAACACATATCGGAAAAAACGCCACTTCAAAATCAAACGAGTCAAGTCGTTTTGGAGAACTGGACCTGTGTGTAGAATCTATTTAAACTTAACCCATTGGAAGAAATGGCGGAAGCATTAAATACAACACGAACTTTAGTTGTGCTACTTTCTGGATTTATAACAGATTGGTGGGGTAAATAAAAATGTATTGGAGCTTCGGATAAGTATGGCGGAGAAACTTTAAACATATGGTCCAAATGTATATATTCCTCAACTACCTCATCATATTCTTGTTTAAAGGTTGGAGTCCGAAGTAATCTGGCTTGGTTTCTATAAAACTGAGCCATAGAACAATTTCTCGATTGGCCTAAGTGCAGCTTCGCAGGATATCCCTCTTTGAATGGAAGTGCGACAATGTATCGACCATCCTTATTTATCTTGGTGGTTTTAGCAAAAAAATCCTCACAATATTGATCGGATGCGGAAATAAAACTCTTCCGTGGAAGATTCTCCAACGCCCAGAAACGTTAAATCTCCTTTTACAAAGAGATTTCACAGACAAATGATGATATGACGGGATTAGAATCAGAAGGGTGAGCGGAAATTGGACCTGTAAGAATCCACTCAAAGATGGTTTCTTGTGCCATTAGGGATCCACAAATATTATGCTGGATCCCAGAGAGCATTCTGAAGGGGATTAGGTCACCACCTATCAAGATGTCGATGTGTGAACTAGTATGGAATTGAGGATCTGCGAGCTTTAATGTTGGAAGATTTTATAATTGCAAAACATGAATACTTTGCGAAGGAAGGACACCGGCTAAGTGCCGAACATCTAAAGCCTTGACTGAAACTTCAATGTTGTCATTTATTGGTGAATTTAGGACGAATGAACAGACATAGTATTGTTTAGAGATAGTATTAAATGTTTCTTCAGAAACTGAGTCGATGAGGGCTCGCGCTTCAGATATACCATTTGGATGATAGACATTTACCACAGCAGTTCCTAGCAGGACGCCTCTTCGATTAGAAGCAAAATAGGTTTGCACCACCCCAGCTCCAGGACTATTAGCGGATTGTATTGAAGAGAGTTTGGAATCGGAAGAGAATAGAGCAGAGTTTGGATTCAATTTGGACTGGTGGCTTGTGCTAGGCTACTCTGACGAATTGGTATTTCCGGAATTAGGTGGAATAGAATTTGCGCTATCGGCAACTTGATGAAGTAAAGTATTATGCCGTTTACTACATCTAAAACAGCTGTGTTTGCTGCTGCAGTTTTTGACAGAGTGCGTTTTGGAAAAACAGTTTAAGGCCTTGTATTTTAATCTCATTAAACCTTTCGGTGTGGCTCATCTGCAGGAACTGGGGACATTTGCGAATTATGTGAGATTCGCTTGGACAAAGTTGACCCTGTAGACCAGTAATGTTGTTTTGAAATTAATTCATCTTCTTTGAAGCATTTGCGGGTCTGATAGGGTTCTTTGCCGTAGTATCTGAAGATTTGTAAGGGACGAGAGTGCGGATCACATGGACCGGTTCTAGGGTTCTATGGCGATTTTTCAAAACTCCATCCAAGTCAGCCCATTTGGGAATGGACATTATCCGTGAGACCCTGCTCCAGAAGATGGAGGGTATTATCGGGTAAGCAATTGGAAGAGAGAAACACGAATATAGGATCACAACTTCTCACATTAATATCGTGTAACTCTAGAGTGGAAATACAAGAGTTAATATCACGTTGGAGCTGTATAATTGTCTGGCCCGATTCAGAAGCAATAGGTGGAAGACTGAACAAAATCTTTAGTTGGCCATTAACTAGTACCCTACGATTTTAAAATCGGGCTCAAAGACTTGACCACGCTAAGTCGAAACGTTAATGAGTCAGTGGACTTTTTCTGACTATATCTTTCGCTTCCCCTGTAGTCTTGTTGGTTAAGTGGAAAAGTTTTTCCACCTGACTTAGCTTCGAGTTCTTGATGTATATGGCAGTGAACATGTCATGGAATGTAGGCCATGACATATAATCTCCATGGAAAACGTCAATCTCACATGGAGGAAGATGGAAGCTATATGAATTTGACATGCTATGAGCGTTCTCATTGGAGGCTGAGGACTTAAGAGCTCGGATAGCTTTGACAAACAATTACAATATGTAACGTATGTATGTGCTTTTGTACTTCACTTTGAATGCTTCCAAGTTTCTGGGACTCTCATCTGTTTCCTTATCCGCTGCTGTATCCTTCCGCTCGTTTTCCACATCGAAAATAAATTTCTCATATTCGGATTTGATACGAGACCAGGTGGTCTTGATCTCGGACCTAAGCAAATCAATTGCATGAAGAGAAGTGAGAGGATACCGCTTTTCATCTAAATCGTAGTCGAAGTCGACCAAGCTGTCAGCTAACCGAATAAAATGGTCACGAGACATTTTAAATGGGAAAAATCAAGAAGGAAATGGATAGTTGGCTCGAAAATATTGCCTTATACAAACGCCTTATAATTTACGTTATACAGACACCTTATACAAACGTTAAAGTTCCACAGAGACTTTGTACAATTAGAAATTGGTACAAACTGGACAAAGATATTCCTTTGTATTGTATATTTAGTTACTATTGTATTTACTATTGTCAAGTCAATTTAATTTACAAGTCAATTTCCGTACAGAGTGATTCAAATAGATCAGATCAGAAACCAACACTGAATTGGCATTAATTTCGTGAAAGGCATTCAATAATTCCCTCAACGTATACAAAGGGTACATACTACGACAGATAAAATGTATCACAAAAAAAAATACTTTCTATCTTTTTCTAACATAAACGCCTAAAATTTTTAAAGTATCTGTCAAATACTTATAAACGTCAAATATACTCATATCCGCCGAGAAACCAGAAAGTACCCTTGTTAATTTAGAATCCGTACTGGTAAGAGCTTCCTCCTACATATTGAATAAATAGACAAATTATTCCCAAGTCTAATATTATTTGTTTTCCATTTATTCCATTTCATTGGGGATTTTTTTCCATTTATCGAATTCCACTGAGAACAAAATCAATGGTTTGATTTGTTAGGCTCAAAGCGTGAAACTTTCTCTTTCTGCAGGCTCCATAGACAAATATCGATTTCAACATATTCACATCCATATGTATGTATCTTACATGTATATACATATCTCACACATGTAAATACAGACTTCACACATCCAATTGCAATGCGAACTCAGTTTATCAAATGCTAAGGTCCGCAAGAAAACAGCACGAAAATAGAGAATGATGGTTTTATTCATGTTGACTGCAGCTTTTCTCATAATGATCTCCATTAAGATGTTAAAGAGATCGCACGATAGGGTGTCGCCTTGCCTCGCTTAGTTTCGAAAGGTTCGGTAAGATCCTTACCAACTTTCACTGCGGATTTGGTGTTCGTCAAGGTCATCCTGCAAAGGCGTATGAGTTTTGCAGGAATACCAAGGTCAGACATTCCTTCATAGAGCTTTTCCCGTATCGGACTATCGAAGGCCGCTTTATAATCGATAAATAGATGATAGGTGTCGATTTGTTATTCGTGAGTCTTCTCCAGGATTTGGCGTAGCTTGAAAATCTGGCCAGTTGTCGATTTTTCAGGCCTAAAGCCACACTGGTATGGTCCAATCAGGTCAGCGATAATTGGTCTTAGTCTTTCGCACATTATACTTGATAGAACCTTATATGTTATGGATAAAAGGCTTATTCCACGGTAGTTGGCACAGATATTCGGGTCACCTTATTTAAATATGGGACATAGTACACTGAGACTCCAATCGCCGAGCATGCATTCATCTAACCAAATTTTGCTAATGAGCTGATGCATGCACTTTATCAGCTCATCGCCGCCAGCCTTAAACAGCTCCGCCGGTAATCCATCGGCTTTGTTGTTCTTAAGCCGGGCAATAGCTGTTCTGACCTCGCCTTGGTTAGGAGGGGGCAATCGGCGTCGTCGTCCATATTGTGATCGATTGTCCCATCGTCATTGGATATCTCAGGTACTAGTAGCGCGGAGAAATGCTCTCTCCATATTCCGAACATGAGCTGCACGTCTCCGACGAGATTTCCGTCCTTGTCTTTTCAGAAGGGGGGCCCTGAACTATGTCCATTAGTTCCGTTTTTAACTTTTTGGTAGAATTTTCGGGCTTCGTTCTTCCTTCTGTATGTCTCAATTTTCTCACTCCCGCGCTTTCTCCACTGCCGTTTCTTACACCTAAAGATACGGTTTACCTCCATTCTTTTCTCCCTATACCGGTGAGTTGGAGCTCGCGTTGCAATTGACTGAAGCATTACCATACATGCAGCGTTCTTTTCGTCATTTGCAATGCGACACTCTTCATCGTCCCACGGTTTATTGCGAAGCGGTTTTTCGAAACCAAGTACGGTTGTTGCGGCAGTTTTTATAGAGTCGGAAATGGGTTTCCACTGCGCATCAGGATCGAGAGAGGGGTGGGTCCTGTGCCAAAAGTTGCGAGAGCTTCCTTGAGTTGGCTGTGGCTTCCTCTGGTAATTGCAGCTTTTGCAGCTCTACTTAATCGTGTGCGAACCTTTGCTGCTACCAGGTTTTGATCAGAATCGATGTTAGCTCCTCTGATTACTCGTACGTCCATTACACTGGATGAGTGCCTTCCAGCAATTACCACGTGATCAATTTGGTTCTTAGTTCTTTGATCAGGGGATACCCAAGTAGCCTTGTGGATGTCTTTATGCTGGAATCTTGTACCACTACTGACCATGTTTTTTGCCGCGGCAAAGTCAATCAGTCTCATACCGTTGTCGGAACTGTCAGCATGTAGACTGAAATTGCCAATAGATGGATTAAACACATTCTCCCTTCATACTTTGGCATTAAAATCTCCTAGTACAATCTTAATGTCATGGCCAGGGCAGCGGTCACACGTTTCCTCTAGGAGCTCATAGAATATGTCTTTAGCATCATCATCTTTCTCTTCTGTCGGGGCATGCACACAAATTAGGGAAATATAAAAATATTTCGCTTTTATGCGGATTGTGGCTATACGGTCACTCACAGGATTGAACCTAGAGACTAGATGTCGCAAATTCATGTTTTTTTTCATGGCAACTGTACTATATATCGCAGTTTCGTTTTCTTGTGCAGCCCTGTCCTGTCCATCGCATTTTCTGGATAGCGGTAATGTCAGCCTTATAACTTTCGAGGACATCTGCCAGTTGGATACTTGCACCGGATCTATATAGAGTTCTTCCATTCAAAGTGCATATCCGTAAATCGTGGTCCTTATAACGTTTGCGGGGGTCGTCAACAAATAGGGGTTGTTTATGTTTTCTTGTTCGTTTACGTATTTTCACTGTCATTATGAACGGTGGCGGGAGGCAAAGCCAGCCCACCGTGTTTTTGCATTTTACATACTGCCAGGATATTTGATTGCAGCCGCCCATTATGGATCAGACGCTGACCAGGATGCGATATGTTGAACCTGGATTTTCTTCTTTTAGTTTCTATCCGCCGTTGGCCCGTATGTTTGGCTCATCCGCCTTCTAAGGACAAGAGAATATGCCCGATTGTTTGATGAGCTTCAGTGACATCAGTCACATACTAAACCTGATTTGATGCTCATTTGTTTCGCCTTCTCACTCTAGCTAGCTAACGGGGGTTTCCGAAAAGCCATTGCTCAGGACATACTGCGTGGAAGTAGTGAGCTGCTTGGACTGCCCAATGAAGGAACCATTTCTGGCCACTCCCAAGTGAATGGCAATCAGAAACTTTCCACCTCAACGGACAGTCCCATGTCGTGATAAAATATACGTGATAAAAAATATTTTCCTGAAAAATTTAATTAAAAACAGGAATACCTCAGTTGTCGTCGTGACCTAGAAATAAACACTTAAAAAATAAATAACAAACTTAAAAACTAAATAAAAACAAAAAATTCCAGCAAGCCGGATCGCATAAATTAGTAGATTAAAAATTTCGAAAAATGTAATCTCCACTTCGGTTAAAACTACTGGGTAGTATTGTACACAATGTCATCGATACCCAATGTACCGAATCTCCTGTGGTAAAACAATAGAGCCTCGTCCGTTCCTAGATAGCCCCCATTAGTGAGGACCAGAAGGTCCGTTGGTCTAAGGAACCAACGTGACAGAAGACTGTCCGCATCCGTCGTATCGAATCATGCCCTAACCATGTCATTTTCCACACCCGCCGCTTTTTCCAAGAAAGTCAGAGCAGAGTCCACCATGAACCTGCCAATCCTTCCAAATCCAGCCATCCGCCATCACTGTCATCCTCAGACCCAAACAGGTCCTGAGAACTTTCCTTTCCCTTTGCCTAAGCCTCACCATCTGACTCGACGAGATGGGAAACCAAACTGGGAAAGCATACACCAAAATAGGCCTTATGACCTGCCTGCACACCAGTAGACGCACCTCCGTACTCAGGCCATTCGCCCTCCCCAACAGCCTGTAGTATGCAGAGAAG
This sequence comes from Phaonia tiefii, assembly GCA_963931995.1. NCBI lineage: Eukaryota > Metazoa > Arthropoda > Insecta > Diptera > Muscidae > Phaonia > Phaonia tiefii. The sequence goes on from OZ008369.1 coordinate 131,937,834, forward strand.
ACAAATCTTGCCTTGCGCAAAGCGTAGTCAACATGGATCACAAACTTGACCCGCTCATGGAACATCACTCCAAGGTATTCAATAGCCTTCGACATCCCGATATCAGCATCTCCCACCTTGAGCCTGGGGATGTAGCCCCTGGCATTCGGATACAGGTTCTTGCGCTTCCCCTTGAAGTTGATCCCTCTTGATTAGGCCACATTAAGCCCAATTGCCCACTTGGAAAAGAACCCACTCAGGGTCTCAAGGTAGGCGTTCAGCCTATGATTCACGTTGCTCGCCCTAGGGTCAGAAGCTGCAAAAAGGATGTCGTCCGCATACACCAGCAACAAATCCCCCCCCCCCCCCCCGGAGGAATGGGCATATCGCTGAGAAGAATATTGTATAACACATGTCCCAACAGCGAGCCTTGCGGTACACCCGCCGTCACCACCTTCTCTTCAGAGAGCGAATCGCCAACCCTCACACGGAACGTCCTGTCCGCTAGGAAACCAGCAACCATCCTGAGTATGTCAGCAGTAAATCCAACCACCTTCATCTTCACTAATATCGCCGCCTGCCAAGCCGTATCAAAGGCCTTGGCAAAATCAAGGCTAGCAGCTATCGTGGCGTGCCTCTGTTCAGACCCTAAGCCACACAGTCAGAAATCACCATCAGCGCATGCGACGTTGAGTGCCGCCCTCTAAAACCAAACTGGTTGTCAAGCAAGATGCCGCGCTCAGCCAAATGGTCACGAACATGGTGCAGAACAAACAGCTCCAGAAGCTTCCCAAAAGGGGAAAACAGCGAAACCGGTCTATATCCACTGACCCTCTTCCCATCCGTCCCAGGCTTGGGAATAGGTACTATTGGGAATAGGTACTTCCAGGCCAGAGGGAAGTAGCCCAAGTTAAAACAGTGGTTCACAAGAACCGCCAGAAAGGCCCAAACAAAGGTATCAGTCCTTTTTAAGGCAACATCCGGAATGCCGTCCAGTCCAGACGACTTCTTAGTTGGACACCTCCTAAGAGCGCCACCCATATCCGCAGCCCTGACAATCAGGTCATCCACGCGCCCAGCACCAACTACGCCGTCAGCCATGATCCCCGATCCAAATGCAACACGTGGTATGTGGCTCACCAAATCAGCTGCCTCAGCAGTAATCCACCCACCAAAGTCACCAGTCCTCAGGTGACTATTCACGCCATGTACCGTAGAAAAACCCGCCACAAGGAGATTAGCCTTGCCCACCTCCTTAATAATAGACACATCCCCATCGTCTATCATATCTGGAATTGGATCCCTTCGACGCAGTCCGCCAGCCGCCTTAACCTTGGCAAACGTAGTGCTGTCCACCCTTATAGCATTGAGCCGATCCGTCTAGAAACCAGCCTCAAATTCAGCAATCGCACCATCAATGATCCGACTCAGCTGCCTTATCTCAGCCCTGAGAGTAGGAATGCGGGAGAAATCCCCCGTCCTGCAAAAGAGTCCTCCAAAGCCTCTTCTTTTGCCTAATAAGGTCCTTTATCCTGGGAGGGAGGTCAGGCAGCCCACCATTCCCCGTTGGCATCTTCGGCAAAGCACCATCAACAGGCTATCGAAAAGACTCGGCCATAGATTCCACGCAGTCATCAATCTCGCCAATGGTAACATTACAGGAAATTACGCAAGCGCAGTCCATTCGCATTAACCACCGATCCACCCCAGTCGGGATGTTTGGCATTTAAATCCCCACCAATCAGCACATCCCCGTCCCTAACCAGCTCACTAAGTGTGAGTAGGTCAGAGCCGGAAAGTACTGCGTGAGGACGCAAATACAAACAAATCAATGAGATGGCGGTGCCACCCGGCCTGCTGAACCTAACAGCAGTGTTCTGCATAATACTGGTATCCACGCCAAGCCTGACGCAATGAATCCCGTCCCGAACTCTTATCGCCGTCCCCTTACCGCGACCTTCGCCCGAATCACATCTATGGGTCACATAACCCCTCATATCCAGTCTATGCCGGTCACCCAGCCCATGTTCCGCCATCATAAGCACGTCAGCCCCAGATAGTGCCTCCGCTGCCTCGAAACAATGGAGTTCACATTGATGAAGATGAATATCAGTCGTCCGTTCATGAATTCCATAAAGGCCGCCATGGCCCGCATCTTTCCAGCTTCATCCCGGATCCCCGCATAACTTCCCGCGAAATACCGAACCTTCATCATGCAGTCAAATATGCCGCCTCCCATCATCCGGCGACTATCTGCATTCAACACACCAACATCAGCATCAGCCCCTGTCCCAGACCTAGGACCTCCAAAGTTAGCCGCGATAGGAGCCGAAACATGCCCCGAATTCCCACGTAAGTTGGGAGCAACACCCGCCGCATTCGCATACGACAATCCAGGCCTTCTCATCACCGTAGCCCGTGCATTCGCTGGTCCATTGACTCTCGGTCCATTCTGCACCGCACGCATCTTTGCCCCAGCCGTGTGACTTTCAGCATCGCAGTTTACGCATGTCACCTTGCGTGGGGCCTGCATCGTCACCTCCCAGTGATTTCGTCCTCCACTGGCACCTCGTTCACGACTTCACCCTTCTAGGGCAATTCGCACACCTCCGATTCATGTGGTCCTGCGCACTTCACACATCTGGAAGGCATGTTGCAGTTCCTGGCCACGTGTCCAAACCGCTGACATCTGTAGCACTGCGTCGGTCCACCCCTCTTAAACCGCTCAAGCCGGACACGGCTGTTGAGAATACTAAGCAGCTCATGGAAACTGACTAAATCGGAGTCGTTCGACAGCTTTATCAGCCAACGATTGCCACTCATCTCCCATGATCTCGAGCTTCAGTCCGAGACCCTCCAAATACCCCTTCACATCTTCCACGACAAACGTGTCAGATAGCCGCCGAATTATTACCACGAATGGCTTCACACTCCGAGGAGTGTGGGTATAAAACTTTACGCTAATTGATTCCAACAGCGCCCTTAATTTCTCGTGATCCTGAATCCCAGAATACTAAGACTAAAATTATCATGGCCAAGCGCATTGTTGATGCTGCGCAAGATCAGCTGCACATCAATGTCGAAGGTCATTATGACCGGGATCGACTTACCGGTCCTATTTCTGGTTCCAGCTGTCCTCATGGTAGCCGCTGCCGTACCTGCTCTCACAGCATTCCCTGCAGTTGCTGCTGTCGAAGCTGCTGCATTCTTAGCGGCTGCCGATGTTGTCGGCCTAGCTGCTGCTACCGCACCCTTTGCGGCTACTGCACTTTTCGCAGCTACTGATGACTTTGGCGTACCTGCCTTCGCCATTGTCTTCGCCCTCTTGGCTGCTGCCGCTGACATCATTGTTGTCCAGGCAGGTGTGGCGTCTTGTCCTGCCGTATCCTGAGCAGGTGTGGCGTCTTGCCCTGCTGCATCCGTCGTTGCCTTGACCCTATTGGCTGCTGCTGTTGTCGTCCAGGCAGGTGTGCCGTCTTGCCCTGCCGTATCCCGAGCAGGTGTGGCGTCTTGCCCTGCTGCATCCTTGTTCCGGGCAGGTGTGGCGACTTGCCCTGCCGAATCTCCCTTCAACGGTCTCGACATCGACTCGCGCAGCGATGGAAACTCTTCATCCTTGATTGTGGCTTCTACGGAAACCATCTCGCATTCATCTCCGTTATCATCACCCTCATCGGACGTGGTGTAGTCCTCAGAGGATTGCTCTTCTTCTTCATCTTCTTCGGTCCCGGCCTCGGACTTCCGGGCATTCTTCCTCATCTTAGCGATCTCACAGAGGGCCTTCTCAAGCATCGCCTCCAGTTTTGCGCACCTTGCAACAACTGCCCCGTACCGCAACTTCATCTCCTCCGCTTCGTAAGACTCTTCTCTCCTACGCCTCCGCATCACCTCCATCTCTGCTTCATCCATCACTGGATGAGATATATTCTCGCCGTCGGCAATCACAACGGTCTTCTTCTTCTCTTCAATCGTCTTCTCGTTTACTGTTAGCAGTCTACTGCCTTTTCGTGGGTATTTCCGCTACCTGTTTTTTTCACTTTCCGCTTCGCTTCAGCACAATGTGAACACAGAAACTGTCAACACTGTATTATAAAAGGTTTTCATTTGTACTGTTGTGTTCGTTTTTGTATGGAATTGTATTCCCTACTTCCTATTTGAAACGAATAAGTGAATACCACCAGAACTAATGAATGCAGAGCAAATGTTATAAAGTGCTCGAAATTGAAGCGAATGACGTGATTGATATAAGAGGTAGTGTTATACGATCAACGGACTTTACTTTCTTTCCTAAACACTTACAAAATTTCGAGAAATTCTAAATAAATTCCACATAAAACTGTTGTTAATTAAATAAAAAAAATATTTTTACAAATAAAGAAATAGAAAAAATGACTGACTGACTGAATTGTATGATACTAACACATACAAATCCTCCTGCCATCACCTGGTATAATTCCATAATAAAAAAAAATTGTTTCCGTTACAACCCATGAAGGGATTAGGGAGAGCTTCTCACAATCATTGAGCTGTACGCGTTCTAGTTTTACACTCACTGATTGGGACCTACAGTTTTACACCGGTTCCGAACGGTATTTGGAGAAGCTTTTTCATGGCTAAATACTCGTTAGATTTGCCATAACTAAGCGAGGTGACCGCCGTCGAAAGAAATTTAAGGTGGATCGAACCCAGGTCCTCATGCACAAGAGCCACGCACACTACCATTGCACCACCGAACGCCACAAATGCCATCTACTTACTTACTTATCCTGTCTCGGACAACCCCGGTGGTCAGGGACCTTACAAAACGAAGATAACATACATATTTCGCCAACCAGTTCGATCTCTTGCTTTATTTCTCCAGTTGGCAATAAAGTTGTAGGCAGAGATTCGTCAACCTGATCCCTCCAACGTAGTCTTGGTCTTCCCATTTTTCGTCTTCCTTCGAGTTCGGTTTCGAAAACCCTTCGTGCTGGTTCATCTTCATCCATTCTATTGATATGGCCTAGCCAGTGCAATCGCGTTATCTTGATCCGCTCAACTATGTCAATGTCAGGATAAAGCTCATACAGGTCACGATTCATGCGTCGCCGATACTCGTCGTTGTGCACTATAGGGCCATAAATTTTTCGGAGTATTTTTCTCTCGAAGACTTCTACAGATGTTTCGTCTGCTTGCTATAGGACCCAGGATTCTGCGCCATAAAGCAAGATAATAATGCCATCATGAAATACAAAAATGTCAAATCTAAATCGAGTAAAAATGCATGTAAACACCTTTTTGCCGTAGAATGATAATCACGACGTTTTTTGGTTTCCAGGGTAACCAATTACCCACGAAATACGAACCCTTGTCGGACCCTGCGTAATTGTTTAATGACAGACCAAGTTGAACTTCGTTTTATTTTGCTACACACACAATCGCAGTATACTATAATATGTGTGTGGTCATCACTCCTTTAAAGTAAAAATGTTGTACAATAAAATGAAGTGAAATGGGATATATCCTTTACAAAACAACTCAATAATGCACTTAATAATACGCCAATAAATAAATCCTAGAAAATGTCATCCTAAAAAGTTATCAAAACTAGAATGTGTGTTATTAAAAGCAACAGGTAAAATAGGATTAAATTTGGAACATTTATATGATGCAATTTCAGTAGAATATCAAGCATAATTTTCTGTATCAGATACATTTGCTGCCAAAATAGGAACTAGTCTGTCAAACGAATATCTAAAAGCGCTTTTTGTATTAAAACATTTGAGGTAAATAAATATTTTAAAAAGAAGAACATTCATTTATTTTCTTGTAATATTTTTGTGTACATTTAATCCATTTATGTATTAATTGATATAAATACTTATATATTTAGATCTTGGTAGTAAATCCAGTTATAAATATAAATCTAAAATTTTACATAATTGTTTTACAGACTTAAATTTTTCTTCTTAATTTATTTCTCTTTCTAGACGCCGGGAAATACAAAAATAAATCCCGGTTTCCAGGAGTAACAAATTTCCCGAGGAAAACCCCTGTATTTATTATATGGTAATTGATATCATTTGCAATATAAAACATCCACAATTCAATAAAGGACATTTATTTCGGTGCTTCAGCGTCAATACATATCGATTAAGATCTTCTTGTAAATATAGTACATTCATTTTAACTACATTAGACTGGCACAATAATGATTTCGCTTCTTTGGATATTAGAAAAAATTGTGTAAATTTATTTATGTATGTCTGTGTTAAGATGCGAGTATTCCTCGTAATATTGTACGTCACATTTATTAAATCTTATGTAGTTGTAACAATAAATGCACGTGTATTTTATTTTTATACTTCTTTAAAAATTTATTATTATTGTCAAGTAGCAACCTTGAAACGTGAGACCTAATTATGTATGACGATAGTCGTCCAACAATATCGTTTCGTCGTTAATGTTGGCTCCCATAACCATTTCAAATTCATGCGAACATAAAACCTCACTACCGACAAAACGATAATGAATTCGATATCATGGTTATATAACACTAGTTTACAGCCACTTTGTCTTAAGGCTGCGACCAATTTTTTAATGTAGTTCGGGCATCGAAACTCGAAAACAATAAAACTACATTTTATGGATAAAGTAGTTTATAATTTTTTTTGTATTAAGACAATTGAGCTGAATAAATATTTGTAAAAAAAAACAACATTCATTTATTTTCTTGTAATATCGTGTACATTTAATCCACGTATGTATTAACTATTATTTATAGCTTGGTAGTAAATCCAATTATACATATAAATCTAAATTGTACATTAATTGGTTTACAGAATTACATTTTTGTTCTTAATTTATTTCTGCTTCTGTATTCCGGGAAATACAAAAATAAATCCCGGTTTCCCGCAGTAACAAATATCCCGGGGAAAACCCCTGTGCCTTTTAGATAGTAATTGATATATTGAATATGAAAGATCCACAATTGATCCAAAAGATCCACAAGGAATTTAAACTCGAAAAAAAGAAACAATATTTATGGATAAATTTGAGCATCTGAGCTGAATAAATATTTTTAAAAATATAACATTCATTTATTTTCTTGTCATAGGTTTGTGTACATTTAATCCATTTATGTATTAACTATTCTATATTTATATTTTGGTTGTAAATCCAGTTATACATGTAAATCTAAAAATTTACATTAATTGTTTTACAGTATTACATTTTTGTACTTAATTTATTTCCCTTTCTAGATGCCGGGAAATTCAAAAATAAATACCGGTTTCCCGGAGTAACAAATACAACAAATTATATGGTAATTGGTACTATATGGAATATAAAACATCCACAATTGAATAAAGGGCATTTATTTCGGTGCTTCAGCATTAATACATATCGATTGTGATATTCTTGTAAATATAGTACATTCATTTTAACAACATTTGACTGTAAAGGTCAATACATATAATAAACAATAATTATTTCACTTCTTTGGATATAAGACAAAATTATGTAAATTTATTTATGTATGTCTGGCGAGTATTCCTCTTAATATTGTATGTCACACATTTTTTAAATCTTATGTAGTTATAACAATAAATGCACATGTATTTTATTTTTATACTTCTTTAAAACTGTATTATTATTATTAAGTAACATCCTTGAATCGTGAGGCCTAATTATGTATGACGATATTCGTCCAACAATATCGTTTCGCCGTTAATGTTGGCTCCCATAACTAGAGTTGGGTAGTTCATGAACTACCTAGTTCATTTAGGGTGACCAGAGACCACCCTCACGTATATAATGCACATGTTCGATATCTCGACTGTGATCGTGATTGTTATATCTGGGCACCTTAAATGAACGAGTTCGAGAACTAGTGAACGAGTTCGACACAAGTCTATCCATAACCATTGAAAATAAAGTACATGCGAACATAAAACCTCATTACCGACGAAACGACAATAAATTCGATATCATTCTTATATAACACTAGTTTACATCCATTTTGTCCTAATTTTCGGTCATCTAAATATGGATATGGGCAAATTTGTTTTTAATTTTGGTCGGTTGTTTTTTCATTAGGTAGTTTACTATTTTCAGTACATAGTTTAAGTACAGTGGCGAAAAAATTTAAAAAAAATCTTTTTATTTAAAAAAATAAAACACATTAATTAATATTTATCATATGAAGATAACAGGAAATGAGAGAGTTAGGCATGATTAGGCTACTACTACGTTTATACGAGAGCTTATATTGTAATATAATATCGCGATGTGTCAATAAAGTACGTGCAAGTAAAACGTACTTTTTGGACATATGCCGATATGGTACGATCACAATATAAGTTCTTGTAATATAATCGTACTATATATTAGATTAGATTTAATTGAATTCAATCGAATTGAATTGAATCAACTTGAATTGGGTTGAATTTAGTTCAATTGAATCAAATGGAATTGGATGCAATAGAATTTAATTGTACTTAATTGAATCGAATTGAATTCAACTGAGTTGAATTGAATTAAATGGAATCGAATAGAATTGAATTGGCCTGAATTGGATAGAATTGAATTGAACTTAATTGAATTGAATTGAAATTAAAATGTACCCCATGTTCCAATTTGCAATGCGTGTTTAATATATAATTTTGAAGTTTAATTCATATTCACATTAAACTTATTTTCATGTATGAAAGTGTAAAAAACTTAATTTAGATACTAATTTAAATTATTTTATAGATACTCAAATTATACAATTGGTTTGAAATAAAACAACATTTTAAATCTTATGCACACTGTAATTCGTGTCACGCGTGAGTCAACAATTCAATTCAAGCAATCGTGATTCAAAATATTCACGCTCACGAATTATACCTACGATTCACAATCACGAAACACACTCACGAATCACGCTTTGAAGTATGAACATGTTTTCAGCAAAATATATGTACACAATTTTAGCTTTCAGTGGCCAAAAATTCTTGCCATCCATCCATGGGAAACCATTTTTCTTAACAATATTGAAAAATAAAAAAAAATATTGGGTAAATAATGGAGTAGATTTTTTGTCCCGTGAGCGTGCGTGAAATTTTTTTGACCTCGTGAGCGTGCGTGAAATTCCCTCACGCGTACACCTCAAATTCAAACCCATTATAATTTGAGGGTTGAAAATATTTAACTAATTCATGTACATATACTGCCACAGTTCAAAATATAGTGTCGATGATATTTAACACGCAACGATAATAAATTATGGTACTGGTATTTTATGAGTGATGTCAGATCCAGGTTCTCTACCGATTCTCTAATCATGTATTATATTTCATGAATGAACAATTTTTATAGACCAATGACATAGAAATATTTATGATCCTTGCTTGAATATTTTGTAGTGTTACACCACCAATTAAAGAGATAAGTCGATTTGCGGAATATTTTCAGTTTATGAGTAAACGACAGTTACCTTTTAAGTGCACAATTATTAAATATGTTGTTAAGGAAACTAAACGTAAATTTAATAATGTGATAGTAGAAAACTATCTGCAATATTTTGGTATACCACTTCAAAGCTTGAATGAACTATGGACTCCCAGTATTTTGTGTAGTTTGTGCCATGTTTCGCATCTATTTATTCCACCCGAGCCTATGATGTTTCCAAATCTTACCCGTACACTGTTCGCTCTACCATTCCGTTTGATGCACCTGTCGTAAATTCTTCGTGGTTGCTAGATAACTTAATCAGCTTGAAAGCCTCGAATAAAGCTGGTCCTGATGGTATCCCGGACTCTATGTTGAAATACTGCTCGAATTCTCTCAGCTTACCGTTGACTCTCTTATTTAACGCTTCGTTGAAGTTCGGTCATTGTCCTGCACAGTGGAAGAGCTCTTATATAATCCCTCTCCACAAATCTGGTAGTTTACTAAATGTTGCAAATTATAGGGGAATTGCAAAATTGAGTGCCATTCCTAAACTTTTTGAGAAGTTAGTCACAGAGGTAATTTCTCATCAGGTTTCCTCTATTTTAGATCCATGTCGACATGGCTTTCGGAAGGGTCGTTCCACCGTGACTAATTTGCTTCAGTTTTCCTCTTCTTTTATTGACGGCTTTATTAATGGAGATCAAACTGATGTGATTTTTACCGATTTTAGTAAGGCTTTTGATAAAGTTAACCACAATTTGTTATTATATAAACTAGGGGCAATGGGTTTTAATTGCAACATGCTGAATTGGATTAGTTCTTACTTAATGAACAGAGAACAGATGGTATCATTTGGTCGATCATTCTCAAGATCTATTTTTGTATCATCTGGGGTGCCTCAGGGCAGTCATCTTGGGCCAGTTCTATTTTTGTTATTCATTAACGACTTACCCGCCTCCATAATGCACTCTAAATTGTTAATGTACGCTGATGACGTGAAGATCTATTTTGCTTACAAGGATCCTTGTCAATATACTTTACTTCAGAGGGATTTGTCTACTTTCCAAACGTGGTGCGAAACCAATTTGATGGAGCTTAATTTTACGAAATGTAAGCATATGCTGTTCTCTAGGTCATCATTATTTTCGGCAAAATACATTTTAGGTGGCAATGTTCTTGAATCGGTGGATTCATTTGTTGATCTTGGTGTTCTCTTGGACAGAAAATTGAATTTCAACTCCCACATAATTACGATGGTAAACAAGGCTTATGGCGTTCTGAACTTTATTAAACGTTGGGCAAAGGAATTTTCAGATCCCTACGTTACGAAAAATCTTTTTACTTCACTAGTCCGCCCTATTCTCGAATATGGATCAGTTGTTTGGGACGCCCAGTACAATTTGTATGTTAATATGATTGAATCGGTCCAGAAACAGTTTCTCATTTTTTGTCTGAGAAATCTTCAATGGAACCCGAACCATAATCTTCCTTCGTATAGCAGTAGACTAGCATTGATCAGATTGCCGACTCTTAGTAGTAGACGTACCATGATAAACTCTATTACAGTTTTGAAGATAATTGATGGATGTATATGTTCTGAATTTATGTTATCTAAGATTTTCATAAATGTCCCATTGAGACCCACGAGGTACTATAAACTCATTCACATCGAGTTTCAGCGTTCGAATTATGCGTCCTTTGATCCAGTTAGGAGAATGTGTCGTGACTTTAATGAGCTATATCAGTTTATTGATTTCACAGGTAGATGGGAAACGACAAAGTCTAGCATAATTTGTCATTTGAACCGATTGCATTAGTGCTGTATATTCATTAACGTACAGATGTGAATTTAATTTACTTTATCCTTACTATCTGGTCTGATCTATAATTTGGTTTTCGTTTTGCTCGTAATTATTATATATTATGAAGTCTGTTATGTTAATATCTCGTGATGTGCTTTTATACTTATTTATGTTAGTGTAATACCAACTGGTGAAGAATTTCTGTAGTTGGTTGTAACGTGTGAACTTATGATCCTTGCTATCCCGTTATAGACCGGTCTATAATGTGTACGTTGTCCTCACGTTATGGGGACGTGGCCCCCTCGGTCGGTAGGGGCGGGTAAGAGTGGCGGCTCGATTAAAAAAAAAATGTTATTCTGTGGAGTTCTGGAAGTGGACCTTACGTATTTTTGATAAATTAATACTAATATTTCCTGGAATATACCCTTTTAATATTTCTAAGCACTACTTGCCTTTTGGCAAGTATCCAGTCACGTATCCAGTTGCACATTCGGAAGAATTGCCAATCTAGAGCTGTCCAAATTGAATTAACAATCTATGGATTCGTCATCATGTTTAACCAGTAGTGCGATTCAGTAAACTGTTTTAACGATAATCGAATCGTTAAGTTCACTTAGCGATAAAATTAACGATATTGGTATTCTGCAGGCAGTTTGATAACGATATTCGCTATCGCTAAAACAGCTGTTGAAGTTAGCGATTCGACTATCGCAAAATTAACGACAACTATTTTTGTGTTGTTAAGTTCAACAAAACAAACAAATTGCTCCTTCTTTTTCAATTCGGGTTGTTTTTTTTTTGAAATTTTGTAATTTTTTAATTACTGTTCTTTTAAAAATGGCTTTCGAATATTTAGGACATGTTTTGTCACAGAAAACAGTTGCTCCGGCAAGGCGCGGCTCCGTTTCCCACTTGGATTTGTAGTCATTCTAAAAAATATATTATGCACAAATAACAAATATGTATATACATACTTTCATTGTTAAATCGTTTATAAACTAGCAAATTCAATTTTATAACAGAAATTTGTTTGTTTTTTTCGATTCCTCTTTATGCTTTTCGTATATTTTGACATTTACATGGGCAGAGCTGCCACTTCATATCAATTTCAGTAAACACAAAAAGTCAGCTGTTTACTATCGTTAAGTATGAGTTAGTGAATAACACAATCGTTACTGCAAGCGACAAAAATCGTTAAGTAACATAGCGATTATCGGTTCGCTAAAAGTTAGTGAATCGCACCATAGGGGGTTTCTAAGGCACAGCTGATCGAAAAGCCACTAGGAAAATGATGTAGAATGAGAGACCAAAGAAGACATACAGATTATAGACCATGCAGCAAACTAAGTTTAAAAGTGTTTGGCTGATACTAATACATCTAAATTATGTTTGCATCGAACGAAAATATGCATTGCCTTTTATTTCTGTCCGTATTATACCAACCAAATCGTCGTCATTAAGAGAACACAAAGTGAAGCATAGAAGCTCTTTTATATTGCTTTGTGGTTCAACCGAGCTTCTAACTCGGGCTGAACTTAATGATTTCATGATGATGCTTCTCGTCAAGAAAGAAAATATTATCCTGCCACCATTACACATTAAACTTGGAATGTTAAAAAAACTTTGCCAATGCGTTAAATTAAGAAGAACTGTATTTAAAAACCCTTCTTTCCAAACAATCGAGGAAGGTGGTTTGATGGATAATGAAACTGCTAAAAGATAAATAATTCCATACATACTTGATTTGTCATCGGATAAGGTTGCAGCCTAAAATTCTTTTAAACTAGTTGATTCTAACTTTCTTGGAAGCAATAAAACCCCGAAGTATAAAGAAAAAAATTGCACAAATCGACATCGCCAAACAAAAATTAAAAAATGGCCCAAAATCGGAATCGCCCAAAATGAATGAAAAATGGCCTAAAAAATAAAGATAGATAAACCAAAAATTAATGAAACATGACCCAAGCGAAGTGTGAAAAATAGCCCACAAATAACGGCAAATTTTTCAGGAAAAAAGTCTGCGAATTTCCATTGTCCATTTCTGTAGCCAGAAAAAGGATTTCTCTTAGGGTAAATAGCAAGACAATGTCTTTCAGAAATCCGAAAAGGTAATATGTCAATAAATCAAAATTTTATTTTTATATTGATATTCACGTATACATGTTTTTAAGTAAAAAACTGCATGAAGTCATAAACTTCAGCTCTACACTAAGGACACGAATAAACATTACTGCCATTAGCCAAGCTGAGTGCTTGCATTTTCAGAACGCATTCATTTCAAAACTTCATGTGCATACACGGTAATAAACCCGTATTGGCCGGCATTTCTTGGATTCACCAGATGTTGTGGAAGTTTGAACTTCTATTCCAGCTGGTACATCCGAATCTGTACATATTAGAAATGTAATATTTTGGGAAACCCATTCCCAGCCATTTTAGAAGTGACTTTCATTTAGCGGCGCTCGCTGACACAAAATATGAAAAATTATTACTCCAAAATCGCGGGTTTTTTTTTAAAATAATTTTTGATATTTTGTTTCAGCGAGCGCCGCTAAAGGAAACAAAAGGAGCTTCCATTTACCAACGATCTGGACAATTTGTTTGATATTGCGACTGCAGATGCCCTAAAAACCATTCGAATTTAAGAAGTTTCTCATTCGACAACGACAACCAGGATGCCCGGGATGCATGATTGGCTGCGATATGGTTTTATTACTGCGAGAAAAAAGAGCATCGGAACGAAAGGAGAAGCAGAGAAAGCGGAAATTTGAAGAAATGCCCAAGTCGAAAGATAGTGGTTCGTATTTGGCTTTATGTCATTTTCCATCTTATTGATTTATGTAATACATAACACATATTAAACTTTTTGCTGCCGGCCAATATACAGAATCGATCCAATGGCAGCTCATGTGTTGATAGCCTGCGCCAACAACGATTAATCGATATCGTCGAGAAAACCGCCGGAAGGAAGCAGAAGTTATCCAGACCGAATTCGTAAATAACGTAATTTAGTATTCTTTCTTAATTTAAGCCATACCCTTAATTTATAGTTAGCGATATAAGAAGTTATAAGTCATTCGTCTCTTCCCCTAAACAGATAAGTATTAATAAGCCGCTTGTCGTGCATTGGGACGGCAAAACGTTGGCTGACCTTGTAGGCAGCACAAAAGTTGAGAGTTGCGGTTATGGTCAGCTATGATGGGACTTCGAAGTTCCTTGGAGCACCTCAAATAAAATCTCCAAGCGGAAAAGATACAGCTGACGCTGTTTACAATCTGTTGGTTCGTTGGAACATTGCCGATCGAGTTGAAGCAATGTCATTCGACACGACCTCCAGTAATTCTGGAGCTCTCAATGGCGCTTGCATTATCTTGCAGAAACCACAGTATTGCCGTCGAGGACTGCTGCACTTGGCCTGTCGCCATCATATTTACGAAAGCGTTCTGCGCCTGGTTTCTGAAGTGAAATTGTCGACAAGCAGCGGTCCTGAAGTTCAATTGTTCGAGAGATTCGCGAAAGTCTGGAAGGGTCTTGACCAGAGTGCATTGCAGAATGGTGTCGAGGACGAAATCGTTGGTTCAAAAATTCCCCCCGATGAACAAGCCGCCATCAGAAATTACTGCGATCAGCAGTTGAAAGAACGTCACCCTCCTAATGATTATAGAGAGTTTCTCCAACTGGTTGCTGTTTTCTTGGGTAAAACACATTGTGGTAGCTTCCGTTCTCCTGGCGCTACCAGCAACGCGCGATGGATGGCAAAAGGCATTTATTCACTCAAAATTTTCATTTTCCGCAACCATTTCACATTGGCGGCCAGAGAACTGAGTGGATTGCGCGACGTGTGCATTTTCTTGGCGCGAATCTACATTAGTGCATGGATTGGTTGTACAAATCCAATCAATGCTCCAAACCAGGATTTCAATTTCATACGAGATTCCATTGAATACGCTCAAATTGATGCTCCATTTTCTGCTGCCATATTGAAGAAGATGAGTAACCACATGTGGTATTTATCAGCAGAACCAATGGCTTTGGCTTTCTTTGACTCGAATGTTTCTCTTGAACAGAAAAGAAAAATGGTTGAGCGCCTTGCAATACGATGAGCCTATTATTAAAGTGGATCAAAATCGGGCCGTTTCAAAACCGCAAACATTCGCGTACCATAGCTTGAGCGACTTCATTTCAAACAAGACTAACAATTTGTTTGTGCGGTTCGGCTTGTCGCCGGAGTTTTTGGAATTTGACCCATCAACATGGGAAACCAACGAGAGTTTTAAAGAAGGCCGCGTTTTCTGCAAAAATGTAGCCGTCGTTAATGACACCGCTGAAAGAGGAGTGAAGTTCATGAAGGACTATTATCGGACATTGACCAACAAAGAAGACGAAAAGCAATTCTTATTGCAAGTTGTTGAAGCTTATCGCAAAAAATATCCATCGTTCAAAAAAACATCTTTAGTTAATGTTTAAGATATTGTAACTTTATTATTTTTTATCAGATTTTTCTGAGTATTAGCTTAGTGAAAAGGTTATTTAGTGAAGAATAGCATAAAAGTAAGAAAATTACAAAATATTGACAAAATTGTCACCAAAATTGAGTTTTTTCCAAAAATGCCGAATAAAGTTCCTAATTTCTTATAATAAAAACTTGTCTTATTATTCAACTCGTCGGATCGAGCCCAAATTTTACATGGAGCATTGTGGCATAAAATGGAAACTTTTTGGACCCTACTCTCTTAGGCGCCGCCATTTTGAAAAATCTTCATAGAAATAAGGGCAGGTCTAATACATATTCTATATGTTATATAATATTTTGATCTGTTTTTCGTTCTATGTTTTTCCAACAGTCTTACATAAATATGTGTATCAAGGTTCATTTCTTGCAATCGTATTTAAATTTTTTTCTGTAGTGCGATTCAGTAAGCTGTTTTAACGATAATCGAATCGTTAAGTTCACTTAACGATAAAATTAACGATTTTGGTATTCTGTAGGCAGTTTGATAACGATATTCGCTATCAGAGAAACAAGCCGAGGCCAAATCGTTGGCGGTTCTGAGATTTTTAGCCGGCCGGCGGCGGCCGTTGTGCATTTTTGCCGACGGCGGCTCAATTTCCGGCTTGCAGTCAACAATTTTTTTGATCGTGTAAAAACAGTGATAGTACGACTGTTAATTGTAATTGTTAAATAACAAAACATTAACAATTGCAAAAAGGCACAAATAATTACACTACTGATTTAAAAGTTAAATATAAACTTTATTCCCTTTTTAAGTTGCAGGCGATCTTTAGCGTCATGTTCGGAGCTACAGCTCATACCGCGAGAGACACAATATTATAAGCATTTAAAATCAGTCGGTCGAAGTTGTCCCACCCTGTATCATAGAGAAATTTAGGATTGAGTAATTTATTCTCTCATCTGACGTTTCATTACACAATCTTCGTCGTAGGTCTGTGCAAATGAGAGAAATTCGACGAAAATTAAGTTTCGTATAGCAGGTGGAGGTACTAGAACTGCTGACTTAACTCTTTAATTTCATTTTCGTATGCAACTGTGAAATTGAAATGAATTTTAAACTTTTTTGTTGATTTTTATCGTTGGTATACATTTGTATTCTATTTAACACAGCACTTGCAACCACACCTATGAAAATAAAAAATTGAGAGAATAAGTTACTCTATCCTAAATTTTTCTATGCCCTGTATATACTTACATTTGTTATTTTTTTTTTCAAATGTTATTTTATGTTTATGCTTTCTTTTAACTTTTCATTTTATTTTGCTTGTTTCTTTTATAAGAACTTCAGGTACATTTTTCAAATTAATATTAAAATAAAAAGTTGTTTGTTCCCTTTTGTATTTCTTATTTTTTTTTCCTTTTGTATTTCTTATGTATTTCGTATGCATGTTTTTCGTATGCATGTATGCCGAAAAAACTTTGGATTGATTTTTAACCATTTTCCCGTGATCCAATCGAGCTGAAATTTAGCAGGCAAACTAATGGCGACGACAAAAATGAACTATTGGACCTCCCATACAAATAAAAAAAATCAGTTTCCCATTACATCCCATGAAGGGATTGGGGAGAGCTTCTCACAACCAGTGAGCTGTGCGCTTTCTAATTTTTCACTCACTGATTGGGACCTACAGTTTTTACACTGATTCCGAAGGGTATTTTGAAAAGCTTTTTCATGGCTAAATACTCGATAGTGTCGCCGTCACTATGCGAGGTGACCGCCGCCGAAAGAAATTTTTTTTAAAGGTGGTCAGAGCAGGGATCGAACCCAGTATCTCATGTACAAGAGGCGCGCTCACTACCCATTGCACCACCGACGAATCACAAATTAAAAATTCATTATTGCTGCTCCTGTTGACGGCATCTGAACAAAATTGGGTCTGTTGGTTAGGTGTACATATGCTAAGATCTGCTGCAAATATGGGCAGTATTGGACAAAGAGGTGTGGTACCTCCCACACAAATCAATAATCAATAAAATGTGTCATATATAAAGAATTTATAGTCAAAAACTATGTTTTTTACGGGTTGGTTTATTATTTGTAAATATATAAAATTCGAAACAAAAATCTTTATCAGAAAATGTGAGAAAAGATATATGAAATGAAAATTTTGAACAATATAAAACTTTTTTGTAAAGCAATACAAATTTTGGGAACCAATGCCCTTTACCCACATAAGCCCAAATTTTTGTCCTTTTTAGGGTTGTCGGTTTGCCCATTTAGTGTGAAATGTTAAAAATTCCAGGAAACGCATAGTTTTCAAGATATGGATTTTCTAGTGTTGGGCATACAGTTTGCAGTATTTAGGTCTATAGCTACAGAATCGGATCGAAATTGGTACCGCTGTAAACGCTCTGTTAACCCACGGGGGAGAGGTTTAAAGTTTAGTGTTTTGTAGTCCTAACTTTTTACGGAAACTGGTTATTATGTTAAAATACAATCCATGTGAGGTGTAGTTTTATAATAGATTCTGAAGGTAAGACTTCAAGCTTTAATTGGCGGTATTATTTGTCTCTTTAACCTTTTAAACGCCAGAATGATGATATATTTTATATTCCAAAACTATTGGGAAAACTGCAGCCGGTGGGACGGGATTTAAAAAATAAATAAAATAAAAGAACGACGAAAAACACCCATTTTGAAAAATTATTTTAAAAACATCGCGCGAATTTGTTGAAATAATTTTTCAAAATATGGTTTTTTGAACTTGTGTACCTTTCGTGTTTCTATTTTGACATGAGTATTCTCCCAAAAAGTTTGGACCAAAACTTGAAACCGCCCCACAGTGGGTTAATGAAATCGGAAAAATTAGATGTTGTTTCAAAGGGGTTTACATAATCTTCGCAATGACAACCCGATCCGAAGATATGTACATATGTTTTAAATTGAAAATTGAACCGACCATATCTCGGAAACTAGGTGCTTAAACTGCGTTTGTACCAACATTTTAAAATATCATTTAAAAATAAAAAAAAGTTAACTTAAACTTACGGTTTACGAAACATAGTTTCTTCGAAACAGTGAAAATAAAGTCTATAACCCTTTAAAATGGTTCTGTCTTCAATGATGAAGGGTTCAAAATGATTCCAGCATTCGGAGCCGGCGGAGTAGCATGGAACAATTTTTACGTGTTCCTTCGCATATTCTTTCTGGTTTACCAATTTCTGATAAAACGGCAGGTTTTATTCGTTCCCGAATTCTTCGTGTTGTTCGTCGTCAGTTTCACTTTCTTTAGATTTGTTGAAAAAATAATTAATCGATTTTTGTGCCATTTTCAGTACTTTTATATATTTGTCATTCTCGTTTAATAACGGAACTAGGCGTCATGTTAGACAGTGTTGTTCAAGTCATCATAATGAGTACAAGTACCAAGTATCTCGGTACCGGTGTTCGTTACTGGTTACATTAAGCTTTTAAGTAAAGCTTTCAAGTACACCTAACAAAAAAATCGGCGGCTTCGAGTTAATCGGCTGTTCGTTTAAAATGGGTTTCCAAAATTTAGGATAGAAAATAGTTGCTCCGGCGAGGCGCGGCTCCGTTTCCCACTTAGATTTGTAGTCATTCTAAAAAATATATTATGCACAAATAACAAATATGTATATACAATAGACTGGTTCATTTGGCAAAAGTATCTCAGATTCTCGCTCCCCTAACAAAAAATTAAAGTTTCGGCAAAAAAAATAATAACTGTTTAAAAATTTCATAAAAAAGTGAAAAACTCGGAGAGCTCAAGCCATAAACGTACATTTTGAGCCAATTTGAAATTTCCAAAAATTATATATATATAAATATATATATATATATATATAAAATTATATATATATAAAAATTATGTCTGTAAATTGTTGTCGTTAAAAAAACTTTTCCTGCAACAATTTTTTTAGGGGTTTTTTGGTATGCCCAATCGAATGGTAAACAAAAAAATGGGGGGTTTCGACCAAAAAAAATGAGTTTTTTATGTTTTAATGTCGATAAGTAAAAATAAATTGACCAATTTTTTAAAATTTTTCAAGTTTAACTATTTTTTTCCACATTTTAACACCTGTTTATATTAATGATCAATGTTCTGTGTTGTAGATAATTTTGTTAAGTTTGAAAATTAAGTGCCTAGCACTTACCGGTCAATTTTAACAGCTATTTTTGTAAACTTATAAATATTGAAAAAAAATTTAATTTAACAAAATTTCGTGAAAAACAAAGTTTATTAACGATAATTCATTTTTAATCAATACAGATTTAACTTATAATGAAAATGAAAAATATTACACTGATATTAAAAGATTACATGAAATACATTAGCAAGCTACTGAAATTTGTCCATTATTGTTGATTTAATAGTATTTGGAAACTCTTTACGATGTTCTTCAACAACGAGAAAAACTAGTTGTTTTTGTTCCTCGTTCTTTGTAAATTTATCATTATATGATCCTGCTAGCGCAACTGCTCTTTCAGCAACATCATTTACTACAAAAAGAAGTTGAGCTATTTCTTCTGCTTTTTGGTAACTTTCATCAGTATACCATTCCGATGGATCAAGATCTCAGAAATCTGTTAAGACTGATACGATGCTATTATCAAACAATATATCGAAGAATTTTTTAGTATTTTCTGTGATAAAATCATAAATTTGTTGCTGTGGAATAAGTTTTAGATTTATTGTGATTCTGTTTTCTATTTGTGCTGAGCCTGTCCTTTCTATTGCCTGAATCATCAATCTTTTTGTCTCAACATCAATAGTTCTATCAAAAAACGCCAACCCAATTAGCATTTCATTTAAATACCAAGTATGACGAATTACAGCTTTTAGAACTCTATCTGCAACTTCAATATTAATTTTTTTATAAGAAATTAAGTCTTTAATTAATTGCAAATCATTTCTTGGTGCAATTACAGGAATGCTGAATTGAAACCAGTATTTAACGTATAATTCATTTTCTGAAATAAATTAAAACACAGAAATAGTAATTTTAAGTTAAAACATTGAATACTAATATAAATATAAAAAAATTTACCAGTTAAAGAAAACTGCTTTCGAAACAAATAAATCTTTATGCAATATATTGCTTTTCCCATCCAGCGAGCTCTTGATACAGCACCAGGTTTCCGCACTTGAGCTGCAATCGGTACTCCAAGACAGAGTAGCGATAACTCCAGTAACTCCATATAGTCGTGGCGCGCCGGCTTGATATGAAATTCCAGTTGATTTTTCAAAAATGTTATTATATCGTTTCGAATTTCAGTTTTAAAGTGTTGAGATACTTTGGCGTCACTCATTCCGTTTTCAAAATTTTCTTTAATTATTTTTGGCCAATGATTATAAAATCTTTGAAACAATGGAATAACGGGACCCGTAGTAACTGTCTCTATTTTTGTAGAAAAAGCGTGCGTAAGAAAAATTTCTGAAACATGGTGACGACGTGCGGAAAACAATACTGGATGTCCTAACTTCTTTACTAGTATTATCGCAGCTCCCTTGTTATCGCTTGTGTTCTAATTGTGTTCGATTCTAATTGGCCAATAGCAACTGAACGAATTTATAACGAAACTTCGTTAAGTTAATATTTATATCGGCTAAGCTCATTGGTTAATCAACACGTTGCCACCTGGGATAATATAATATGTTTCAATATTTATAAGTTTACAAAAATAGCTGTTAAAATTGACCGGTAAGTGCTAGGCACTTAATTTTTTTTTTGTTTCAAATTTAACAAAATTATCTACAACAAAGAACATTGATGATTAATATAAACAGGTGTTAAAATGTGGAAAAAAATAGTTAAACCTGAAAAATTTTAAAAAATTGGTCAATTTTTTTTTATTTATCGACATTAAAACATAAAAAACTCATTTTTTTTTGGTCGAAACCCGCCATTTTTTTGTTTACCATTCGATTGGGCATACCAAAATACCCCTAAAAAAATTGTTGCAGGAAAAGTTTTTTTTAACGACAACAATTTACAGACAATTTATCAAAAGTATAATTTTTGGAAATTTCAAATTGGCTCAAAATGTACGTTTGTTTATGGCTTGAGCTCTCTGAGTTTTTCACTTTTTTATGAAATTTTTAAACAGTTATTTTTTTTGCCGAAACTTTCATTTTTTGTTAGGGGAGCGAGAATCTGAGATACTTTTGCAAATCGCATACCTGTATGAACCCGTCTAATATACGAGTTAACGCGCTCCTCAAGGGAGGGCGAAAAAAGTAAAGTTGGGAGTCGCCCACTGGCTCCTTTGTATTAAATGCAAAGGTTTAATTTGCAGACGAGTTCATCACCTCCAATTTCAGCGTGGTCAATCCCAATTAAAAGGCAAGATTTCAATACCGTTCTACCCGGTCGTCAATTCCAACATAATTTTTATTTCATTCAAATACAATGACGTAAACTTTTCCTATCACCAGCCTATTTTCTGTTCTTTATGTGTCACAAATAAACTGAGTTGATATGGGTGTAATTGATAGGAATGATAAGGCCAACGAGTTGGACCATGTGTTAACTTACATACTTTCATTGTTAAATCGTTTCTAAACTAACAAATTAAATTTTATAACAGAAATTTGTTTGTTTTTTTCGATTCCTCTTTATGCTTTTCGTATATTTTGACATTTACATGGACAGAGCTGAAACTTAATATCAATTTCAGTAAACACAAAAAGTCAGCTGTTTACTATCGCTAAGTATGAGTTAGTGAATCACACAATCGTTACTGCAAGCGAAAAAAATCGTTAAGTAACATAGCGATTATCGGTTCGCTAAATGTTAGTGAATCTCACTACTGGAGAAGCTCTGTTTCGTTATTGACGAGCATGGCGAAACGTTTCGCCAAGAAATTAAGTCCATCGAGCTGCACTACCAGGGATATTGTGATGAAAGAATCAAGGGGTACTGATGAGCCAGCTAATCAAGTTAGTACTTGGAGAACAAATACAGAATGTGTGGTGTGATTTGTCGGTGGTGCGTCTGCTGTCGAGTGTGAAGCCAAAAGTACAAAACAAATCAACTGGGAGTCAATTTTGCCAACTAAATCGATTAAAAAAATGGATATTCATTGAAAAAAATCAAAATATAATGAAGTGTTAGTGTAAAGTTATTTATGTAGATCCCAATTACAGGTGTGCGCAGTTAACCCCCCATTTGTAGAAATAAATATTTTTGAAGATTGTTCTGAATTGTTCTAGGATTGTTCAACAATGTTCCAAAACGATGATTTTCTAAAATATAATTTGTACCGGTAAATCGAAAAAAAACAATATTAAACTTCGCACCCCATTTTTGGAAAAACAAAATTTTTGCGGTTGTTCTGGGTTGTTCTAAACCAGTCCTGTCCAACATACGGCCCCCGGGCCACCATCCGGCCCGCCATCTCTTAGAATCTTTGGGCATCCCAGTTGTATAGGTTTGCTTCTATATGTTTACATGTGTGTGTGTCAATTAAAAAACTTACTCGATTGCAAGTAAAACCACCCTCATTCCGTAATGATGTCATCTGTCTCTTAGTTGCCTACGTGTGCGTGTGATTGTGTATGTACACGATGAATGTGTGCTTACATCATGTACAAAAAAACGGCTCTCAATAAATCGGATTCAACTTGTTTTGACAGTTTTAAGACAACGCTCGGAGCGATACAAGCGATACATAAGCGAGGAAGAATGTGAATTTGAGCAGTGTTTTGCGTTAAATCAGTTTGTGAATTAGTTGTGTTTTTAATAAAGAAACCTTTGTTTTTATAGCCTTTGGCACTACATATATTATTTCGTGAATTATTGCATTGAAATATTAAAACGGTAAGCAAATAATTCAATTCTCCAAAAATGTAATTATTTTAGTTATGATGTTTTTCTTTAGTTATAATTTATGAGTTGCGCTACAATTAAAATTTTTCAGATCAATATGTCATCATCAGAAAAGAGACGTAAAGTTGATGCAGAATGTCGAATGTTTAAAAATAGTTGGACGGAAGCCTTTTTTGTCATAGAACAAAATGAAACTATACTGTGCCTCATATGTCACGAAAAAATATCAGTTTGCAAGGAATACAATATAAAGCGCCATTATTCTACAAAACACGCTTCTAAATATGATGAGTACAAAGGTCAAATTCGAATTGATCGCGTAAATTCGTTAAAAAAAATATGACCGGTCAACAACCGATGTTCAAAATACCGAAAGAAAATTCCGAAACTGTTACAAAAATTAGTTTCATGATAGCAGAAGTCATTGCCAAGCGAAGCAAACCTCTATCAGACGGAGAGTTCGTCAAGGAATGCTTGGAGATATTCGCTTCAGTAGCCTGTCCGGAGCAGAAAAAAATAATAAAAAATATAAGTTTGTCACATCCAACCATAGCAAGAAGAATTGATTTCATGGCCAACGATATTGAGTCGTCTTTAAAAACGCAATTGCAGAAATGTGTTTTCTATAGTTTAGCGCTCGACGAAAGTACTGATATGTCAGATACAGCCCAATTGGCAGTTTTCGTGAGAGGAGTATCCGAAGACTATACCGTTATCGAGGAATTGTTAGATTTGCGTTCAATGAAAGATACAACCACTGGACAAGACATCTACGAAGAAGTTAAAAGTTGTATAGAAAAATATGAACTTCAAATAGAAAATCTTTGCGGCTTAACAACAGATGGTGCGCCTGCAATGACAGGGAAGAGAAACGGCTTTGTGGCTTTGATGCGTAATAGCATCACACATACAATCATACAGCATCATTGTATTATTCACCAAGAACAGCTATGTGCAAAAGTTCTAGACCTGAAACACGTGATGGATAAAGTAGTGCAGACAGTTAATTTTTGTTTGACGTGTAACGAGTTTGACGACAGATTCGCAGACTTCAAATCACAAACTCCCTGCATGAAAGTGTTTCAAAATCCATTTGATGTTGAAATTGAAGGCGCTGCGCTGAATTTACAGCTGGAGTTAATAGAATTGCAAAGCAGCTCTCATCTAAAAACAGCATATAATAATTGTCTTCCAAACTTAATTGAATTTTACAAAAAGTATATTACACCCAGTCAATACCCAAACCTTACTAAGCTGGCTATTCAACAAATTTATTTATTTGGTAGTACATATGTTTGCGAGCAGCTGTTTTCTCGCATGAAATTTAACAAATCAAAAACCAGATCATCTTTATTAGATAGCCACCTTCAAGGCATTTTGCGCATAGCCACTTCTAAAACTCCAGCTGACATAGATGCGCTGTGCAAACAGAAAAAATGTCAGACATCTCATTAATTAGATTTTAAGAATACGAATATCTTTATATGCTAAGACCATAGTTACATTAATAATAATATATTAAGATTTATGTGATGTTGGTTTTTATAAAAAAATAAATATACCAAAACTGAAGGTCATTTTATTTTTTTTTTTGGCCCGCTACGGTTATGAAAATGCTAAACCTGGCCCTTCACAAAATTATGTTGGACGGGCCTGTTCTAAACATTGTTCCAAAACGATGATTTTCTAAAATATAATTTATACCGGTAAATCGAAAAAAACCAATTATAAATTTGCACCTCACTTTTGGAAAAAAAAATTTTTTGCGGTTATTCTAGTTGTTCTAAAATCAGTTGTTCTAAACAACTAGAATTGGTTTTTTCGATTTACCGGTACAAATTATATTTTAGAAAATCATCGTTTTGGAACAATGTTTAGAACAACTAGAACAACCCAGAACAACCGCAAAAATTTCGTTTTTCCAAAAATGGGGTGCAAAGTTTAATATTGGTTTTGTTCGATTTACCGGTACAAATTATATTTTAGAAAATCATCGTTTTGGAACAATGTTTAGAACAGCTAGAACAATCCAGAACAACCGCAAAAATTTCGTTTTTCCAAAAGTGGGGTGCAAATTTAAAATTGGTTTTTTTCGATTTACCGGTACAAATTATATTTTAGAAAATCATCGTTTTGGAACATTGTAGAACAATCCTAGAACAATTCAGAACAATCTTCAAAAATATTTATTTCTAAAAATGGGGGGCTAACTTCGCACGCCTCCCCATTACCACGAAAAATGTTAAAATTAAAGATTGCTCTCATTCTCTATATGTTTTCCTCGTACGTCTCGGAACTCGTTAGTACAAAAAGCAACTAGTGCACACTCTTATATTTAGTATTACTCGGTGGAAAGAATGATGGGCGATAATGATGGGCCATAATTACTTCTAGCGTCGGTGGTACAATGGTTAGTGTGCGCGGCTCTTGTACATGAGATCCTGGGTTCGAACCCTGCTCTGACTACCTTCAAATTTCTTTCGGCGGCGGTCACCACGCATAGTGACGGCGACACTATCGAGTATATAGCCGTGAAAAAGCTTCTCAAAATACCGTTCGGAATCGGTGTAAAACTGTAGGTCCCAATCAGTGAGTGAAAACTGGAAAGCGCACAGCTCAATGATTGTGAGAAGTTCTCCCCGGTCCCTTCATGGGATGTAATGGGAAACCATTTATTTTTTTTTATTTTACATATGTAAATAAATAATAATGTAAATAAACAAAATTATTAAAAGCAAATAAAAACGCTATACTAAGCAAACAAAATACATAAACCTAACAACGTTGAAATTGTGGTACTTATACAGGTACAATTTGTCTTTGTTTGCTGTTTGGATGCAAATAGGAAACACAATGATTAATGTGTTATACGCCCATGTTCTGCATTCCGAATTGTTGTGAAAGTGCAAATTTTTTACAAAAATTGTGTAAGACATTTTGTGAAATTGTTTCACATCAAATATTGTTGAGAAAGTAAAAGTAAACAATATTTTCTGTATCAAAAATACAAACTACGTAAAAAAGAACATTACAGAATGGAAGCCGAGTATGTGTTTTCTTAACATGGTTGTTCAAATGTAAAAGTTTCTCAAGTATTAATTCGCAAAAAGTCATTAAACAAAATTATCTAAAAATGTTGCCTTTTCTATTCTGTTGTCATTCCACATTCATACCATTTCATGCAAATCAGCTACATATGTATTGCATGTTCGAAAATCCAAAGTTGCCAGAGCCATAGATTTAAGAAACTAAATCAGTTTATATATTTATAGTTATATCGAAAATATATCAACATAAATACGACGGCATATGTAAGACAAGAATGGAAAAACTATTATTTCCGAAGGTCTATGCTTTTAAATGAGTAAAATTTATAAATATTCACTCAAAGTCTAAGTGAGTAATAGTGACAACTCTTTCATATATCCATAGAATAATACATACGTAGATAAACTTATTCTCTCATCTGACGTTTCATTTCACACTCTTCATCGTAGGTTTGGGGAAATGAGAGCAATTAAATTTAAAATTACCTTACCCCAGGTGGAGTTACAAAATGTGTTCACTTAACTTTTTCATGTCGTTTTGGTGTAGAACTGAAAAATTTAAATATATTTTGCATTTTTTTGTTGACCTTTATCATTGGTATACATTTGTATTATATTTAACGCAACTAGTTTGCCACAAAAACACGAAATTCGGCTGTTGTTCCTTTGTTGATCGCTGTATACTGTCGCCACCATCTGGTATTATTGAACCCATATTTTCCATCATCCAATGTTTACTTTACATCGTACCTATGACGTTTAATTTATTGAGCGAATAAAAGAGGTGTGCGAAGTTAGCCCCCCATTTTTGGAAATAAATATTTTTGAAGATTGTTCTGAATTGTTCTAGGATTGTTCTACAATGTTCCAAAACGATGATTTTCTAAAATATATTTTGTACCGGTAAATCGAAAAAAACCAATATTAATCTTTGCACCCCATATTTGGAAAAACGAAATTTTTGCGGTTGTTCTGGGTTGTTCTAAACATTGTTCCAAAACGATGATTTTCTAAAATATAATTTGTACCGGTAAATCGAAAAAAACCAATTTTAAAGTTGCACCCCATTTTTGGAAAAAAAATTTTTTTGCGGTTGTTCTAGTTGTTCTAAACATTGTTCCAAAACGATGATTTTCTAAAATATAATTTGTACCGGTAAATCGAAAAAAAACAATTTTAAAGTTGCACCCCACTTTTGTAAAAAAAAATTTTTTTGCGGTTGTTCTAGGTTGTTCTAAACATTGTTCCAAAACAATGATTTTCTAAAATATAATTTGTACCGGTAAATCGAAAAAAACCAATTTTAAAGTTGCACCCCACTTTTGTAAAAAAAAAATTTTTGCGGTTGTTCTAGGTTGTTCTAAACATTGTTCCAAAACAATGATTTTCTAAAATATAATATACATTAGTGCCCTGCATGAACAGTCTCTGATTAGAATACATTCATTTACTCGCTGTTCGGTACAAACGGGCCGAAATATGTTAACAATGAGACGAGATGAGAAGTTCTCATGTGCGCTTTGAATGAATGTTGTCTGAGTCTGTCCTCTGTTAACTACTCTCTTCGTCTCAATTCTGTTACGATAACAGCCTGCTGTGTTTAAAAAATGTTCGGGAATGTAAACAGCATTTGAGATCATAAGAAGGAATCGAGACACAAACGGGAATTTATTGTCTCGTTTGTTTTTTCCTTTGTTTTCTTCTCAATCAATAGATCAACAACATTGAGCGAAGACGTTGAGTGAAGGTGTATTTTATTTTAGAAGTGCATATTAAAAAAGAATAAAAGTTAAATATTAAAAAATGAACATTGACGATGTAAGTAAATGAAAATAAAACAAATTATTAATATTATTAAAAATTAAAAATATTTTAGTCCACAAGTCAAACGTCTGCTGTAACTGCAGAGAACAGAATATGTTCGCAAATTTCAAATGGCGAACTTATTTTGCAGGAGAAAAAAGGCCGCAGCAAAGTGTGGGAAGTTTTTTACCTAGAAAACGAACGGTTTTTGATTTGAATGTAAATATGTATTAATAAATATAGTCTGATATATATAAAGCTAAATCTGAGACGTTTGTTTCATTTACAACTAGCAGACCCGGCGAACTTCGTTTCGCCCAACAGTCAACTTAAATTCACTTTATTGTCACCTTAATTATCTTAATTCCAAAGAAATAAAAGCTTTAAATAGTGCTAAAAAAAACAACCTTATCGCATTTGTTTTTTTTTTTTCAAATTGTCTCAGAGAACATCTCATTATTCGAGTAGTTGTGCTCGTCTCTAAAGACCTTTTACTCTATCCACTGCCTACCCGTTTATTCCCAAACTCTCTCGTCTCAGTTTCATTCTGTCTCATTCCCGATGCTACTTGCTAAGAGGAGTGGTTGTGTGTATAATGCCCTTATCGCTAGAATGAGAAAAGAATGAGAATGAAAAACAAATGAATGTGTTCGAATGTGTGAAAACGATGTTCATGCAGGGCACTAATATACATATATCTAATTTTAGAAAATCATTGGTTTGGAACAATGTTTAGAACAACTAGAACAACCGCAAAAACATTTTTTTTCCAAAAATGGGGTGCAACTTTAAAATTGGTTTTTTTCGATTTACCGGTACAAATTATATTTTAGAAAATCATTGTTTTGGAACAATGTTTAGAACAACCTAGAACAACCGCAAAAATTTTTTTTTTACAAAAGTGGGGTGCAACTTTAAGATTGTTTTTTTCGATTTACCGGTACAAATTATATTTTAGAAAATCATTGTTTTGGAACAATGTTTAGAACAACTAGAACAACCTAGAACAACCGCAAAAAATTTTTTTTTACAAAAATGGGGTGCAACTTTAAAATTGGTTTTTTTCGATTTACCGGTACAAAATATATTTTAGAAAATCATCGTTTTGGAACAATGTTTAGAACAACTTGAACAACCCAGAACAACCGCAAAAATTTCGTTTTTCCAAAAATGGGGTGCAAAGTTTAATATTGGTTTTTTTCGATTTACCGGTACAAATTATATTTTAGAAAATCATCGTTTTGGAACATTGTAGAACAATCCTAGAACAATTCAGAACAATCTTCAAAAATATTTATTTCCAAAAATGGGGGGCTAACTTCGCACACCTGAATAAAAGCTTCTTTGGTATGTATTATTCTATGCATATATCATTTGTTTTTGGCGCACATATGCAAGTAATAATTTGGAAGTACTAAACAAGGAAGTTGCATGAAGAAATGTAAGTCTTTTAATAAAATTAATGTTTATGAATAATTATTTATATTTTATATATCAACACAAGACAAGAGGACAGGAGGAGATTCAATAACGGATCTGTTTGTTTTTGTCTTCCTTTTTTTTGGCAGCAAAACATGTTTTGCAATTCCACTGTGTAAAAACGGTCACATAAAAAGTAAGTACGAAAAGTGAACTTTCAGGCCCAATTTTTGACTGGTTATTTAAATCGGTAATCAGTTGATTTTGATTTATATTTGATCTGACTTTAAATACGAAAAGAGTTTTCCATTTGCAAAACAAAAGTGAAGTGATAGAATTCAAAATATTTAATGAAATTGGAGAATATTTGAGAAGAAATAGCGTTTTAACTGCACTACGAGTTAAATGAAACGCTTTTATCGACATTTCATCTAGGATGGTGATTATAATTGTTCACATTAACAATTAAAGAAGGTTTGTGTTTGTTCTTCTTGTTGTTTTCTGTCAAAATCATATGGTCACTTGATCATAGTTTAAATGCCCAACTTTGGCTGTTTAAACAGCAATTAACTATTAACCTAAAAACTGAATTCAGAGTTTAAATTATGTTTGATCGTTGATCAAAGATGATTTTCCACTCAAAAATTAAGCCTCAGAACACCAAATTCGAATACTTGTGAATTTAAAATGCTTTGTGAAATAAATACGAATCAGAATGGAGCACATGAGTGATAATAAGGCTGTTTTTTTTATTCAATTAAGCTATCGCCACTTACAACTTTCCGAATAAATCGATCCACACTTAATACTACGAAATGTGGCAACATTTGCTGGGCGAAAAAAAATGCGATATGGCAACACGCGTGTACCCAGTGCCAACAAATACATGGTAGTTGTTTAAACAATTAGTCAAAATATCGGCCACGTTTTGTTCCGATGGTACATATTCCAAACATATTTCATTTGCATTGTATTTTTTTTAATAAAATTGAACTTTATATGAATATGCTTACCCCTCTTTAACGTCATACGGCTTTTGGTTAGAAACTGAGCTCCTTGGTTGTCGCAGAATAAAGTGGCCGGCTGCCTATTTTAATTTTCGAATCAAAGTTCTGATAATAAGCTGCGATGAAATGTGACTTCTTTAACCGCCTGGCACATAGCGATATACTCGGCTTCCATTGAACTTAAAGCCACGATGTTTTACTTTTTCGACTCCCACGCAATCGGCCCACCTGCTAAACCCGCTAAAGGATTTACGATCAATAACAGTTGATCCCCAATCAGCGTCAGAGTAACAACTTAGATCATTGTCGCTGTTAAAGCCTAGTGAAAACCGGTGTGCTTTTAAATAGCGTAAGACATGTTTAGTGTGGCCGTCGGTGGTGCAATGGCTAGTGTGCGCGGCTCGTGTATATGAGAACGTCTGTTCGATCCCTGCTCAGACCACCTTACATTTCTTTCTACAACGGTCACCTCGGTTAGTGATGGCGACACTATCGAGTACTTAGCCATGAAAATGCTTCTCAAAATACCGTTCGGAATCGATGCAAAACTGTAGGTCCCAATCATTGAGTGTAAAACTATAAAGCGCACATCTCACTGATTATGAGATGCTCTAACCAATCCCTTCATGGGATGTTAAGGGACACCATTTTGAGACATGTTTAGTTGCTACAAAATGCTCAGGGTGAGGATGCGAATTAAACTGTGATAATCTTGAAAGTGTATGCGCAATATCTGGTCTCTAAATTGTGGTCAAATACATTAAGCTGCTCACTAGCGACTGGTAGTTTTTAACGTCTTCTATTTCTCCACAATTTTCTGCCTTACATTTTGTCAAAATCGAACCCGGAATCTTCGGTGTACTAGCAAGCTTACAGTTTTCCATGTTCCATTGTATCGTTAATTCGCTGATGAATTTGTTTTGATGGGTTTCTATTTTAAGATAAAAATCCACTGGTCCTCGACCAATTACGTTGATATGGCGCGATAAACTCTCTAATATTTCGTTCATTGATGTTTCTGATGTACACGCTATGAAAAAGTCATCAACATAAAGGCCTATTGTATTAATTTCATTGTTGTTTCTCTTAATGAACACCCAACTATCGGCATTGCATTGGACAAAATGCATTTTCGTCAGTATTTCACTTATCTTGTGGTTCCACTGTCTACCAGCCTGTTTAAGACCATACATAGACTTCTGTAGCTTGCAAACCTAGTCTTCATGGCCTTTCACGGTAAACATTTCGGGTTGTTTCATGTAAACATCTTTTTCAAGATCACTGTTGAGATAAGCTGATACCACATCGACGCGTTTAACTAATAATTTATATACAACTGCTATTGCCAAAATCAATCCAATTGTTGGCTGACGAATAACAGCCGCATACGTCTCTGAATAGTCCATATTTCATCGTTGAAAACACCCTTGAGCCACTAGACGAGCTTTAAATTTTTTCGATTTTACCATCTGCAAGTCGTTTTTTTAGTGAAACCCCACTTACACCCAATTATATTCGCTCTTTCTGGTTTTGAAACCAGTTCCCACGTATTATTTCGTATAAGAGATTCATATTCTTCGTTCATAGCGTTTGTCCATCTCACGCTGAATAGCACAATAGCCTCTGCGACAGTTCTTGGGTCTGCATTTAATTCTTTTATGACATTTATTTCATGTATTTCGATTTCAGTGTTATAAATCTTCGCGGTCTACCAACCTTAACAGTTCGGAGAATAGAAGGTCTACCTCGTTTTCGCTTCGTCTTCAATACTCTCATCAGACATCTGTTCGTCATCATCATTTATTTTTACAGGCTCATCGAGATTGGGCATCTGTTTTTCTTTGTAATTTTCATTGGCGAAAACTGGGATATTAGAATTTGATGTTTCTGCATTATTTTTAGACGATTTGGTACTGCAATATTCAAAAATATTACTGAGATCTTCCTCATTTTCGCTTTGGCTGAAATTGCTATTAAATTCATTTTCAAAAAATTAAATGTCTCGAGCAATTATCAGCCTTTTAGTTTTAATAATATACCCTTTAGTGTGAGGACCGTATCCAACAAACGCGAATGTCACCTTTAGTATCCAATTTTGATCGACCGGGCTTACCATCTAGTACTACAGTTCAGGACCGTCGGTGGTGCAATGGGTAGTGCGCGCCTCTTGTACAGGAGATCCTGGGTTCGATCCCTGCTCCAACCACCTTAAAAATTTCTTTCGACGACGGTCACCTCGCTTAGTGACGGCGACACTATCGAGTATATAGCCATGAAAAAGCTTCTCAAAATACCGGTCGGAATCGGTGTAAAACTGTAGGTCCCAATCAGTGAGTGAAAACTGGCAAGCGTACAGCTCAGTGATTGTGAGAAGTTCTCCCCGGTCCCTTCATGGGATGTAATGGGAAACCATTTATTTATTTATTTTACTACAGTTTTACATCCAAAAGTTTTAAAATACGAAACGGATGGTTTTTGACGACACTCCAACAAACACCGTGTCATATCCATTAGGGCGGGGTGTATGCAACCGTTGTTTCATAAACAATACCCCGTTCATCTAAGAACTTTTTAAAATTATTGTTTACATACTCCGTACCATTATCACTTCTAAGTCGCTTCAATTTTAATCCCGTTTGCCTCTCTATTCCTGTCAGGTAGTTCTTAAATGCGGCTAGAGCATCAGACTTTGATTTTAAGAAATAAGCAGAAATATATCGACTATAATTATCTATAAATGTGATAAAGTAGATTGCACCCCCTTGCGATTTAACACGTATGGGGCCACAAACATCTGTATGAACCAATTCTAAAAGCTGCGATGTAACAGTGGTACCCACTGGCTTACATTTTCGAACATATATTTTACATAATGCACATGTAATACATTCGGTAGAACTTTCAAAATTACCTTCCAAGCCACGAACCATTTTATTTGTCTCCAGATTCTTTAGATCGTTATAATTTAGGTGTCCAAATCGTTTATGCCAGATATTTTCCTTGTTCTTTATGGTCGTCATCATTACGTATTCAGGAGCGGCTTGAATTTGATAAATCCCATCAATTAAATATGCTCTGATTTGAAATTTATTGTTTATATATTTCTCTTAAAATTCTCTCAATTCTCTTAAAAACTTGACGGTAAATCAATATTCTGCCATTGTACTGACTGAAGGAAAATTTGGCTTCATTTGAGGTACATACAAGACAGTTTGAAGCTTTATATATACTACTCCGATGGCATGCACTTTAAGATGTTTAATGAAGCAAGCATTACATTGTGGTCATAGTGCTTCATACCAAAAACAAACGTTTATCTCTACAACTATCCAATTATTCGCACTTAAGTCGGACATAGCTGCAGTTACGACACACATTGCAGTATGCTCCTTATTGGATTGAAAGTTGCACTCTCCACGAATATGGCCTCGCCTTCCGCAATGATATCATTTGAAATTTTTAAACCTATCTGCATCACTTCTAATATGTGGCTTCCTTTTATTGAATTGTTTATATTTTAATCCAAACATCTGTTCATTTCCAGAATCACTGTTTTCCAGTCTTCTTTGTTCTGCGTCTAAAGTCTTGTTTTTTAGTACGTCTGAAGATGGTAGTAAATCTTGGCTCTCAACCGCTACTACAAAATTTTCTAATTCAGGTGGAAAGCTGCATAACAAAAATATGCTTAATAATACATCTGGAATTTTAACTTCTAGATCTTCCAAGTCGTCTGCCAAAGAACAAAATTGATTCATTTGTGGGGCATACTTTTCACCTTGTTGAAACTTAAATCGGACAAACTGTTTAAATAAGTTTATTTCCCAGCTGGATCCTTGCCTTTATATACCTTCTCCAATTTAATACATGGCTCCTTAGCAGATTTAAAGCTTTTGCTATGTACCAGTTCAGATGGCCGCACCGACAATATAAGGGTTGCTAACGCCTTACAATCTTTGGCCTTCCAAGCTTCTTTCTCTTGTGCAGTAGCTGACGCACTTACGTATGATTCTATCACATCCCAGTAGTCTTGAGTTATCAACAGACTCCACATCGGGACCGACCATAATGCATAATTTTCCGAATGCAATTTTTTCTATCGAAGAATGAGTAATAGGCCAACTATTATTGTCACCTTTGTATATTCATAGCAGATTACACAACTTGTCTCTTGCATAATTCTGGGCCCCTAACCTTTGTTGTAATAAAAGCTGAAGTTAGAACAAAACATGTATGTAACAAAACAGTAAAGGAAACGAATGATAAACAATAAGTAAACAACGTAGCAAGTAATCATGTAACAGTTAATCTACATTGCTATTGTTAATGACATTAATTAACTTGCACAGTGGTTCTAACATTTTCCACCTATCACAGCAAATGTTGCCACATTTCGTAGTATGAAGGTGGATCGTTTTTTGAAGTCATAAGAGGCAATAGCTTAATGGAATAAAAAAAACAGCTGTAATATACCAACTTATCCCGTGTTAAAAATAAAATCAGAAAATCAGGGGGTATCCATAACACAGCTGATCGACTATTACTCGTAATAGTAAAATTAAGTTTAAATACTGTTTGATTGATACTAACAACAGCTAAATTGTTGACATCTTCAGGGCTAATTTTTATTTACAAATTTACAATTAGTTAAACACTTAGAAAAATTACACTTATAAAGTCAATTTACCTTAAACTATTTTACTGCGTCTTCTTATGTTCAAGTCTGTTGTTCTAATAAGGCGTTGTATGCTGCGCTTATGTTGTCAAAGTCTTCTTTTTTGTTTACCGTTTTCTTTTGGTGCATTTCGATGTATAGGCTTTCTAAAGTCAATCGTTTGTTTTGTTTTCCTTCTCTATCTAATATTTTTGTCGTTGTCAGGCCTGCTGTGTGGTTTTTGTCTATCATATGTTGTGTCAAAGCTGTGCTTGGTTTCCTTTGTTCTATTGTTTTTGCATGTTCCTTTAATATTGTTCCTAAGTGTCGTCGTGTTGCACCAATGTATGTGTTGGTGCAGAGTTCGTTTTCGTTTCCATTGCATTGTATTTGGTAAATTACATTACATCGTCTTTCTTTTTCTATTTTGCTTTTCATGTTTGAAAATAAGTCATTTGTTGTTCTGTTTGGTTTCAGTGCTAGGTTTGTCGTTTGTCCAATGCTTCGTGAAGTGTTCGTTTGTCAGTCAGGTTTTTTATGTAGGCGATGCTGGCCGTCGGTGGTGCAATGGTTAGTGTGCGCGCCTCTTGTACATGAGATCCCGGGTTCAAACCCTGCTCTGACCACCTTAAGATTTCTTTCGGCGGCGGTCACCTCGCATAGTGATGGCGACACTATCGAGTATATAGCCATGAAAAAGCTTCTCAAAATACCGTTCGGAATCGGTGTAAAACTGTAGGTCCCAATCAGTGAATGAAAACTGGAAAGCGCACAGCTCAGTGATTGTGAGAAGCTCTCCCCTGTCCCTTCATGGGATGTAATGGGAAACCATTGATTGATTGATGCTGTTGTTATATTTTTTTTTCCTCGGTTTCTTGTGTTTGGTTTCCATTTGTTGGTCTTATTCTCGTATTTGTTAGTGTTCTAATTATGTTATCTGGGAAGCAGTTTTGTTTTAGGATGTTTTTAATTTTAGTCAGGTTGGTTTTGTGAAATTGTTGGTCGCTAATTTTCAAAACTTTGTCTATCAGGTTTTTCGCGGTGTTCATAATTTGGGATCGGGGGTGATTCGAATGAAAATTAATTAGCCTGCCTGAGGAGTACGGTTTTGTGTGCCAGTCAATTATGAATTGTGAATTGGTTTTATGGATTTTTGTGTCAAGAAAGTTTATTTGTCCCCCTTCTTCTATTTCCAAGGTGAATTTTATTCTTGTGTGGTAATTATTAAGTTCGTCAAGTATTTGGTTTTGGTCAGTTGTTTTAATCACGGCAAGGAGGTCATCAACGTATTTAGTTATAAATGGTATCTTAATATTTTTTGTCTGAAGAATGTTTAGTCTGTCGTCTAATAAACTGTCTAAAACTATATTGGCTATTGTTTTTTTTATGTGGGTTGCATTGAACGAAAACGCGTATTTCCTTTTATTTCTGTCCGTTCTATGTCCAATCAAAGAGTAAAATTCCACAGCAACTCGAACTCAATGAAATACCCTACTACCTCGTCGTCATCGTTAGAACTTAAAAAGAGGGTTAGAGACTCTTGTCTATTGCCCGACGGTCTATTTCTCTATGATAAAACTAAAATCCAAATACTGAAATTTACTGAAAATCAGGCAATAACACCAAAAACATCTAAATCCATATTCGGACAACAAGAACATATACATATGCACAGAAAAAAACACTGGTAATATAACCTAGATTGGATTTGGTACATTTTTTTGTATGAGGTCAAGAAACCAATGTATTATTACCAAAATCGAAAGTGCAATACAAAAAACACCTTGGCAACTTTATTTTTTTTTAGAATGTCAACAAGGATCAATTAAAGAAATAACGCTTGGTTTTTTGTTTCATTTGGTTTGATTTTAACGCTACGTCTTCCTCCATTATGTGACCACTTTAGATGGACGTCTGTCTGCGTTGAAAATCAGGTGATAAAGTACGCTGGAGTCTGCCCACTGCTCTTGGGACGCTGATTTCATCGAATTAACCAACAATGGACAGTTTGTTCGTATGATTCCAGATTTTGATAAATTCGATGGTGAATCGATAGATTCGCGAAAAATTGAAGATGACGCTGATGGTGGTTCATGATCCTTTGTTTGATGAAGTCACCGTTGTGCGTCAAATTCAAACTGTTCTCCCGTGGAGACAAGAACGGGAACATAACTTTGGAATTTTTTAGTGGGCTAACATAAATTGGATTTGATACGGTGAGGTGAGTGTCAAGTGCGTAAATTTAGGGACATGTATATTTGACCATTGGTCATACAATTGGATATAAAAGTCATTGTGCACGAGGGTCTTATATGTGCGTTTAGTAAACAGTATCCTTCTGTTATGTTGTGGAAATATAAGGTAAAGGAATAACCCGTGGAAAATGTGAAATTAAGTTAACAATAACTTTTATCCTCGTTTTAGTTTGATCACCCCATTGTATGTGATTGGAAAACAAGTCCAGCTGATGACTTGGAATCCATTGATATGTTTGGTTCCGCCCATTGACTGCTGAATCGAGGTGACAACACATTTAACTTGCCTTTTCCAACTTTATATCTGTCGATCTACTTGGGAATGAAGGAAAGACAATTGTATATCCAGGTAAGTGATAACGATACAGGTATACTGTGATATAGTGTGCATTTCAATTACATTTTTACTTCACACATTTAGGAATGACTTTTCAGAAATTAAAGAACCACCGCCAATACAAATGGATGTAAAACAGATTTACCATGCTACAACTCAAAAGAAACAATTCCACGCTTAAATATCTTGCGGAATCTAGTCAATTTCCAAGACCCCTTCAAACAATAGCATGGAAAAGTGCCCACTACCAGTAAAGAGAGTAAGCTGAGTTTCCACCCACCAAATCCAGCGAAAAAGTCATTAGAAGGCAAGAAACTGACTGGAAGCGAAATTAATGGTCAGACGGAAATGTTGAGATGCGTGACTAATACCCATGGATATGCTGATCTGTTGCATGTACTACTTTTTGACAAATGTGTATGTTTATGGAAATAACAAACGCCGAGCGGAATTTGGATGCATAAAAAACATGTACCCCGTTATTTCAATCGAAACCTTTGGGAGACGATCTTTGAAGCATTGTTAGCATCTTCGAAATGATTATGTAGTAAAGTATTTCAATTGCTAAAATTATTCCTTCATTATGGCTTTAGCCACCACTTTTAGGGCGAAATCGTATTGATAATCAAAATCGTATTGATTGCTAAATCATATTGATCATCAAATTTTAGAAGATACCAAACGCTGGTATATTTTTCGGGCA
The DNA here is from genome assembly GCA_963931995.1 of Phaonia tiefii. Classification (NCBI taxonomy): domain Eukaryota; kingdom Metazoa; phylum Arthropoda; class Insecta; order Diptera; family Muscidae; genus Phaonia; species Phaonia tiefii. The sequence goes on from OZ008369.1 coordinate 131,976,555, forward strand.
CAGTGATGCCATTTTAGCTTTTTTCCCGCTAGATCTAGCTTTTTTTGGTGCGCGACAGCGGCAAAATTCATGTAATTGCTATTAGCGGGAATTCTATCTTTTTTTATTTAAGTTTTGCATTTTTTTGGCTGGAAAGTGTTTGCACCACTGTTTCAGTCATTTGATACAATCGCAATCGGTATTCGATAAATGATGATTTGTCATCTCTATTTAAAAAGAATTATCTGTGCTAAACTTAAAAGTGTTGACGCAAAATGCCAAAAGTAAATTACAAGCAAAAAGTTCGAGATGCCTGGTTATTGAGGCCAGATTTTAAACCGTGGATTAGAAAAGATATTGAAGATAAATCGCGTGCATATTGCAGTTATTGCAAATGTAGTATTACAGCCAAATTAAGTGGTCTACAGGCGCACGCAGCAACAAAAAAACACCAAAGCCGGGCCACCTGTTTTGTGCATACCAACAAATTGCAATTTATACCTTTATCACATAAAGCTGCAGAGCTGTTGCGGAGCATACAGCAACAGGGGTAATTGACCATTTGTCGAAAGTATGTATAATTTGCCTTGTATAATTTTTTCATTGCTTATTATTTTATTATTTTTTAATTTTTTAAACATTATTGTCTCCAAGGCCAAACAGATTTATATGTTAACATAAAACATGGACTGAATTACACATATTTTAATTTTATTATTACAATAAAATTTATAAAAATAAGTTGTTAATGCATCAACATATTTCAGCTTTTTTTTGGCTTTTTCGTTGTTTGTTTTAGCTTCTTTTTAGCTTTTTTTTCCTCCATAATAGCTTTTTTTGGTCTACAAAAACTAGCAACACTGTTCGGGCAAGTCGGTGGTTTTCAGAGCCATAGTTTTAATATCAAGCTGCGTGAGAAATGGCAAATGCCTAACACGAAGAGGATTATAAAACCTATAGGGAAAGCAAACACAACAAATGTTTTTGCGAAATATGAGACACCTGCCAAGATTTCGTAGTCTTTATTAAAAGTACAATGATAAAATATAAGGTATACACAAAATCCATTGAAGTTTTATGTGATTTAAGTACATAAGTGCGGCTGAAGCAGTTATTGAAGTTTCAAAGGAAGTGGGTGTTGAAATCGAAGAAAAAAGTATTGAAGAAGCTTGTTTTTTTTGAAACGCAAAGATATGTCGAAGAAACGCAAAATTTAGTAGTAAAATTCAACTCCAAATCAGCTAAAGATAACCTTATGAGTGCCAAACATAAACTGAAGGACAACGAAAATTTGAAAACTATTTTTATATATGATTTTTTAAGTAAGGAGTCTATGCAACTTTTAAATTATGCTAGAACACTGAATACTGTTGGATTTCATGCTATTTACGCGCATATAGGAAGAATTTATGCTAAAAGGGGTGCAATTGCCAGACCAAGGCAAATTAGAAGTGAAGAAGATGTTAATAATATTCTTTTGGAAGCTACAGCTAGTAAATTTCACAACAGATCATCTATACAGAAGCAAGTTGTACCTGTAGACGATGCAGATGATTCTGAAAACGATGCTTAATTGCCTTTTGTATCTTAATAATGTATTGAATTCGTGTCTTAAATTTTATTTCCAATTAAATGAATTTGAATAATAATAATAAATACTTTCAAAATTTAGGGTGTTTTAATGATTATTTAAGAAGTTCAGGAAAACAATCTTTCAACATTATGTCTGTAAACATTAGAATCATTTCTTCCTTAGAAAAATTTAATAAATTTAAACAATTGATTACAGAATATGAAATTCTACCAACTGTTATCGCTGTTCAAGAAACATGGTTTAAGTCAAACTTGAAACAAATATATAATATCCCTGGTTACAATGCAATTCATTGTTGTAGGTATGATGGCTATGGAGGAACTTCTAGTTTTGTTAAAGAGCATGAGGAGTACATCATTGAATCTTGTGAAAGCAAACAATTTATTGACAGCATACGAATTTCATTACCGAAACTGAAAATCAATGGGAAACCACTGAAAATTATATCATTTTATCGTTCACAAAAGTGCGCTACGGACACATTTGTCACTTTGATTGAAAATGTTATGTGCAATAATCAACGTTCTCCAATAATTGTTGTTGGTGATTCCAACATAGATATGTTGGACAATTCTGCTTCGGCAGAGCTTTCCAACACACTATGCCAGTTTGACTATATTAACTGTCACACTTTGATAACCCGCCAGACCTGTATTGATAATGTTTATAGTAATGTCTCGGGTAAATTGATAATTAGTTCAATTGAGTGTAAAATTACGGATTACAATGAAATATTCTGTAAAGTTTTGAAAAATTGTTGGAGTTCAGAGTTCACAAGGAAATGTTATAATCAATGTAGTAACTTCGAACAATTGAAGGAAAAACTTCAAATTAAGTTGAACTGGTGATTCATCAGCAGATACTGCTCGGCTATTGAATATGGGTTCTATCTGCATTAGGGATGCAACAGTTAAAAAGGAAGAGAAGGTTTTAATAAGAAATTTAATAACACCATGGATTAACGAAAATCTTCGTGCTCTAATTGAATTTAAAAAAAGACTGCTCAAAAACAGACGGAAAAATGGTAAAAGTAATAATATTGAGGACAATTTAAAACGCATAAGCAAGATTATAGAAACTGCAATAAGAGTATCAATGAATCAAACTAAGCTTGAAAAGTGTCAACAAAATCCTAGAAAATGTTGCCAAATTATTGATGAGCAATTAGGGAGACAATCGCGGGCTCGAATACATTTGAAGGATAAGAAGGGTAAAATTATTTCGGACAACAATTCAAAATGTCAAATTTTTAACAGGTATTTCACTCAAGTTGCAACACTTTTGAAGGATAAGATCTTACAGTTGCCTGGAGATTGTTGCAATAAATTCCGTACACTGGTTCAATTTCAGCAAAACTTTTCTTTCAAAATTACAACCAGTGATGAGATTCTTGAGCTTATGTCGGCCCTTGATTTAAGTAAAGGCCCTGGTCATGATGGTATATCGGCCAAAGCTTTAACAACGTGTATAGACCATACATATCAAAAATTGGTGACAATTTTCAATAGTATCATCGATACCTCGAAATACCCTGATATACTTAAAATTGCGAAGTTTATTGCAAAGTTACCGGTAATTGATAAGATAGTATTTGAGAAAATTTTACACAAACAACTAGCAGATTTCTTAGATCGTAATAATCTAATGACAAGCTTCAATTTGGTTTTAGAAACGGCGGTGGAACTCAAGATGCTGTTGTGAACGTTGTAAACCTAATTGTGATGGTCTTGACAGTGGCTTCGGTGAAGTAGTGGGGGTGTTTTATGATGTTTCGAAGGCTTTTGATATGGTGGACCATGACTTATTGTTGCAGAAGCTTTATTTTTATGGTATTAGGGGAAGTTCACTTAAGCTGATTGAAAGCAATTTACAAAACAGGAAACAGTATGTTGAAATTGAAAATTGCAAAATCAACATGGTGTATGTAAAGCATGGTGTTCCCCAGGGAAGCGTATTAGGCCCCTTGTTGTTCACAATTTATATTAATGATTTATCCAATCTTAAATTATTCGGTAAACCAATAATGTACGAAGGTGATATAGTAAGTATGTTTCATCCTTATCATCACAAAATTATAGTAAAACATCAGATAGAGCAAGATGCGAAAACTATTATGGAATATGCTAGGGTAAATAAACTGTGTTTGAATGGGGAAAAAAATAAGCTATTGAAATTTAGGCCTTATTGTTCAAGGAACTATGAAACCTTTTGTGTTGCGATTGGTGAAAAGGATGTCTACGAGTCAAGTTCATTGAAATATATAGGGATACACATGCAGAATAACTTATCGTGGAATATGCATATGCAGTATATAAGGGGAAAATAGCTCCTGCAATTGGAATGCTTTATAAGTTTAAAAACAAATTTGATGAGAGAACGAAGATATTAATATACAATGGCCTTGTACATAGTCACTTCAATTATTTGGCAATGGTGTATGCTTCTTAAAAGGGCACTGCACTTAAATCCTTACAAAGGTCCCAGAACAAAGCACTTAAAATTGTTTATAATCTGCCTTTGATGTACTCAACTCTCTCTTTGTACAAAGATATATCCAAAACTATTTTAACAATATATGGGCTTTATAAAATCCAAGTTCTTATCTTCATGTTTAAATACCTGCAAAATAATGGTAAACATTCAATAGAGTTCGTCAGAAATCAAACTGCTTTCACTACTAGGAATAGCTCAAATTTGCTCTTAAAAAAGTGTAGATTAGAAATGACAAAACAACGCATTGAGCACATTGGTTGTTCAGAATTTAATCATCTTCCCAATAGTTTGAAAAATACCACCAGAATTTTAGTGTTTAAATCTAATTTGAAAACGTATTAATTTAACAATAAAGAAATGCTACTTTTGTAATTTGGAGTCTTAAACTCGTTATGTATTACTCTCTTGAAATCATATGATTGCATATTTTACTAATTTTCTGTTATTTATGTATATATATGTACATACTTAAACATAATTCATATTGTTACTTTTTTTAACATTAAATTTAATGTATTGCTTGTGTTATATATATATTTTTTTGGCTAAATTATGCCAACTCGCCCCAAAGATGTCCAAGTGGCGCTGGGGCACAATACAAAATTTGTAAAACGAACAAATCGAAAATAAATGAATTATATAAAAAATTATTAAAGGTGTAAAAATCCTACATGCGATTATCTTTGACGTTTCTTAAAATAAATACATGTATAAACTTGTAGTAGTTATAAAACGTTGTTCAAAACGTACTTTAAAAATATTTAAAAAAATGGAATGGATGGAATATAATTTTATCGATTTTCAGAAAGGTCTACCACATGGTACGAGCAACATAGGTCCCTGCGAGGGCTAGTTTTTTGTTTTCTTACATTCTTTATTTTTTCTTTAATTTTGGTTTTTTTTTAAATTTTTTTTTGCCAAAAAAGGTCTGTACAAAACAATTTCACTTCCGAAAACCCGACAATGTATTTTCTTCGTGAAATGAATGATTTATTCGACGAATTTAATGTCAAATCCAATATTACCAAAAAACCAAATAATGTAGCATCTGTTAGAGGATATGACACAAAAATAAGAAGGTTTGAAGATGCTTTATCATATTTCTATAACCTGAGTCCAAGAAATGAAGGGATAGAATGCATTGGAGGCATGAAGCAAACACTTAGGGGTTTTATTGGACTTGCCAAAGCCATTTTCAGCGATGTAAACTAATTAGCCCAACTCGCCTTTTTAAGCAAATATGATTGAATTATTGTATTATAAATGTTTTTGTAAAAACAAACGATTTTATTGGAATTTCGCAGCTATTTTTAGTTATAACTCTGTTACTGGTGGGCCGATTTTTGTGATTTTGGACATTTTAGATAGGTATGGGTTATAGAATTTATTTAAAATGTACATTGGGTTAAATAGGTTAAAAATAGTATTCCGGGTCCAACATAAAAAAAAAATTTTAAATTTCGTGATTTTTCAAAACTTTAGGCGCTTTGAGCCACCTCTAAATCTGCTTAGATTAGCCTAAAACTTTGTATTTCTTGCTTTTTCAGCTATTCGTATATTTGTAGGGGCTGAGACCTTTAATTTGAACACATTTTTTCCCGTCCATAAAAATATTATTAAACCTGACTTTAATACCTCGACTTACCGCGGACCGACTCTTCTGTATGCTACAGAAATAAACATATCATCCAATAAATTTCCTCTTTGCAATAAACACAGCATTCCAAAATATGCGGCCAAATGCGGCCCGCTGGTTATCTACTTGTGGCCCGCGGAGCATATACACATATTTTTTAGTTTTAGTGTACATAAAACTACCAAGGAAACATTCCAACATATTTTTTAAATACTTGTGTTGTGTGTCCCTAAGTGCCGGTTCACACACGGCAATTTTACTTCCGCAAGTTGTTCCCAATTCTGCCTTGAACTTGCTTTCATGTTCACACAGAGCAATTTTCGTTGAAAACTTCGCTGAAAAAATTGCGGATTCGAAAAAAAAACTAAATCAGAGTACGGCCAATCAGAATACGGGCAAGTACCCCGTTGTATTCCTTTCACGTCTCTCTCCTATAAGCTGAGCAAGTATAATTGCCCTGTGTGAACCGGCACTTAGCAACACTTGATCACCACGTAGAATGAAAGCCATTAAATTCGGCACAGTTGTACGGCCACAGCTTAGCCTTTCAGTTATTTCTAATTTGTTTAGTCCTTATATCTTATTACCGCTGGCTTTTGTCTGAGTAGTAACATCTAATTTTATTAGTATAAAAAAAGAAAAGGTCTTTCTTTAGTATTGTACTTTATATATTGTTATTTTACAAATGAATTAGCCTGAATCAGATCCTTAATGGCATTACCAATTTTTTACAATGCACCATAAGCATCTCATATTTCTGTCAGAAAGTAAATTTAAAACCGAAGACCCAAAGTGGCGACAAGTAGTAAAATCGATGAAGTAAGAAGTTTTCAAAACAAAGCCAATATGCTTGATATGCAATAATTCTGTTTCTGTCTTGAAAGAGTATAACATCAAACGACATTACGAGGCTAAACATGCAAATAAGTTTGATAAGTACGAAGGGTAATTTCGACAAGACCAAGCAAATGAATTAAAAACAAAACTTTGTGCACAACGTCAGATATTTACTAGAGCGGCTCAAGAATCATCATTCTATGTAAAAGCTAGTTACGCAGTAGCCATGATACTTGCAAAAAAGTCGAAGCCATATTCAGATGGTGAAATAGTTAAGGAATGTTTGGAGAGTGTCGTTGAAATTCTGTGCCCAGAAAAGAAACCTAATTTATCAAAAATAAGCCTGTCGCGTCAATCGATTACAAGGCGTGTTGATGACATTGGAAAACATGTTGAAAATAATTTGAAAAATCGTGCATCCAACTTAATTTTTTATGCTCTAGCATTGGATGAAAGCACAGACCTAACAGATACAGCCCAAGTGGCAATTTTTATTAAAGGTGTTGATGCCAACTTTAATAAAATAGAAGAATTAGCGGCACTCTACCCACTTAAGGAAACTACTTGCTCACGAGATTTGTTAGGAGCAGTTACATAGATATTGAATCGCTTTTCGTTACAACTCAACAACCTATCGGGCTTAACAACAAATGGCGCTCCAGCAATGGTTGGCAAACACGAAGGTTTAGTAAACTTGATTGAAAATGATGCCTGCAAAGTTGGTAATACTTCAATGCAAAATTTTCACTGCATTATGAATCAGGAGAATTTATGTCCAAGTACCTTAAAATGGATCATGTCATGAAGGTGGTCATCAAAACAGTGAACTTTATTAAGTCGAAGGGGTTGAATCACAGTCAGATCACAGTCAGTTCCAAGAGTTTCTCAAGTCTTTGGATTCACCGTATAATGACGTTACATTTTATGCAGAAGTAAGATGGCTGACCCGTGCCAAAATGTTAAAAAAGTGTTTGATTTGAAGCAAGAAATAAAATCATTCTACGCAAGCAAGTCAAAAAGTATCCCAGAATATATAGTATAGTAAGCCACCTTAATGTTGTTAATAGTCGTCTACAAGGGAAAGATCAGCTTATTAATAACATGTATGAGATTATTAATGCATTCCAAATCAAACTTGGTCTTTGCGAACAACAGTTAAGGGCAAAAAACTTCACTCACTTTCCTACATTGTTATTGCAGCCAGACGTCACACAAATGGCGGCGGATAAATACGCTTCGTGATATCCGACTTGAACCTGGAATTTGAAAACCGATTTCAAGATTTTAAAAAGCAACGTGTGCTTTTTGCTGCATTTGCGGGACCTTTCACCGTAGACGTGAATTTATTGCCATGAATTTTTGTGAAATGTGTTGTGATGCACAGTTAAAGCAGAAATTCAATCAGGTTGGTTTGGAAGAGTTTTACAAAACATATTTGGACCAGGAGAAATATCCTGCATTTTACAAACATGCTCTGTCGATGATTTCGCTATTTGGAAACACTTACACGTGTGAACACCTTTTTAGTCGAATGGAACATATAAAATCTCAAACTGTTTGCGTGTAGCAACAACATCAATCGTTATCAACATTGACGAACTTAGTTCAGACAAACAAAATTAGACGTCTCACTAAAATTGTTTATTTCTTATTAATTTTTATTTATTTATTTCTTATTAATCTTTTTTGTATTGTCTAACTATAATCTAATAAATATGTTTGATTCTCATTTTTGCCATCGTTTAAAAAAAAAACAATATGTATATTTCTTGTGTGTTTTGAATAATAAAAAAAAAATATGGTGTGCGGCCCGATCTCATTTCTAAAATCTGGCCGGCTCCTGAAAAGGTTGGCCTCCCATGTCTTAGCCCAAAACATTCGCAAAATATTAAGGACGCTTTGGACAAAACTGATATCTACTTCTAAAGTAAAATTGCACTTCTGCATATTTACTTAAAAAAATATTTTCGAAGCTGAAACAAAACTTTTTCGTGGAAAAGCATAAATCTTCAGCGCCACATTCCAGTCTTAGTCGCCTGCGTGACGGCAAAAAAGCGTAAGCGCTAGAAAAGGTTTGTTGAACACAATATTAGCTTAAAAATTCATTTGTATCTTATATGCAGTGCTGCCAAGAATTTTTCGTAAATACCGCCAAATGTATCCAAAAATCCGCTAGAATCCGCTAAAAAATGTATTTAGCGGGAAAATTTTTCAAAAATCCGCTAAATTATAAGAATATCGAAATAAAACGCATTTTATATACGAAACACATACAAATTTTATTTATTTTTCCTTAAAAGGAATATACATATGGGTAAATCCTGTGTTGCGGACGTTACATTCGTACGCAAGTATGTTTTTCTAATATTAACCCCGTTTGCGTTATGAATGTGATATTTTCATATGACCTTCACGAAACAACAGTTATTTGAGAGTTCTTTGATATGACATTTAATTATTTGCTTAACTGTTTTTGACGGAAACAATATTCTTGCTGAAAGTTCCGTTGCGGAAGTTACAAAAACCGGAAGTAGTTTTGGACGCCAACGTGCATTTGCATTTATTGTAGCAAATATTGCATAGTTACCAGAAAAACCGAAACACATAAAAGAAAGAGGAATATTTAAGGATTTTAGAAAAGCTTTAATGAGAGTTATAAATTTATTGGTTCATCTAAAAGTTTGAAATTCGTCTGTTGCGGACGTTACACTTTTTCCTACTATCTTATTTATGTAAATGAAACAACAATATTCATTTACTTGAACATTCTTTGGAATATTTTATTTAATTTTGTATTTTATAGACCCTGCTGTACGTGCCATTTCAAAGGTGGGATCATTAGAATGGCCCACAAAATAATGATTTTATTTCACTCCAGGAATATTTTTTACATTTAACCAGTTTTGGGATATATCTTGTGTTGTGGTTTTATATATATTCGCTTCAGCTAGTATGTGAAAGTCCCGAGCATTTTTTAAAATAAGAGTTTGAGATCGTACCAGTTTCCAAACTTTCCGCTTTATAACAGCTCCCTCTCCGTCCACTACACCTTTACCGTGAGATGTTGCAAAAACATTCCATTGAAAACAATTCACATCAAATTCTTTTACGAATTGTGGAATGCTCCTAAGAATAAATTTGTTTTTATATTGACTTCCCCATCCATCGAAAAATACCTTGATTCTATTGATTGAATGGAGCTTTTTAATTTCATGTATTATTGTTTTAAGAAAACAATAAACAGAGTTCTTATCGTGAGAGACTTCATCACTTACAATACAAAATGACTTGGTACAGTTATTGAACCATGCTACGCAATTAAACAAAGTTACTTGTGTATAAGTAAAACGAGCTGATTGAACCTCATTTTGAGATATAAGTCTATAGTTTTCAGTAAAATCTATTTGTAAAACTAGATCATTTGGTAGAATTTTATTTTTGGAATTCTCAAAGTAACTTTGCTGCGAACGTTTTATAAAAGTGCGCAGTTTAAAAGCTGGCAATTGAGAGTTCAATTCAAATATTAAATCGTTTTGACCATTCTCCATTGTTTCCATTTAACATTATCATCCAACCGATATATATGTATATAGCAATGGAACTAGCGCATCCTGTATATATTTTACGCAACTATTGCACTCATTTGACATACACATTTCATTTTCAACATGGCAGCAAGTTTCTTTTAAAAATTGTGCAAAGTTCGACGAAAATTCAGAAATTTTGACCATGAAAGCTTTCTAATAAGAAAGCTATGTTAGCGTGATATTGGCATACGCACATATTATGTTAATTCTATTGTTCTGGGTCGATTTTCATAAAACTTCGTTCGGGAAATATTCTTATCCAGAAATTCCGCTTTAAAAAACGCTTCATTCACTGTGACTATCATAAACCTCTTAGCCATAGGTGTTTTATCAGGTCCAGCTAATAACGTCGATTTCCTGCCAGCAGATTGCACCGAAATGTCGTCACGATTATACATTTTTGTGATTAGGTTGACATCATCATCATCAATATTTTTATCCAGCTCTCCAATAATATTCCTTTGTTCCATATATTTTTGTACGAGTACCTCCAGAACTGCACATTTCTTATCAATGCCCTTGGGCAACGCAAGCTCCACTTATTCACAGCTTTAGCCAAAGTCTGCGCGCACTTATACGAGCCGCTAGCCGGTAGTTTTGTTGTTGCTTTCTTTCATTTTCTGCCTCTCTCTGAAATTCGCCACACGTTGTGATTAGGTTGACATCATCATCATCAATATTTTTATCCAGCTCTCCAATAATATTCCTTTGTTCCATATATATTTGTACGAGTACCTCCAGAACTGCACATTTCTTATCAATGCCCTTGGGCAACGAAAGCTCCACTTTTTCACAGCTTTAGCCAAAGTCTGCGCGCACTTATACGAGCCGCTAGCCGGTAGTTTTGTTGTTGTTTTCTTTCATTTCCTGCCTCTCTCTGAAATTCGCCACACGTTGTCTATTGTCAAGTTTAATTTTTTTAGCAAGAGATGGGTTGTGCTTTAAACGTTCTTTAATTTCTTTTCCCGATAAGCTCGCTTTCTTTCAGCGTCTTTACTTTTGTGCAACATCATTCGATGTTCATTATTTTTTAAATTATTACGAAATTGTATTGACCTTTCTGAAGTTGAAGGCATTTTTATGTTTATGAAACAATATTAGTACGCACGAAATATACTGAGGTTTAGCAAATTTGACAAAGCCTCAATTCTAATTCAAACGGTAAATGCAATTTTGACTGATACAAGACAGATCAATATGGCACTAGAACAGCTAACTAACCTCAATGCATCTCAGTATTCAATATATACAATTTTAGAATAAATTCATTCCGTTGCGGACGTTACACACTTTGTCATTCATATATTTTTGTAAAATGCTATGAAAATACATATATAAGTATATAAATATATATTTTAAGCGCACTATTGGCTCTCTTTACGAACGTACTTCAATTGAAGAAAAAACAAAAATTAAAGCAGTTAAATTTAAAAAACCCTGGTTCTCGTTGCGGACCCATTTTTCATTTTTTTTTCATTTTCAAATTCTGATTTTATTGAGGACTTAAACATCTGATGCAAATAATAACTTAAAATCTAACATTAATCCTTCAACACTTCTACTTTCTATACACTAAACAATATTTTTAGAACTATCTTAATCTACCTAAATATGCTTACATACTTGCATATCTTCATACTATAAATTTATACCCTCTACCTGCAAAGAAGTACCCCCAAAATAGTACTATAAAAAAGGGGTTAATCAACATTCTACAAGCTAATGACTACAAACTAAGGATTAGTAACTACTATTTACACTTAAGACTACTATTTACATATATACAATATCTACAGGGTAAGGTGCGATTACTGAGCTACATTGTAAACAGTGTCGCCAATATCAGTCGTCCCTATTCTCCTATGATAGAAGAGTAGCCTATCGTCAACAAAAAGTAACCCGTCCCTATTCAGTCCCTCCAGGCCAATAGGTGGTCTATAATTTCCCTCAAACTGTCTTCCCAAATCCCCGTCATGGTCCATACTACGCTCAACTAAAGCGCTGTCCAAAGAGGCCGACCTCTCCGGAAAAGCCAACGCACCCCTAACTAAAAATACGTCAATTCTGTCAAAATCCACCATGCTGTTGATTTGTCTACAGGATGGTACAGTCCACGAGTCATCGTCAGCTCTTAACTTCCGCGAGCCCAAGCAGCTTGCAAGAATGCGTCTTTCCCATATTCTAAGTTTCTCCATCTGGTGGGAAGAGATCCCAAACCAGACTGGGAAGGCATAGGACATTATAGGCCTGATGATCTGTCGGTAGATCAAAAGTCTAACTTCGTTCGTCAGGCCCTCACGGCACCGGAGCACATTGATGTAACTCGCGAATACTCCCTTCACCTTGGCCAAAGTCCAATCAATGTGTCGGTAGAATTCGAAATTCGTTGTGAATAGGACTCCAAGGTATTTAAGAACCTCGGTATTTCCTATTCGGGCGCCCCCAATCCAAAGATCAGGTACGAATGCCCTCGCACTACGAAACAGCAATCACCGTTTGCCCTTGATTATAGCAGCTTCACATTTGCCAACGTTCAGCTTAAGCCTCCACTTGTCGAGATATCTCGACAGAACCTCCAGGTACTCGTTAACCCTGGAGTTTGTGTTTCTGGCTCTTGCACCCGTCATGGCAACAAGTAAGTCATCAGCATATACCAGTAGCAACCCACCATCAGGCGGTTCTGGTAAATCACTGACAAAGATGTTGTAGAGTACAGGTACCAGGAGTGAACCCTGGGGCACTCCCGCCACAACATCTCTAACGCTAGAGTACGCATCTCCGACCTTAGTACGGAATTTGCGCCCCTTTAGGAAACTAGCCACCATCCTACAGATTGATCACTTGGTAATAGATGGCAGGCACTCTTCTAGTGTAATAGATGTACGTGTGATTCGAGGTGCCAGGGCGAAAAACGTACGAAGCCGAACACAGGAAAAGCTGGATATAGACAAGCTACAAATACCGGAGATATCAATGTCCTATCGACAGAAACTCGCTGTTCTGCTAGAGCAGAATACCCCCTCCCGAAGACCCAGATGCGCAGTGGAAGCACATCTCCCATTCTTTGGAAATCGCTGCAATGACTGAACTTGGCTATCAAAGACCACAGAAGGATAAGCCATGGTACGACGAAGAGTGTCGCATTGCAACTGATGAAAACGACGCTGCACGTATGGCAACGAAACAGTCAGTTACAACGCGTGCTGTGAGTGCTGAGAAGGGGCGAAAACCAATTATTTAGGCGAAAAAAATGGCAGTGGGAGCAGAGAGAGAGTGAAAGAACCGAAATGTGCAGGATGAATGGTGAATTCCGAAAGTTTTTCCAGAGGGTAAGAAGATCGACCAACGGGCCTAATAATGGGCTGCCCTCCTGCAAGGACGAGAATGGGAATCTGGTGACTGAGAAGCAGTGCGTGCTCAAAATGTGGAGAGACCACTTTTCAGCCCTACTCCACTCAGATTCTTCCACTGAAGATCAGGAGGTAATGATAGTGGAAGATAGTATAGATTGTACCCCCCCCAAACGACGAGATTAGAGCGGCGATCTCCCGCCTGAAGAATAATAAAGCCGCTGATGTGGATGGCCTACCCGCTGAACTTTTTAAGGCAGGTGGCGAAGGACTGATAGCCCACATGCATCAACTGATATGCGGTATATGGCTGGGGGAATCTATGCCCGACGATTGGAGTCTCAGTGTATTATGTCCTGTATTGAAAAAGGGTGATCCGTGTGTCTGTTCCAACTATCGCGGTATCAGTCTTTTATCCATCGCGTATAAGGTCTTGTCGAGCATATTATGTGAAAGACTAAAGCCAATTATTGAAAACCTGATTGGACCTTATCAGTGTGGTTTTAGACCAGGCAAGTCCACAACTGACCAAATATTCAGGCTACGCCAAATCCTGGAAAAGACCCACGAAAAGCAAATCGATACATACCACCTTTTTGTCGATTACAAAGCTGCTTTCGATAGCCCCATATTTGGGAAAACTGTACGAAGCTAGGTCTGAACTTGGTATTCCGGCAAAACTGATTCGCCTCTGTAGAATGACGCTGACTAACACCAAATCAGCACTGAAAGTGGGGAAAGACCTCACTGATCCATTTTGTACCAAGCGAGGACTTAGACCAGGCGACACACTTTCGTGCAATCTCTTCAACATCTTAATGGAGATAATAATGAGAAAGGCTGCAGTAAATACGAACAAGACCATTAACACGAAAAGCCATATGTTGCTGGCGTATGCTGACGACATAACATCATTGGGCGAAATTTGCGAGAGGTTACTGCAGTATTTTCAAGAATCGAAAAGGAATCAGCGAAGGTGGGTCTTGCTGTTAATGGGGGCAAGACAAAATTGATGGTGTCAACAACGACTAGAGAAACCTCTCGACTTGGTCCGCACGTGAACGTTGACAACCGATTTAATTTTGAAGTGGTAGTTGAATTTGTCTACCTTGGATCCGCCGTGAACAAGGACAACAACGTCAGCCTGGAGATAGATAGGAGAATTGTGCTTGCAAATATATGTTATTTTGGGCTCAGCAAGCAGTTTAGGAACAAAGCCCTCTCTCGACGGACAAAAGTCCAGCTATATCAGACTCTCATTTTACCTGTCTTGACATATGGCTTCGAAACTTGGGTCATATCGCAAGCGGATGAAAAACACCTGGGAGTTTTCGAGAGAAAAATTCTCCATAAAATATATGGTCCTGTTAGGGAAAACGGCGAGTACCGTCGGCGCTGGAACGCAGAGCTATATAATCTATATTCTAACGTGGACATAGCTAGACGAATCAAAGTAGGCCAAGTGCGTTGGCTAGGCCATGTTATCAGAATGGATGAAGATGAGCCAGCGCAAAAGATTTTTGATAACGTAGCCGATGGAAGCTGGAAAAGAGGACGACCAAGACTCCGCTGGAAAGACCAAGCAGAAGAATCCCTCCGTATCCTTGGTGTTACCAACTGGCGAGAAAAGGCGAAGGATAGAGCCAGTTGGAAGAATATGTTGAAATTTGTTTAATTTGTTTGTTTAATTAATATGGGTAAGACGTCTGACCTCATGAGGTTGTAATATAGTTATAGTTAATTTAGCAATTCATACAGTGTTATGTTTATTTACAGAATAATTCTGATCCAATGTCGCTTACAAAGTCATGTGCCTTACGTTACTTATGCATACCAGCAGCATCGACAGAATCCGAAAGAATGTTCAGCAAAGCCGGGGGCATTATTTCAGATAGAAGATCTAGCTTAAAGCCCAAAAATCTTGATATGCTACTCTTTGTAAACAAAAATTGTGGGGTTACTCAAGAATTATAAAAAATTATGTTTATAAGTAAACAAATTCTTTAGGCAGCCTACATATGCACAAATATGTGATATACGAGAACATAGTATTTAAAGTGAATGCACACAATTTTTTAGAAAATTTATCTCAAAATGCGTTGTAAGAAGTTAATTCTAAATGGATTTTCGTTTTATGTTAAGTTGTTTACGCTTTGTATCGTTTTTTTCTGTTATCTTCATTTTTTAATAAAACAACTCTGAACTTTACTTGAGATCGTTTAATATATTAGTTTTCTTTTATTGGAAATACATGTTAGTACATATCGCTCATTTACTTAAATAACGTCATAACTCAAAAAATAAATTTATGGAGTTAATAATACAGATATATTTTATTTATTTCATCTTATTTAAAAAATTCATGCAAACGGCGTGTAAGCTCACCTCTTGATAAAAGAAACCCTTTTAATATCTCCACTGATTTGTATGTAAAATGAAAACTTTAAACTCATTTTCTGCAAAACTAGTTATTTCTGAGTTATGACGTTGTTTGGGTAAGTGACCAATATGCATTGCAAAATGGAATTTAGCATTCCCAAAAGAATTCGATACAATCGATAGTTTTGCAACAAACTATCGAATGGCATGACTATCGATAGTTTACCAGCTCTATGTGTAGGTATAGACCTGCCATTCATAAATAGATCATCGAAAAAGATTATGCTTTATATATTTTGAAGGTTAAATATATAGCCCATTATTCCATTAATAAATATAGTATGTGGTTTTAACAACTCTAAAATGCTGTCCTTGGTATAAATTTTTTCGGATTTACCCATATGTATATGTATGTATAAATACATGTACATACATACGTATAGTGTTAAAAGCTTAGAATTGGTTTTTAAATTTATGATGAAACTAGTTTTTAGAAAGGAATTAGTTTTCAGTTGCTTGTATTTTAATATGGATAGAGTAAACTATTTAGTTAAAAATGTACGACCAGTCTTCCGCTGTTACACTGGTAATGTAATGTAATGATGTTGGAACTTCATACTCGTAACAACATTTGTTATTATATTTGATACCATATCTGAAGTTTAAAAAACGAGAAAAATATTGTTGAAAATATACGTAAGCACAGCATTTACAGTACTTGTTATTAATCTGTTTCGTAACTTAGTTGTAACAATACATATTTAGTTAACTGTAAAGTCGTTCGACCTCTGCATTTGACCAAGGTAATTACAGAATTTTAATAATTTAATTGTCTGAAAATCAAGAAAAAATACCCAATTTGCTTTACGCAACGCTGTTTTAAATCACACTACGTATGAAAAGTACGTTTGGTTACAACCAATGCAATCAAGGAGAATTAAAATGGTGGTACCACTAAAACAGTACATATTTTGTTTGCATTTCTTATCTATTTCTTGTTTCTCAAATTCAAATATATTTTCTTTTTGTACTTATTTGTTTACTTTTATACTTGGCGTAGATTTGTGCTGAATTTGATTGCGAAAAAATACTAGACAAAACAAAATGCATTTTTTGTTGGCTTGGAGTGTATGTTGTCGTAGTTACACCACCTCGTCAATGCGCCTTAACTTTCAATCAAAAATAATTTTGCAACGAACTCAAAAAAAAACTCCAGTGCTGAACTAGCAGACAACGAAATTGGGTAAAATAACAATGATTTTTATCTGTGTACATCACAGGGAATGCTACAATGAACAACTCTTAAAATGCTAAAATATACAACTGTTAAACAATGTTGCACATAAAATATTGTCATTTTTTTACCTCCAACCGCAGAAAAAAAATACCGCTAAAACACATTTTCCCCGCGATGGGGATTAAAAACCCGCTAGATTTAGCGGAAAATCCACCAAATTGGCAACACTGCTTATATGACTCCTTTCATATGCTACATTTCATGTTTCAAAGAAATCCTCCAGATGAATTTGACAAAAAAAAATTAAAAAACCCTCTCCTGCAAAATTACCATTTTTGCGCTTACGTTGTATAGTTGTAATGAAAGAAATTAGTTTTGGAAAATGGTTTGTGATAGTTTAACATTCAAAGGAACACATTATAAATCAACTTATTATGTAGGAAGTCACTCAGCACAATTTATGTTATATAAAATAATACATTTTATCACAAGTTATAACAAGGAAGATTTCGTTTTATGAAGACAAATAACAATAAATGGCTTTGAGAGCCTGTTTAAAGCTTTTGAAATTGGTTCCGTAATGCATAATACAGTAGTAAAGATATATTAGAATTCAATACTGTTCCTTTTCATTGATATACACTTAATAATAGGAAAAATTATATTCAACTTACATATTTATTTTAATATAATTTATATTGTATATACCTTTAATGGCCGTCGGTGGTGCAATGGTTACTATGCGCGGCTCTTGTACATGAGAACGTGGGTTCGATCCCTGCTCCGACCACCTTACATTTCTTTCGACGACGGTCACCTCGCTTAGTAATGGCGACACTATCGAGTACTTAGCAATGAAAAAGCTCTCAAAATACCGTGCGGAATCGGTGTAAAACTGTAGGTCCCAATCAGTGTGTGCAAAAACTAGAAATCGCACATCTCGCTGATTGTGAGAAGCTCTCCTCAATCCCTTCATGGGATGTTATGGGACACCATTTTTTTTTTGTACACAGATGCATATTTCTAATACTATTGAAAGCAGAGATTGTAACGGTTATAAATCACATTCATAAAAATCATTTCAATAATTATTTTAGGTTTTGCTAAAAATATCGATTTTTATTTTCAAAACGTCGAAGATCAATTGATTTTTTTTTTATAAAAAAACAAATATAAAAATTACGATTGCTATTAATTTTTCGTAACCAGAAATAAAATGTACGATTGATTTATATTTTAAAAACAAAAAAAAATTTAATTAAGGTGCGGTTTTTTTGTGTAAAAAATTTTATTTTGATTTTTCTTTTAAATTTAAACTTTAATCCAAAAAGGTAAAAATAAAAATCATAAATAATTTTGATTAACTGAATATTTTTAATCGGCCCTATTACAGTTCTCGCCGTCGTCGCAAAATTTAAGCGAGGCGACAACATTTGTATTATTGTTGTAGCTGTTTGTCAATAGCGGCAAATGATAGCGATTATCGTTATCGATAAAACAGTCGAAGTCAAGTCGATGTTTGAGAATATCTGTCACCGTGTATTTTTGAGGCGACGTTGGTTTTGTACACATTTTGCAATTAGGTACTTTCCCGGTTATGAACATTAACAACAAAATGAAAATAACAACCACGAAGCAATTCGAAATTTTAGTTGCCGAAATGGCAACTGGCTTCTCCAAAAGCCACGTTCCGGCTAATTTCAAATCGAGTTGGGAGGCCATTGGAACAAAATTAAATGCAAGCGGGCCTCCGGTGAGAGACACCGATGGCTGGCAAAGAGTGAGTTTATAAGGTTGTTTTATAAAATGTTAATACAATCCTCATAGGTTTCGAAGGATTTAAAATTCAAAACGAAGAAGAAACTCGTGTACAATAAGTGCGAAGCCGATAGCACTGGAGGAGGCATTTTCAAGCAAATGACTTTGTCGCCGTAGCAAATTTGATGCAGTTCCAAAAGTTGCTTAACCCACAGGGTCTGACACACTTGGAACCAAAGAGACGGTGCTGGAGAACATTGAAATTGACTTCGGATATGGAAACGGCCAGATAGAAACTGGTGACGGCGAAAGTCAGCAAATAGAAAGCACCGAGAAGCTCGTCGCTCATCTAGGATAGATACTGGTAAAAAGCGCTCCGGAAAGGACGAAACTGTTGAAGGAACAATATAAGCTTCAACATGAACACAACGAAGAGAGTCGTAAAATCTGGACGGCTATTAAGAACCATTTAAAAGACAGTGTGCGGTTCCAGCGCAAGCGCTTCCAGATTGAAGAAGAACAACATAAAATGTTGAAAGAAAAATATAGAAAGGATGAAGCGGACAGAGAGCTTGAGCGCAAAATTAAAAAGAGGAAGCTCGAAGTAATTGAAATGCAGTTAAATAGAGAGTGAATTTCTTCTAAAGACGTAAGTGGAACGAGCAACGTTATATTTTATAAATTTTTTTTAACCTGAACTGATATTTCTCTAAGATGTTTTGTATGCTTATTTATACGCAGGATGCTGGTTTTGTTTCTTATTGAATAAAATTGTTTAAAGTAAATTTTCCGTTATGCTATACCGTATTTGTCTTGCTTCTGTCGAACCTGACTCTTCAACTTCATCTTGGTAATTTTGTTCTTGCATGACTATGTTGTCGACGTCTTCTACGTGCTCCGTTTGAAATTCAATGCACCTGTTGTGTAGAGCAACACACACATTTGCAATTTGTGTGGCTGTTACTGGGCTATAGTGGAGCTCACGGGCTCCCAGTTGACATCGAAACCAAGACTTTAGTAGTCCAATTGTTCAACAATGTTTCTTACCTTTGCGTACTTGGTGTTAAAATTCCGTTGACGACTTTCATCCGCAGTGGAACGGTACATAACCTACCACGAAGAAGACAAGTTAACTCATGCAAAAATTATTTTAGGTACTTTATTACCAAGCAGCCATGAATTTCGCTCTCCTGAATAATACCATTCTTGGAGTAACCTCTTCATTACGCTCATGTAACCAATGGATGCCTTTACCACGGCATTATTTTTTTTTAAACAAATCGCTAAAACTAAATTTTTTTGATTAAAAAAATCGCTAAACCGCCATTATGTATATATTTCGCAAACGGAGCGGAAGTTTTTTTTTTCTAAAAATCGCCAAAATAACCATTGGGTGCCTCTCAAACGGCATCACTTGAAATCCGTTAAACTAAAATTTTTCAAATAAAAAATCGCTAAAAATACATAAGTACATATCTATGTCCCAGTTATAGCCATTTTTTTTCAGCGTTTTTCATATTTTGATGATTTTTTGAACAAAATATCTTCCATACGATGGACCACTTTATGAAACATCCTTAGAAATTGGTAGAAAATAGTTTTGTTTTTGATTGGACGCTCCGTTTCCGAGATATTGGCATAGGGGCGTTTTAGTGATTCCAGAACTTTTAGTTTTAGCGATTTTTTTAAAACAAAACTGCTGCCATATTGAAGACGTCCATAGATTGGACGTACTGTTACGATTGAACCCACCGTTTCCGAGATATGGCCATTTTTTTATTTTAGCGATTTTCTTATTTTGGCGATTTTTTGAAAAATAATTATTTCACGCGAATTGGAACGCTTTGTGAGAAACCCTTAGGAACCCGTAAAAATTTTTTATTTTTTCGATTGGACGCTTCGTTTTCCAGATACAGACAGTTTTCCTAAATTTTTCATATTTTCGATCAAAAATGGGGATATCATTTGTACATATGTATGTTTAAGTTAATTTATGTCATCCACAATAATAGTATGCATTCTTCGCTGGCTGATATGTATCGTATAAGTATACACTTTATTGTTTCTTCACAACTTTGTTTATCACTTTTTGTTTAAAATAATAGTGTAAAGCCCTCGTGTAACATTCCAATATACGTAGTTTCTCTTTAACAACTAAGCCTCTTGTGAAAAATCGAATACAAAACTTTATAACAAGTGTTTTGTAACAGAAATTAAATTATTATTACAGTAACTAATATTTGAACACGAATTCTAATATTGTACTTTTTATTAGTTGTATCTTCCATTTCAGATGAATGAGGCTTTTGAAATACTTAAATTGATTAATACAACTAAAATTCGGTAGTGACAACTTGTATTTAGTAAGACCTATTTTTAATCTATCAATAACATCGACAAATAGTTCTGATGTTTGACAATTACGAATTTTGATCAAAATATAGACTTTATCATGGAATTTCCAATGCCTGAATTGATTTCCAACTAATCTTTTCCCTGTGTGCACCCAATCACACCCGGTATTCCGAACTTTGTAAAAATGTTCCTTTGACTCATTTTTTTCTTCTTCCGTCATAGTCGCTTTAACACACTTATGGCAGTGTTGCTTCACAAGCATCTAAAACTTCCTTCAATACTACGCTAACAGTTGCTTGTGCTATTGAAATATTAAAGTCGTTTCCGACACTGGTCTGGTAAGAGCCTTGCGCTAAAAATCGCAGTGCAGTGGCCAACTTTATTTCAGGTCTAAGACCGTCGTCCAGTGTGTAATTTTGCAAAATTTCATCCAGCATATGTCTGAAGCAATTCTTACTGAGCCTGAAGTAGTTCAAAAGTCTAAAGAAAATAAATATTTTTTCTTTTTGTTTAATTAAAAAACTTACTTGGAATCGGGTAATGGAAATATGTTTGTTTGCTGCCTAAGCATTCGTCGCTGCACCATCAACACCTTGTCCTCTTCATCCTCGCTTGAACTAAGTAGTAAAAGTCCACTTATCCGTTAATCATCGTAAATTTAGGAAAATTTTAACGTATTTTCAAAAAACACTTCTTTTTTTTGCGTGGACTTCAAAATATAAACAATTTTATGACAGTAATAACAGAATTACAAAACAGTGTTGCCGTACTTATTTTTAACCGTCGATGTCGCTCATATACCTCACCGTAATACCATTTTAGAAGCGATGCGTAATACCAGCATCGACATCGACTATTGAAGCGACAACCATAATCGGGCCGAATGTAATTAATTAACTGTAAAAATAAAGAGCTTGGTGTACAACTAATAAATGCAAAAATACTCAATATTTTTTTAAGATCTCAAAAGTACAACTCAAAGTTAATTAAAAATATAAATTATGTTGTCCTTCTCATTTAAATCAAGTAATGATCATGCTCACATTAACTATAGATCAAGTCAAGTACTGATAAAGAGAAAATCAAGTATACTAATAGACAGACCTTAAATCAAGTATAGAACACGTTTAAGTCAAGTATACAGTATGTTTAAATCAAGTACAGGTAGCGCTAAATTAAGTACAGAGAACGATTAAATCAAGTACTGGAGGCAAATCACCGTTCTCGACGTTCACATGAGATAATTTTCAACAGCTGACATTTTTTAGATCTCGGTAGTCGATCGTAATTTGTAGTGCCTATAAAAATTTGTTACATTGCTGTAAACATATGGTAATAAGACACACAAAACGAAAACAAAATAAATAAAATCGTGTGAAGATTTTTGTGAAAATACAGAAATCTTTTCACTAAAATGGATCCAAATGTTTTTTGTTTTATATTTCTCATCTTCGGAATCGGAAGATGGGTCCAATATTCATATTACTGGGATAATTATTCCCGATTCAAGTAGTTTTATCTATTTTTTGGTCCTATGCATGCATATACATAAGTATAAGATGCAAGTGTTGTTGTATAAGAAAACAAATAAATAAATATAACTATATGTAAATACATTAAATTACAATACATGTACACTGAACAAGTATTTATGGCATTACGTGTACATAAGTAGGACTATTTAGGTACACTGAAGTAAATAGATGCGCATATATAACTACGACTTCATTTCAATACTTACATTGTATATAAAAAAAACTACAATTGAATAAAGTTCACACATAAAATTTTTTCTGCACTATATATCCCCAGTGCTGTGTTAAGAGTGTAAATTAAACTTTTGCGTCTGATTTTACTATTGACTCGCTGTCTACTGGTGCTGATAAAGCCTTTGGATCTGGACGACGTTCTGGCATTTCTTCGCAAAATTGCCGCTTCGACTTACAGAATTGACTGATTAACTCGTTGCGGAAGCGTTTGTCTGAAATAAAGTACAGGATCGGATTCAGGCACGACCCTATCTTGCGCAGGAGGGCTGAAGTCGTGATACCCGTTGGTGTCAGGTATTCCTCATATTCAAATATGCCACACATTACTACAATGGCATTGGGTGTCCAGGACAGAAACCATAGTAGAATATCCAGCAGCAGCAGCATGATGACATGGCGTATCCCGATTTTCTCATTGTTCTGAAACATATTGCGAGTAGTGAATACCGCTTTCAGGATGCGGAAGTAACAGACACAAACGATCGGCAGTAGGACAAGCCACGGTAATATAAAAACTACAAAGATAAATACCCGAGCTCTCATCGACTTGTCCAAGTAGTCAACCGAACAGGTTGCAAAATATCCTTCTGGAGCATATCGGTACCCGCCGATGTTTATTAATGGTATCGAAGCACAGCAGATCGAGCACACCCACACGAATGCTATACGGTAGTTAACATTTTTGCAATAATTGTCGCGATTCCCCATCGCACTGTAGCGGGTCAATGCAATGACCGTCAGTATGCCGGTGGAGGCTGTGCCAGTGGTAATTTTGATGAAACCATAAATATGGCAAGCTGAAAAGTTGCCAGGGGTAAGTTTTATTAATAGTTTGTTCTCTCTGTTGTACTTACACCATCCTCCCATCGTTGGCACGCGCATGTAATTATTGTAAGCCGCCAGGAAACATTCGATAACAGTCATAAAATCACATATGGATAAACTTAGAGCTAACATGTGGGATGATGACCGTAACGTTTTGCATCTAAAATATTCAACATTTGTTAGTTCAACAAATTGTTCTTATATACAGTGGTTCAAACAAATAATCGGACATCACTAATAATTTCTTTCATATGTAAAAATTAAACCACATTTCTATAATTTTACTTTATTTATAATTTTTTTATTAAAATGATATATATGTATCCATTTACTAATAGTACAAACAAAAAGCAAAAAAAATTAATACTGAAGATCCAGAATTTAAAAAAACAAAATATACTCCATATATTAAGTTCAAACGAATATTCGGACACGAAAAAAGGACTTAACTTTATAATTTGTGTTTAATAAAAATTTTATGAGAGGGCGTATTTTAATATTTCGTTGCATAACCTTTAGCCTATTTTGCATAGAATTAACCAATGTAGCACAAACTTCGGGCTCTATCTTATTCCATTCATTTTTCAAGGCTACTTTTAATTCATTTAAGTTATTGTATGTGTTTTTAAGTTATTAAGTTATTGTATGTGCAATGGTGAACCAACCAGAGCTTCGCAACTGCAGAAGTGTGTTTTGGGTCATTATCTTGATAGAGTATTTTTTGGTTCAAATTCAGTATTGGGTTTGCGCCAAACATAAGTCCTTCCGTCTGAGTCATGTAGGTTAAATTTATTTTCATCTGTAAACAGGACCTATACAAAACGCAGGAATGTTATTTTCTTCGCAGATATTTAATTCAGTCATTATTTTACCGTATTCCAAATATCTGGTTCTGTTGTAATATATTCCTCAGCAAACTTGAGGCGCAACAATTTATTCTTTTGGCTGATAAAGGGTTTTTTTCTTAGAACTCGACCATGTCTACGTAACACATTTTGCACCGATTCAGCGCATATTTAAGGTATTTTTTACATATTTCTGGAGATCTATCGCCGATTTTTGTGGATTTTTCTTCACTTCAAGCATTATGCGTCTCTCATCATGGTCATTTAGTATCTTTCGCTGTCCTTTTCTGCTTTTGTTTTCAACTCTAAATTCGTCTCTGTATCTTTTATTACATCGTGTACCGTGGAGCGACTTTTGCCCACTATCTCAGTAATATTTCTCACAGTATTCCCCTCTCCGTACAATCTTATGATGAGATGCCTCATTTCCACCGAAGTCTGCTGGCCAGAGGGCGCCATTTTTATTACTTTCTACTTCTGTCACTGACTAAATGTTACTAGTTGCTGTTATCAAAGAACAACGAAGAATAATAGAAAAAAGGAGAAAAAATCAAAGCCTACTCTTCATGTTCGATTTTGCGTTTGACCATCAAAGTTGATTTTTTGTAAATTTTTTGTTAATTATTTTGTAACAAGTTTGATTTTGTTTTAACCTGAATATACAAATAATTATATTAAAAAACATACAAGCCTTAAAAATTTTAATTATGCAATGTTTTCAATTCAAATTCTTTGAAACGGATGCACAAAAGTACTTGTCCGATTATTTGTTTGAACCACTGTATATGGGCATTTCTACAGATGTCAACCGCAGGCAAAAAATTCAAAGTCTATAAAAGTATGTTGTTTTAACATGGTTTTATGGGGAATCCATAAAATTTAACTATTGTTAACAAATTTTACATTTATACATAACACATTTTGAAATATTCAAGTGCAAATTCGATCAAGTGCAAAAGTTCTGTTTTCAACATTTCTATTGCACGTTTTGTTTTGATTAATGTTCTTAATGAGAGACATTATGCATTGATTTGCTCTTTTAAATCTCGTTTTATATTTAAAGAATACAAGAAAAATGTAAAAGGAACGATGCGATTGCCAACTACGGTAAATTTTTTCTCTACTTTACCGTATATTTCGATGTAGCGTGCAACATTGAAAAAGAACAGTTGTCATCAGTGCGCCGAAGGTATTTGTACAATTCGCATCAAATATTAGTTACAAATAGATATTTTTATTGCAAATTGAATAAAAACAATTTTGCTGGAAAACAATCAGCGCTTTGCTCTTGGTACTTATTTAAAGTTTGTCGCGTGCGACATCGTAAGTGTAAAATGTATAAATTTAAAAATGATTTTTTTTTTCTAAAATGATTTTTTTTGTATATGTAAATACTAAATATAAAATTTTTGAATGTAGATGAGTAAAAACGGCTGCGAGAAAAATAAATGCGAACAGTCTAGAGAAAGGTTAAAGGACAATGAAACAAAATTACAAAACTATAAATTTAAAAATAAGGAAAGAATGCGGAACGCTAGACAGACGTGGAGAACGCTGGCTGAAGGTAAAGACGATATAATTCAAGAGAAACGAAAATATAATCGCATACGACAACGAGAGAGGCGCCAAAAATGGTTGGAAAAGGAAATGTCAAACGCACATCAAAACCAAAACACGCCTTACGAATGCAGACAAACCTTGCCGAAAGCGGTTAGTGGAGAAATCAATGTCAAAGGACATGCACAAAAGGTTAAAAGTTATTGACGTCCTGGTCAAAAAATATAAGCAGATTGAAGAAAACGAAAACGTAAACCAATCCAGCAGAACAGTATCAGAAAGCCAAGTTAATACCATCAATGATTTTTATCAGAATGATAATGTTAGAGTGCAAACTTCCGAAAAGAAACACACCCTTATAATTGAAGGGAAATTAGTAGCTAAGCGCTTAATGTTAATGACGGTGTCTGAATCATATGAGTTGTTTAAAAAAGATTTTCCAAGCGAAGAGGTAGGCAAATCAACTTTTTTTAAAATGCGACCTCGCCATGTCCAGTTAGTAAATAAAATGCCGCACAATATATGTGTTTGCATGTATCATGCAAATTTCGGTTTTTTTTGGACAGTTGCACGAAAAGTATTCCATCTTTTTCCAGAGATTTTGAAACATTTCTTAAAGCAGTTTGCTGCGATATTCGGAATGAATATTGCATGGCAAGTAATTGTAACACAAGTGCCTAACAGATTTAAAAGATGAATTTATTCCTCTTGCATATTTGGCTATTATGGAAGATAGAGTAAACTGGCAACAATAGCGTAAAGTAGATAACCGCATAGCTCTGTCAAATACAATTTCAACTTTATCTGAGTTAGTCATTGATATGGAAACTAAGTTACCATCATTTAAAAACCATTTTTTTTTTGTAAAAACTGCTCAGCAAAAATATTTTCAGGAAACAAAAATTAACTTAAAGCTTTCTGAGCTCGTTCTTCAAATTGATTTCGCCGAGAATTATAGATTGATACACCAAAACGAAATACAAAGTGCTCATTTCAGCTACCGTCAGGTAACAATTTTTACCTGTGTACCTTGGTGGCTGGTGCTTCACAGTCGTTTGCGGTTATAAGCGATAAAGTTACGCATAATAAACACGACGTAATTATTTTTGTTTTAAACCTTTTAATCGAAATTAAAAAAATGTATGGGCATTTTTCAAAGATTTCAATATTTTCTGATGGAAGCTTATCTCAATTTAAAAATAAATATATTTTAACAAGCTTGAATGACATTATAAAGCAAATTGGATGTTTATATATGGAATGGAATTTTTGCTAGTTCTCACGGAAAGGGAGCCGTTGATGGAGTTGGAGCCGTCATTAAGTGTGGCAAATAACCAAATCTAAAAATGTTGTTTTACCCGATGCACTATCGTTTTATCAATGTGCAGGAAACAATATAAATGGAATTAAAATGTATTTTATGCCATCTGCTCAAATTCAAAACTTGTCTCTACATCACAAGTTGGACGAAAAATGGAAGGAAGTGAAAAGCATTCCACGTATATCCCAGTTGCATTCATTTTGTTGCGATGGCCAACAGGTAGAAGCAGCTAGGACTGCATATTCTATTAGACAAAAACTTTATTTGAAATTAGTAATACTATTCTCTGTTAAGTTAGTTTTTGTTCTTTGTTTTCACATATATAATATGAATATACCTATTTTTGTTTTTCTTTATTGAAGAGATTTTGTCAAGTTTATAATTTTGGTTGTGAAAATAAATAAATTGAATATATGAGTGTTTTTCTTTTAGATGTGTGTACACAATTTTGGATGATATAATCTTATGCATGTCTAATTACATAAAAAGTAAAAAAATAAACATAAAAAGTATGATGGAATAAAACATGTCGCATGCAACAGTGATTAAAATTAAATAAAAAATAAACTGCTTAATATTTTTGAATCAAATAAAAAAAATTATTAAGATACATCAATGCATAACATTTTAAAATTATTCACATTAAATTATTTCTTTATGTTTCGCTGAAATCAGTGTTTGAACTGTTCGTCTTGAAAGCGACTTCTGTTTTTGTCGCGTGCGACTGCCTTGGTTTTTTTGTAATTATCTTGAAAACGAACAATTGCCCAAAATCAACCTTAGCACCAATTATAGTGCTAATCAAGACCTACAAGTTTCGCCTTTTGTCAAAATAAAATAATGTTTTGGCATATGTTTTTTTTTCACTTTGAATGCGTACGAATGTCGCATTCGACATTGGAGAAATGCCCATATGTACATGGTGACTACCTTCTTACCTTACATTCGTGTATATGACTAATCCATTAACTGTTGTACCCACGATGAATATGACAATATCAAGAGCAGCCATGCGGTTTAAATAGGCATCCGAGGGCGTTTCAAAAGCCTCCCAAAATGAATTGATGAGAGGAATCATACTGTAATCGTTTTGCTTGTTAAAAGCTGGATATATCCTGAATAAATATAAAGTACAAGAATAATTTACATCAAAATATGGCAACTTTTATTGAAATTCAGATAATATCTATTTAATGTCAGAATTTTCTAACTGTGGAAAACAGAACGAAAATTAACATTTGTGTACCTAAACCACGAACATTTGAATGTTGTTAGGAACAGCATATATTTTATTGAAATGAAAATACCCAGCAGCGTAAACGCCACAGCATTCTCAAAATATACGTTCTGAGGTAGTTTGTTGACATTCAACTATGCCTTCTCCTAGCAGGCATAATTACAGACCCTCCTTACTCCTCCTAGACGGACAAAAAATTCGATAGACATTAAAGGTCTGCAGCAACACATTCATTTATGCGTTTACGCATTAGTTTTATTTTAATGCACTCTATAAAGTAGTACCTTTTGCAAATGAATGATAGAAGAATGAGTATTCTAAAAAGAAATCCAAACACAGTACACCCTTGCTATTTCGAAATGAATTATGTATGTACAGTTTGCTTCTCTTATTGAAATGTTTTCGAATATACGAGAATACACCGAGTACACCAATTTATCCAACGAATTCATGTACAAGAATATACCATGCGCCGATCACGATCAGCAATTCGTCATCAAAAATAACATGCCAAAAAAGTGAAATTTCACTTAAGTTTCAGTCGGGTGAACCGACTTAATCATACCCTCACGCTAAGTCATCCATTGCATGGGAGTTCTGTTAAAAAAAGTCCATACTCAAAAGTGACCATATTGACATTGCGCTAAATATTATTGAACACCCAAATTAGTTAGTTTCCCTCCGAATATTTGTATGCGAGGTACAAAAATGGGCATAGCAAGTTGTTGCCAAAATTTTGATCAGTACCAAATTTTATTAAGATCGGTTATGATATATTGGAGATATCGAGTCGGCAAACTGCAAATACGCCCAACTTTTGTATGGGAGGTACGAAACTGGGCGTGGCACAATAGTCAGTTATGAATAACAATATGAATTAAAAAATATTGCCTAGTACCGAATTTTATTAAGATCGGTTGTAGTTTACGAGAGTTATCGTGTCGATCAACCGGTTATCCGCCCAACTTTTATATGGGAGGTACCAGAATGGGCGTGGCAAAACAGTTAATTTTCTATAGGAGAGTTTTATTTGACTAAATAGTGACTAGTACAAACTTTCATAAAGATTGGTTTGGTTTTGCGGGACTTCTCGTGCCGAACAACCAGACGGCCAAACAACTTTTGTATGGGAGGTACCACAATGGGCGCGGCAAAACACCCTTGTTTTAATCGGTGATTGGCGTTTGATAACGTGAAGCCTTATACCTAATTTCATTAAGGTCGGAAGTGTTTCACGAGATTTATCGGATTGACAACCCGAACGAACACCCTGTTTTGTATGGGAGGTACCAAAATGAGGACAAGACAAAATTAATGGTTTCAACGAACAGGGCCTCCACGCGATTAGACCAAAGCGTGAACGTTGATAACCGTTATAACTTCGAGGTAGTGGACGAATTTATATACCTCGGATCTGCCGTGAACAAAAACAACAACGTCAGCCTTGAAATCAAGCGGAGAATTGTGCTTGCGAATAGATGTTATTTTGGGCTAAGCAAGCACTTTAGAGATAAAGCCCTCTCTCGAGTAACAAAAGTCCAGCTGTACCAGACTCTCATTCAACCTGTCTTGCTTTATGGAGCAGAATCCTGGGTCCTATCGCAAGCAGACGAAACATCTGTAGGAGTCTTCGAGAGAAAAATACTCCGAAAAATGTATGGCCCTATAGTGCACAACGGCGAGTATCGGCGACGCATGAATCATGAGCTGTATGAGCTTTATCCTGACATTGACATAGTTAAGCGGATCAAGATAACGCGATTGCGCTGGCTAGGCCATGTCAGTAGAATGGATGAAGATGAACCAGCGCGAAGGGTTTTCGAAACCGAACTCGAAGGAAGACGAAAAATAGGAAGACCAAGACTCCGCTGGAGGGATCAGGTTGACGAATCCCTGCGTACACTTGGTATTGCCAACTGGAGAGATAAAGCAAAAGATCGAACTGGTTGGCGAAATATGTTATCTTCGTTTTGTAAGGTCCCTGACCCCCCGGGGTTGTCCGAGACCGGATAAGTAAGTAAGTAAGTACCAAAATGGGCGTCACAATCTCACCCATTTCCTTCAGTTAAATAGGCATTTACAGATTATTAACCGGTGTGAGAGTTGAAGCTAATCACATCTACCAGAAGAGAGGTTTGAAAGAAATATTCACCCCTATTCTGCGTTACAATTACGTTCCCGCTCTACGTTACGCATCGATCGGACTTTGGTATTCCAAAAAAAACGTAATCGAAAGAATAAGAAGAGGAAAAGTGTGTTGTCACAATAAGCAGATTGGCTGTGGAACGTAAAAAAACAAAACAAAACAAATAATCATTTGTGTAAACATTGAAGTTAAAAGTGTAATTTTGTGCAAATAAAACATATTTTCAACTGTTAAAACACAAAAGAATTAAAAATTCGTATAAATTTATTTATTAAATACACTAGCGCGTGTGAAAAGTTAACAAAAACACAAAAAGAGGTATTTGTGACCAAAGAGTTCAAAAACCAGTTGTGCCGGAGGTGAGTTTTCCTTTTTTGTTAACATCATTACAGCACAAAAATACATTTTGTTTATTTCAATAGAAATGGAAGTAATAGCAGCAGCATTTTTGTTGGGAGAGGAGAACAACGTGCTCCAGAATGCGGAGGCAAGGATTGCCAAAAAAGATTTGAGGGACAGTTGCAATCCGTTCGAGATGACCGATCAAAGGTAAGACATTTGTTTTAAAAGATATGACATGTTATCTGAAATAATTCGTTTACTTTTACAGCTTCAGAAAAAACTTTCGCCTGAATAAAGACGCTTTTGAGTATGTGCTAGATACCAGACATGGGCATACTGCAGTAAATAATTACTGCAGTAAAAAATCCATTTTGACTGGTTACTGAAAAAATTTGCAGTATTCAGTAAAATTATACTGAATACTGAAAAAAAAAACAGTAACCAGTAAATTTTTACTGAAAATTAAATTTTTTTACAGTATTTTACTGGCAATGAAATTTGTTTACAGTATTTTACTGATAATGAAATTTTGTTGCAGTATTTTACTGATAATGAAATTTTTTTGCATTATTTTACTGGTCGCTGAAAAAATTGCAGTATTTAGTACAATTTTATATATGGACTGCCTAAAATTCATAAAGAGGGGTTTCCTCTAAGGCCTATATGCTCCTCGGTCGATGCACCTTCAATGAATCTGTGTAAGTATATAACTAACATTTTAACGAAGATCACGGAAGGATCTATATACAATGTGAAAAATTCGGCACAATTCAAAGAAATGGTGAAAGAGCAGTATATTGAAGACGATGAAGTGATGTTCTCGTTAGATGTGGTCTCACTATTTCCTGGGGAATCCTGAAATGTTTACTGGAACTGTAAATTTAATACATTCCCATCAGGGAAGTAAAGATTTACACTACGTAAAGTTATTACTCATTTTTGTATATTCGCCAAAAAGGTTATTTGTGTTAAAAACACTGTAGTATTTTCTTTTATTAACAACAAAATAATATTAATTTAGGTGGTTTACAACCATGTATTATTTATTGTATACGCTGTTGGCTTTTCTTAATACAAGGATTTAAAAATTTTCATCGTTGAGTTTTTGTCTTCTGGAAAAAACACTTATTAATTTCAGCCTACTTAGTATTCTTTTTTTCAAGTTTTCACTCTATTATTAGTAGCAGTGCAGATGCGTTTGTTTAAGCGAAGTGTTTCGATTACTTATGTTTTGTGTTATTCCAATTAGTTTTTATTCTAATTTAAGCAAAGCGTGTATTTTTGGTGTTGGTTGCTTCGACTTATAATAACTCTATAAGAGTCACGCTACAGTATTTAAACATTTACTGGTTACTGCTTTTTTTTTCAGTAACCAGTAAAATACTGCAACAAAATTTCATTATCAGTAAAATACTGTAAAAAAATTTCATTGCCAGTAAAATACTGTAAAAAAAATTTAATTTTCAGTAAAAATTTACTGGTTACTGTTTTTTTTTCAGTATTCAGTAAAATTTTACTGAATACTGGAAATTTTTCAGTAAGCAGTAAAATTTTACTGAATACTGCAATTTTTTTCAGTAAGTAGTAAAATTTTACTGCTTACTGCTTTTATACTGCAGTAATTATTTACTGCAGTATGCCCATGTCTGCTAGATACTAATTAATTCAATGTAATTATTTCAATGTCACATACTTTCTTCCATGCTACTCCGGTTTTTGTTGGTGGCCCCATTGAATTAAGTGTTACGGTCACCTCTTCCCAAAATGCCTGCACTTCTTTTGGTCTCTGATGGTACCCACCCGCAAGGTCTGGTTTTTTGGCCATTAATTCCGCCAGCTTCTCGTACTGATCTTGGTTTGTTTGTTTCGACCTGTAATAAATAAAATAAAACTCACTATTTAGTAAAATAAATTAAAAACTTTATTAAATATATATTTAAATTACTACTATATTTACATTTCTCTGAATTGTATTAAAAATTTAACTTTTTTACACACTTTATTGTAAACAACAAAGAACCATTATGTTGTTCAGTCAGACCTTTTGCAGCGTAAGAAAAACGTGAAGAACGTAACTAAAATTGCAACGCAGAATACGTACAATCGAAAGAAAAACGTAAGTGGAACGTAACGTAACGCAGAATACCGATTTCATCAAAACGGAGAAAGTTCGATTGGGATTGTAACCCAGAATAGGGGTGATTATTTTGTGCCAAATGTGTCGATTTGTATGGGAGGTACTAGAAGGGGCATGGTCACAAAGCCCATTTTCAATCCCAAACTCAATATTGGCAAATAATAGTCAGTGACAAAATTTCATTGTGATGTGTAAAGATTTACGGCTGTTATCGTGTTGACCAGCCAGCCAGACAGACATAAGGACATGGCTCAAACGTCTTAAAAAGTCCTAAAACGAATTTCGTCCAAAGATAATATGGCTCCTTCTACGTGTTAAATTTTTTTTACGTATTAAATGATATATACCCCCATCCCTATGGGTGAGGGTATAAAAAGTGCTAAAACTAGCACTCAATTAATTGGTACTTACGCATTATATTCAATAAACAAAAAATTCCTACACTACACATATGTATATATGTATTAGGATACCCATTTAATCGGGTTTTTTGATTAATCGGTTAATCGTTAATCGTAAATTTCAATCTGACAATTAACCGAACAAAACGCAATCAAATTATTCGATTATTCGAATAAAATAAAACAAAAAAAAGAAAAGGTTTATTACAACCAAACAAAACGTAATAAAAGCAACTTCATTTTAAAGTATAAAACATATGTAGGAACAATTCAGAAATCGTAGGTGCAGCAACAAATTTAGTGACTTTTGGTACCAAGCCAAAATTAAAAAAAAACACAAAGTTTGGACCCAACAGTGCCACGCTTTCCGGTACCTCCAATACTAAGAGTACTCTATATCACACTATAACACCCTATGGGATTGATTAATTTTTACAAAAATTTTGCAAAACCTAATTTTCTGACTATTATCCTTATTGTATACTGTTTTATAATGTATATACTGTATACTGTTATTATACTGTTTGAACAGAATCCCACCAGGTATTTTGATACCCCTCATACAAAGTGACCATTGGCTCTTGAAAATTTAATGAACCAATTTTGAGACAATTTTTTTTATGTAACATATTTTTGTTCGCTGATGGGTATTTCTTGCGGTAAGAATCGATAACATGTAGTAAATACTGTTTCTCTTCTTCGCCTTGACACAGTATTCTATTATAATCTTGTATCATTTTTACTCCTCTTTCGGCAGTGTCGTTCACAACGCGCAAGTTATTTACAATTCTACGACCTTCTTGATAGTCTGCGCGAGATTTCCAGGTTGCTGGATTTGCAAGAATGAAATCTTGCGATATTCCAAATCGTACAAATAAATTTTTGGTATTATGAGAGACGAAGTTGCTCAAGTCTTTAGCCAAGAATTCCTCATTCACATCTTTGAATTTCACCTCGATTTTTTTAACGCTGGTGCTTTTGATTACGACGCGAGGAGCTGGGGGAACCGGGTCGTCTTCTTCATCTTCTTCACCTTCTTCGTCTTCTTCATCTTCTTCACCTTCTTCGTCTTCTTCATCTTCTTCACCTTTTTCGTCTTCTTCACCTTCGTCATTCTCATTTTCTAGCAATGCTTGGGCCATTTTGGCCTTCAACTCATTTGAAACCTTGTCATCGAAAAAGGCAAGGGCTATGTGCTCATCGGCGAGATACCATAGGTGACCGATAAATTTCTTTATCATTACCCGAGATAAATCCTGGTCAACGGACTTGTACTCGACGATGTCCTTCAAAAACTTCCAATCTTGATTCGGCGCCTCAGCCGCTCGAGAAGAACCAAACCATGCCTTGACGTAAAGTCGCACCACAAAAATACAAACGTGTCGAATACCACTCAATTCACATACAGATAAGTGAAAAGTTCTCCGAAACAAAAACATCTTGAGGCTGTAAATGGCTTTTGCCATCCATCGAGCATGGGAAACGGGTCCTGGAGGTCGGAAATGGTAATTCTCAAGTTTTTCACCCAGAAACAAAAGAATTAATTGTAGCATTTCTTTGTAGTCATCGCGAGGGTGTTTCTCCTTCAATTGATCTAAGCAAAACTTCTTTATGCCGACTTGCATTGCCACAGGAATTTTTCTGATGACTTGATCGTCTATCAAGCCAGAATGGAATGGTTTAACCTTTACAGCGTCCCATTCCTGTTTGAAACGGTCAAAGCAAGGAACGCCTGGTGCACTGGTCTTTCCCATTTTTGTCTCAAAAACTTCCCTTAGCACCAGTTCGTATACGTGGTGTCTGCAAGGTAAATATAAGATTTCTCTCTCCAACAGCCGCTCAAGAGCAACTGCGGCTCCGGAGAATGGGCCACTGTTCGTTGATGTCGTGTCGAAGGAAAGTCCTTGTATTCGATGTGTCATATGCCAAGATGCCAACAGTTGATAAACGGCATGTGCTATTCTCCGGCCTTTTCCTTTCCCATCTTCTACTTTGGGAACTCCAAGAAGTTGTTCTTTTTCTCCGTACGAGACAATTACCGGTAGACGGTCCACCTTCTTTGTACCCACAAAATCCAAAAGCATTTCGCCATCCCAATGGACTACGAAGGATTTAGCTGCGACAAGCTGGAGATGAATGAAACGCGTTGAAGAATAAGAATTCTGAATGAGAGCAAATAAATCTATGCGATCTTACTTCTGGATTGTCTTTCACATAACTCAGCATGTTCTCTCGATTTGAACGCCGACATCTCCGAAGCGACGTACGGTTTATTGTGTATTGTTGAGGATCGCGTCCAAATGCTTCTGCCGCCGCTATCATAATGCCGACCGCGTCTCGGTCAGTCACTTTGCACTTGTCCACAGCTGATAGGACTCGTTCAGTAAAACATTGTTTGTAACCTCTTCTGTCACCAACATTTGACGGGCCAGCTTCTGCCGGGAAGTTTTCGTCCTGTCTCCCATTATCATCGCTTGAATCACTGCTTGAAAATTTAACCACTGCAATTGAACGAATTTCATTTGAATATAAACATTGGACGAACACACAAAACGCGAAATAGCTTACCGCCTTTAGCAAACCGATCTCTACTAGATTCCGTTGCACGTTTGCGTCGCAACTCTTCTTGTTCTTCGCGCTCAGCTTTTCTTTTCCTCGTTCGAGTATCAGTAGCGTCCACACCTCCCATAGTTCCTGGCCGGCCATCTTCTCTTTGCTTTAGCAGAAACTCAATGTCTTCGGTATTTGTCATTTTCTCAAGGGCGTTGGCGTGTGCGATGTCGAAAAGATTATCCAAGCTATCAGAAAACGTATTCTCTTTTTCTCTAGTGGACTCAGTCTTTCTGTGAGATGACTTTCTTAAAGCATCCCACTCATCGTGCAGCGCAGCTATTTTTCTTGTAACATCTCCTCTGGCTTTCGTCGGAATAGCTGCTTGGCGCCAAAAAATCATCACTGCGTCCGCGACTATAACCGCACTATTTTTCTTCGACATGTTTCGTTTGCGAATGTTGAAGAAATGCATTCTTAGCACTTGCTTCTTCGACGGTAATTTGTTCCCCGTAATATTCATGCTTGGATAACCAATCAAAAAATATCGTCGCGCGATCTAAGTCGTGTTGTCATCTTAACTTTTAAAAAACGGGAGAAAAATCAATTTACTTTTCGCGGTCGTCGGCACTTGTTGAATGACAACAATCGATGAATGAACTGCTATTTATAACTACTACGTATTTTGCAATATTTTACTGCCAGGTACTGATGAATGGGGGCATCTGCTAAGGGTGCCTATGTACCTGATTCAGCACGTGTGCGTTTCAAATTTTTCAAGACTTTCCAAACAATGACCACTCTTGAATATTGGTGGAATTTCTGTAAAAAAATCAAAAAAAATCTCGATATTGTGCAACTGTAAATACATAGATTTTCAGTATTTTTGTATGGGGAGTCCCTCAAGGAGTGGAGATAGAGGGTAAGTTTGTTCGGGAAAGATGTTGGGGATGAAAAGTTAATGGGGGTCGGTCATATATTTTGCCCCCCTAGGGGTGACCCCTGATGACCTATGGTGTTTTTCGAAAATACTGAGCAACCTCCATTTTTGTATGGTGACCCCCCTAAGGGGAGGAGATAGGGGGTGGGTGTCTTGGGGGAAAATGTTGGCGGTAAAAAGTTAATGGGGGTCGGCCATACATTCTTCCCCCCTACGGGTGACCCCTATGACCTATGGCAATTTCCCCCCTAATTATGGCAATTTCCCCCCTAATTTTGGCAAAGTGGACCTTTTTCTCGGCTCGTGCGCAACCCCTAATGTTTTTTTTTTTAATTTTTTTTTTCGGCATTGTCATTTTTTTTTCAAAAAGGCACGGAATAGAGCCCTCATCTACCAAAATATCGACACAAGGTCCACCCTATTATATACCCAGCTCTATGCCACCCCCACCAATAAATTCAAACTCAACACTGCCGAATTATTTTCAAAATCACCAAAAGTTTATTAGTAATGAACCACTTTCTTCAACGATTCGTACAATCCCATCACAAACACAATATTTAAATAACTCACAGTTTCAACAAAGCAGGATACACGCCAGGTAATCTGTCCCAAAGGAATTGCCTACTTTCACGGGTCACCCTGAAGAATGGCCCTTATTTATTTCCACCTTCGAATGGTCCACCGCCACCTGCTGCTTCACGGACGCCGAAAACCTTATCCGCCTCCAAAAATCATTAAAAGGCGACGCTCTCCATAGCGTTCAACAAATGCTGGTCCACCCCTCCAACGTCCCTGGCGACATTGATGTTCTCCGCATGCTGTACGGCCAACCTGAAAAGATACTAAATTCAATTAGAAATAGGATTAATTTATCGCCAAAAGTCAATGAAAATAATTTGCATACACTTACCTCCTTTGCTATTAATGTCCGTAGTTTGATAGCCACTATTAATGCTAGCAACTTACCAGATGAAATAAACAACTCTTGTTTACTCCAGCAATTACTCCTAAAACTCCCATCGTCATATCAAATGCAATAGGCAACTCTAAAAGTACAGCTTATTAATCAAAACAAAAAACCAAATTTGTCTGCATTTGACAATTGGTTATTTGCCCTTGGATTAACAGGCAGTTCTATTGAGGTCGATCCCACTGCAACAAAACAAAACACCGATAACAGTAGCAGCACTAACAGCAGCAGACGCAGCAGCGCTTTCGACGACAAACAATCCACAAGTAGGAGAGCTTATGTTCACTCTCATAATGATAAGCGTATGTGTGTCGTCTGCAATAACAACAACTGTAAAACAGTAAGTGACTGTCTAACATATCAGTCGTTAGATCGGGGTGAAAAGTGGAACGTGGTGAGAAAGAACAAACTATGTAAATGTTGTTTATGTTTGCATAGCGGAGAGTGTAGGCGCAAGAAAAGGTGCGGTGAAGAGGAGTGCGATTATTTTCATCATCCTTCATTACGCCGCTATGGTGGAACAAATAAACAAACGTCAAATACGAGCAGAACAAATGTAAACAACACCCATGTTGTAGAAGAAGAAGTGATAAACAATGCTCACAGTGCTAGCTCGCAAAACATTTTGTTTAAAATAATACCGATTACTATTTACGGCAATGATAAGGAAATTAAAACCTTTGCATTTATCGATGAGGGATCTTCCATCAGCCGTATGGACGAGTCAATTGCTTCTCAATTAGGAATAAGTGGTGTGCCAAATCCCTTGTGTTTGCGGTGGACGGGAGGGAGGTATGCAAAGGAATGAAAAAAATTCAAAGAGATTAAAAATTAATATTTCAGGAGGAAACAAACAACGTTTGGCAATGAATGTGTGTACACTGGAGTCATTAAATTTGCCAACACAGACATTGGACTACGAAGTATTGTCGCAGCGGTATCGCCACTTGCGAAAATTACCGATAGAAAGCTACACAAATGCAAAGCCGAAATTATTAATTGGTTTAAATCATTTCAAATTGGGAAGTTCGTCTAAAATCTTTGAGGGTGCGCCACATGAACCCCTGGCTGTTTGTACGACACTCGGGTGGCTTATTTACGGTGCAATAGCAGAACACAATTCATGTAAGCAATTTAATTTTCATATATGTGATTGTTCTGTAAGCGATCGGCCACTGGACGAGTTAGTTAGGAGTTTTTTATCATTTCCCTTATGGGAATTTTTATTCGGTCTGTTTTGCAGTACTTACAAATTTATTCAAGCTCAAGACCTTTTTAAATAATATAAAGTTATTATCTTTATATTACTTTCAAAAAAGTCGAGCATAAAAATGCTCCAATGATACCAAGGCTGTCTGTATAGCTATTTCGGATCTTGCCAAGATCTTCATCAGCAGACGTTTTTGGTATGATTTTGGTGAATTCTTCAAAAATATATATCCAGAAACACTCATCATATTAATGAGAATTCCTTCATGTACTCGATTGAAGAATACCAAGCACTACCATTGGAACACCTTCATGCACAACTCTTTTTATCATGCCGTAAAACCATTGGTTTTAATCAGACATGATTTGTTTTTGTTATGTCATCACAAAAACAACAAAACAGAGGGTTGCCATCAACAATATTATTGTTTCAAGCTCGCGGTGCTCTTCGTCAACTTTCATCATTTCCCTTATGGGAGTTTTTATTCGGTCTGTTTTGCAGTACTTACAAATTTATTCAAGCTCAAGACCTTTTTAAATAATATAAAGTTATTATCTTTATATTACTTTCAAAAAAGTCGAGCATAAAAATGCTCCAATGATACCAAGGCTGTCTGTCGTCAAGCGGGCTTCAATATAAGAAATTGGATTTCTAACAGCATGTTAGTAAGGCAAGCCTTTCCAGCTACGGATTCAAATGGTGTAAAGTGTATCAACTTTAAAGATGAAACACAAATTGAAAAAGTTTTGGGAATATTTTGGGAACATCAAGAGGATTTCATAACTTTCAAAATCGCATCATGGCTTTTAGACAGCGATATATTTTCGTTCAAAAAATCACTAACAAAACGGGAAATGCTGAGACTAGTTATGTCAATTTATGACCCCCTTGGTTTAATTGGCCATATCATAATGTATGTGAAAGTATTAATGCAAGATGTGTGGCGATCTAAAATTGATTGGGATGAACGAATTCCCCCAGAATTAATAATAAAATGGACCCAGTGGGTGAAAATTTTACCCGATATACAAAAGATTAAAATTGATCGTTGTTATTTGAAATCATTTTCAAATTATGAGGATGTGGATGTGCAACTGCATACATTTGTGGATGCTAGTAAAGATGGATATGCAGCAGTGTGTTACTTTAGGTTGAAAAAAGTTGACACTATTGTTTGCTCTTTAGTTGGTGCTAAAACTAGGGTGGCACCAATGAAAATTACGTCTGTACCCAGACTTGAGCAGATGGCCGCTCTAATTGGAGCTCGTTTTGCCAAATTTATTATGGAAAACCATGAAATAAAAATTTCTAAAATAATTTTTGGAGCGACTCAAGAACAGTGCTTAGCTGGCTTAATTCCGATCACCGAAAATGCACTCAATTCGTTGCGTTTAGAGTTACCGAGATATTGGAGCTTTCTGCAATAAAAGAGTGGAATTGGGTACCAAGCAAACAGAATGTGGCTGATGATGCTACAAAATGGTCAAAAGTTCCAGTCATTTCTAGTTCCAGCCGGTGGTTTAGTGGTCCTGATTTTCTGTTCGAGTCTGAAGACCAGTGGCCACAATCAGAGTCCCCCTCTTAGTCAACCGAGGAACAAAGTATACACCATGTACACCAAGTAACAAAGATTGAAATGTTTATTAATGTAGATCGTTTTTCAAAATGGACACGTATTGTCAGAACGGTGGCATATGTTCTGCGCTTTATTAACAACTGTCGTAAAACTTGTAAACTCAAAGGAGTAGTAACTCAGGGTGAGTTACTGAAAGCTGAATATTTGCTTTATAAGCAAGCACATCTGGAAAAATGTGAAGGGGAAATTTCATCACTGAAGTCAAATATCTCTGTATCCAAATCCAGCGATATTTATACTAAGTCACCCTACTTAGACAATGGAATTTTACGCGTGGATAGCAGAATCGACATGGCAGATGTTTCTCTAGAACAGAAACGGCCTATAATATTGCCAAACAAACGTCATGTAACAAAATTAATTTTTCTACACTACCACCAAAGGTTTCACCACGGTAATCATGAGACAGTTGTCAATGAGTTAAGGCAAAAATACTCTGTCTCAAAACTTCGTACAACATACAAATCTATAATTCGTTGTTGTCAAATGTGTAAGATTAAGAAAGCTGTACCGCAGAATCCGCAGATGGCAAAGCTACCGCGTGCCCGCCTTGCGTCATACTCCGCTCCATTTACATATACTGGAATGGACCTTTTTGGACCCATCCTGGTTACGGTAAACCGACACAAGGAAAAGCGCTATGGTTGTCTATTTACGTGTTTGACTATTAGGGCGGTCCATATTGAGATTGCACATTCTCTAACTACGAGCTTCTGTATTGTGGCCATTCGCAATTTTATGGCACGTAGAGGAATCCCACATGAATTCTACAGCGATAATGGGACGAATTTCGTCGGTGCAGAAAGAGAGCTACGAGAAGCCCTAATGGAAGTTAACCAAAATGAGTTGGTGAAAACATTCATTAATACAACGACGAAATGGGCGTTCAATCCTTCAGCTTCACCCCACATGGGAGGCGCATGGGAGCGTTTAGTACGCTCGGTTAAAACGATTTTATATAAAATTATGCCATCAAGGCATCCTACTGATGAACTTCTTTTAAGCATGTTAATAGAAGTCGAAAATATAATTAATTCGAGACCGCTTGCATATGTTCCTGTTGAAGAAGATACCGCAGAAGCTATAACTCCGAATCATTTTCTAGTAGGAAGTTCCAGTGGGCTTAAGCCGATGACTACATGCAACGACAGTGGAATACTATTAAAACAAAACTGGCTTATTTCACAACAATATGCGAACATATTTTGGAAGAAGTGGCTGGTTGAATATTTACCGTCGTTAACTTGTAGGTCGAAGTGGCACGAAAAATCGAAACCTTTATGTCAGGGGGACTTAGTGATCATTGTTGACCCTTCTCTTCCTCGAAATATATGGCTTCGTGGTAAAGTACTTGAGACGAGATTGGCAAGTGACGGACAAGTTCGCAGTGCAAAAGTGCTTACTCAACGTGGGATAGTAGAGAGACCCGTTACCAAGCTGGCAATTTTGGATGTAGCTCCTCAACAGAAGTCTGGCGGCGAACAAGCTTCTTGCCATACTGCGGGGGGAATGTTAGCGCCACCTCCAAAATCCCCATAGTTTTGGCAACGATCTGGCAACACTTTTATAAATATAAATTTTTCAGATTGTCAATTCATTATTTTTTAACGAAACCTTTTAAGTGTCAATTAGCGTACCTAAGGCTTCGCCATTTTCAACATAAAAGTACTTTAAACAAGTTGGATAAATACGCGGTGCCTCAGGTACAAATAGCTAGTTCCAATTTTAAAAACAATTTCTAGTGGTTTTCATACCAAAACAGGTGATAATTTATATATAATTTTTTCATTCCAAATTCTTATATTTTGTTTGTTATATGTATAGGAATTTTAATTTAAATACATTTTGTGGAATAAATCAAGCCTTGTATTACGCAATCTGTGTTTTATTCAAAATCCCCGTGGAAATCACTAGCTCCGGCCTACCTGCCTTCTCCACATGTACCTTACTCTATGCTGAATACCATGCCAATAAAGTTTGTTTAAATGAATATTATTATTAGTCCTCTTTCCTCAGCCTATTTTCTTATTTCTATAATTCTAACTGCTGCTCATGAATCAATAAAATAAAAACACAAAGTACATTAAAAGTAAAATGCAAATACCAATGAGTACGTCAGCAATGGGCGGGTGGGGGGGGGGGTGTTGTTGGTTTAAGAGCTTTGCTTACTTTTGTTGACAAGGGGGAGGGGGGTTAATAATTGTAATAAATCTGCTTACGTAATACTTGAACGGCCCCAAAATTCAAACAATAAAATTACATAAAGTATGAAATGCGTTTGAATGAATCGCGTCGACTATTTTGGTTCTCGTCTACTAGGGTTGCCAAGTTGCGCCGGTTTTTCTTCTCTACTTGTACATCCTTTTTGATTAGTATAAACTTCGACTGAATAACTGGTGTGGAAATTTACTAACTAATAATCGAATCCATAATCGAGTTTAATTTAACGGGGTTTAAGTATTACCATAAAGATGGAGCAGCTTAAGAGGAAACGTTCATCAGTTAAAGGTTCGATGACCAGAATAGCCAATTTCGTGAATCGCAATCAGACTAATTTTAATGAGGTAAAGATACGTATTCATGAACTTGAAAATATACACACTAAATATGGTGAGGTATAAGAGGAAATATACTTACTGTGTACTACTGATGTGGATATTAAGGCGGAGGAAAAGTATAGGAGTGAAATAGAAAGTCTATATTTTTCGACGAAGTCGGTATGGTCTAGTCTCGATGAGGATGACTTGGATCGCACAGTGGTGGAAACGGGTGGCGATACCAAGATCCAGTTAAACGCATCGATTCAGACTTTAGTATATAACCCATCAACGACAACTACCTTTCTCGAAACTATCACAACTACATTGACAGCCATTGCCAATAATTCACAGTCAATGAGTTCACATAAGTTGGGTGCGCAATCGAATGCAAATCATACAGAACTTCGATTGCCAGCAATTAATATACCGGATTTTGAAGGCGATCTGACAAATTGGGTTCGATTTAGAGATCTTTATGTGGCAATGGTAGAGTCAAGGACTAATATGTCGGATGTTGAAAAGCTTGAATATCTTCCGTCGAAATTGAGAGGTGAACCATCGACAATGATAAAGCACTTGACACCAACTAACAACTATAGAATTGCATGGGATCTTGTCATGGAAACATATGACAAACCGGACAAGACTAAATGCTCATAATTTGGCTTCTTATTCGATAAGAAGTCCATATCAAACTGTACGTCATCAGACTTCATACTAATATACCTTATTGAAAAAAAATTGGATACCGAGACGATCACACTTTGGTATAGACAACAAACATCTGACGATGCACCGACATTTGAACAATTGCTGGCATTTTTGGATAAACGTATCACTGACATGGAAAACTTAAAACAAGCAACTCAATCAGGCCGGTGGTCTAAGCCAAACAATTTCATTACCATGGTATCGACGACGCCATCTTGTCCAATATGCAATAGTGATCATTTGTTGTTCAACTGTCAGAACTTTTTGTCTTTGGATACGAACAAGCGCAAAGATGTAAGAAAAAATGGCTTCTGTTTTAACTGCCTCAAGGGTAAGCATTTTGCGAAGGACTGCAAATCATCGACTTGTAGAATTTATGCGTTAAAACATAACACCTTTCTTCATTCGGATACTGGTC
Source organism: Phaonia tiefii (assembly GCA_963931995.1). Taxonomy (NCBI): domain Eukaryota; kingdom Metazoa; phylum Arthropoda; class Insecta; order Diptera; family Muscidae; genus Phaonia; species Phaonia tiefii. The sequence goes on from OZ008369.1 coordinate 132,021,318, forward strand.
CATCTATCGACAATATACGCTATTGCGCATTGAAAATTTTCTCAATAAATATTCGAAGTCTATGGATAGGTTTATCTATGGACAGGTTTTGTTTTAAATCTACTTTAAGTAAAATTTGCAATTATTTAGGACTTTTCTCTACAAAATTTGTCATACCTGGATACGACTTGTCCGATTTTATTGAAATAAAGTTTAGAAAAATTTATCGGATTTGTAAATTGTGGCAGAAAAAAAATATGTTGATACATAGGGATCTTCGATCGATACTAATTCGCATATGTAAATTGCATAATTCAGTTTGTAAATATACGATTCATGTTCAACCGATGGTAGAAATGCAGGCACGGTAGTTAGTAGGGCTCCCAAACGAGAATTCCCGAAATCCCAGGATTTTTCGGGAATGATGAATCCCGGGATTTTAATAACTACATCCCGGGATTTTTCGGGATTATTATTAATTTTGTGGTGTTATTTTCTGACAGAGTCGAAAGGTGCATCTCAAGCAAAAATCAAATTGTGCAAAAATGTTTTGAAAGCCAATGGCGGCTCTACAAAAGGTTCACTAACACATCGTAACGTAAGTTAATTTTGGCGTATGTCTATCATACGGATTACTCTCCAAAAGTTAAAAAGAAATATTGCATCGTGTAGAACATGATATTTTAAGGAAAAAAAATAACAAAATCGGGGCAAATGCATAGTTTCGGAGTTTTGGGCCCCGACATTTCAGATATGTGGGAGGGGTATGGCGTTAACGTATCCTGTAAAGCGAAGTAAACAGTGTTAAGTAAATAGTATTAAAATTCGATATGCAGTAATTTGTAAAAACTAATAGATTGGTTACAGTCGAGTGTTTTTTCATAAAGCCATGTTGCGCATCTGAGAGAAATGGGCGCATAGAATTAATCAGTTTTTGATTAACAATGAGTTCAAAAATATTCGAAATGGTAGATAGTTTCGAAATAGGTCTATAATTGCTAATATCACTTTTAAGGCCCGACTTAAAAATAGCCGTAATGATGGAAATCTTCCAACTATCAAGGAAAATGTCCTGCATTAAAGAAAGATTAACTATATAGGCCAATGGAATACATAAATCATTACGGCATTGCCCAATGATGTGAGCCGAAACACTATCTATATCCTCCTTACAAGATCCTTTTAAAATATCGGGTTTTTCAATAAGAGCGCTACAAAAGTATAAATAAATTAAACAAAACCGGTTTTAGATACCAATGAAATTCTTTATTCCTGTGATGCCATTACGTATGGAACTCGATTTCTTTTGCATGGCCACCACGGGCACGCTTGCAGAAGTCCAGACGCTGAACCCAATTTTCGACGGTTTTCAAGCATAAATCGGCCGATTCGTACGAAGTTCATCAACCGTCGCTGGCTTGTTGGCATAGACTTGACGTAGCCCCACAAGAAATAATCTAACGGCGTCAAATTGCACGACCGAGGCGGCCAATCGACTTGGCCATTTCGTGAGATAACACGTTAACCAAACTTGGTTTCCAATAAATTGATTGTGGCATTCGCTGTGTGGCTTGTGGCGCCGTCCTGTTGGAACCACATGTCCTCCAAACCATATTATCCAATTGGGGCCACAAATATTCGGTTATCATTGAACGGTACCGATTCGCATTCACAGTAATGTGCCGGTCTTGATCATCACGGAAGAAGTACGGCCCAATGACGCCGCCGGCCCATAAACCGCACCAAACCGTAATTTTTTCGGGATGCAATGATGACTCATGGATTACGTGTGGATTGCTGTCTGACCAATAACGCATATTTTGCTTATTGACGAAGCCATTCAGCCAGAAATGAGCCTCATCGCTGAAGATGATTTTCCGATGAAAATCCGAATCGTAGCGCTCTTAAAGTTGAGGCCACTGACTCCAAATTTCGGTAGTAAATTTTAATAATTTCGACTCGTTGTTGGCTCGTATATCTTTCCATGATGAAATGGCAAACCTTACTGAAGAGAAATGTCAAAAGAGCGGGAAAAAATATGGCGTCGTTTGATGTCCCTATCGATTTACTTTTGTAGCTTCTCTGTTGAAAAACCCGTTAACTACATGCATACGTATACTTATACATAAGTGGCATTACCACAAGTTGACAAAATCTCTGTTCAATTGAATGTGTGCGTGAATAATTTGAGATAATTTTCTAGTTGGAAGAGTGGATAAATTTGCAATTGGAATTCAATTTCAAAATAAAACAGTGCGTATAAAACTATAACGGTGCGTATAAAACTACAACAGTGCTTATAAAACTATAACAGTGCATTTGAAACCGTAAACTAACTACATGTCGCGTTGCAATTGGAACCATAGATAAAGGAATTAACTAGATAACGCACATGCCGTGGGAAATTTATTGTTCAATGGGATATTTTCTAGATGGAGCTGAATGCAATAATTACAACGTTTGATCCCAAACAAAATATACCTTGAAAGATGTATTTAGAAAAGGTGCTAACAAAAGGTGTGGTAGGCAACATCAACAGGGATTTTGTTTTGTTTGGTGGGCCGATGCTGTACAGGTCAACATAAACGAATACCAACAATTATAGTACACCAAACAAGCACATAACCAAAATGCATTTGAATTAGAAAGTGGGGAACACAACGACATGAAAATTAGTTGTTCGAATAGCACTACCTGGAAAATGCTTCTATTTTTGTATTGAAAAAATGTCCCACACTGTTGAATAAACGTCAGTGAATGTTATGAGAAACGTCAATGAAAGTTACAAAACGACAACACAGCATCTAGTGGCAGTACTTGACAACGCCTATGGGATATCTACTTATTTTCTTTATCAATGATTGGAAAATAGAGCAACTATGGTATAGAGAAGAAAATTTACTCATGGATTGGAATGCCAACAAAGTAAACGAGTGAAGAGCCTCGTTTCTCTGCTCTCTCTTACTCTCTTCGTTGAATAGTTCAATACACGAGCAGTTTTTTGATGAGAAAGTATTTAGCTAGAAATTTCAAACAATAAAATTACATAAAGTATGTAAAAAGTATGAAATGCGTTTGAATGAATCGCGTCGACTTTTTTGGTTCTTGTCTACTAGGGTTGCCAAGTTGCGCCGGTTTTTTCTTCTCTACTTGTACAACCTTTTTGATTAGAATAAACTTCGACTGAATAACTGGTGTGGAAATTTACTAACTAATAATCGAATCCATAATCGAGTTTAATTTAACCGGGTTTAAGTATTACCATAAAGATGGAGCAGCTTAAGAGGAAACGTTCATCAGTTAAAGGTTCGATGACCAGAATAGCCAATTTCGTGAATCTCAATCAGACTAATTTTAATGAGGTAAAGATACGTATTCATGAACTTGAAAATATATACACTAAATATGGTGAGGTAAAAGAGAAAATATACTTACTGTGTACTACTGATGTGGATATTAAGGCGGAGGGAAAGTATAGGAGTGAAATAGAAAGTCCATATTTTTCGACGAAGTCGGTTTGGTCTAGTCTCGATGAGGATGACTTGGATCGCACAGTAGTGGAAACGGGTGGCGATACCAAGATCGAGTTAAGCGCATCGATTCAGACTTTAGTATATATCCCATCAACGACAACTACCTTTCTCGAAACTTTCTCCGTTGCCAATAATTCACAGTAAATCAGTTCACATAAGTTGGGTGCGCAATCGAATGCAAATCATACAGAATTTCGATGACCAGCAATGAATATACCGGATTTTGAAGGCGATCTGATAAATGGGGTTCGATTTAGAGATATTTTTGTGGCAATGGTAGAGTCAAGGACAAATATGTCGGAGGTCGAAAAGCTTGAATATCTTCCGTTGAAATTGAGAGGTGAACCGTCGACAATGATAAAGCACTTGTAACCAACTAACAACTATAGAATTGCATGGGATCTTGTCATAGAAACATATGACAAACAGGACAAGATTAAATGACCATATTTTGACTTGTTGTTCGATCAGAAGTCCATTTCAAACAGTACCTTATCAGACTCCATACTAATATACCTTATTGAAAAAAAGTGGATACCGAGACGATCACTCTTTGGTATAGACAACAAACATCTTACAACAAGCAACTCAATCAGGCCGGTCGTCTAGGCCAAACAAGTTCATTATCATGGTATCGACGACGCCATCTTGTCCCATATGCAACAGTGATCATTTGTTGTACAACCGTCAGAACCTTTTGTCTTTGGATACGAACAAGCGGGAAGATGTAAGACAAAATGGCTTCTGTTTTAACTGCCTCAAGGGTAAGAATTTTGCGAAGGACTGAAAATCATAGACTTGTAGAATTTATGCGTTAAAACATAACACCTTGCTTCATTCGGGTACTGGTCCATATATCGACAACGGTCAACTACATTATGATCACACCGAACGGCCTACATCGGTTAATGTCAATTCCACGTTTCAGCCAACTCCACAAATGACACTTCTGCCTACTGCGATTACAGTGGACCGCGATAGTACTAATAAATTCGTAAGCACTGACTGATTGATTCGTGGACACAATCGACTCTAATATCCGAATCTTGTGCTCAAAATCTTCAAATGGTGAAAACGCACGACAGGGCTCTGTTATATGGAGTAGGTGGCAACAATCCTAGTTATATCCAAAGGGTTTCAAAAGAATAGGGCTGGAATTCGACATCTGTCAAACTACGTAGTTAAACCAATTTTTTTTCTTTTCAGTTGAAAGTCTGACATTGACGAAAATGGATCGTTTAACTATCAACCTACCACAAAAATTGTGATTCTGACACAGCCACATATCGTGCTTTAAGAGGAGATTATGGTTTACATAATCGTCCAAGCAATTGGCAAAATTGTGAAGAAATTTGGAGACTGGAGCGGTTACTGATATTGTAAGGCCTGCGCATCATCGTTTCGCTCGTTCCGCTGAAAATATCGCTACTGTAAGTGAAAGTGTTGCCGAGGACCCGAATGTGTCGATTCCTCGTCGTTCTCAGGAATTAGGACTGTCTTACGGCACATTAGGGCGTATTTTGCATTTGGATCTACACCTACATCCATATAAAGCCCAGCTCACATAACAACTGAAGCCAGCTGACCATTCACAACGTCGTAGATACGTGGAATGGGTGCTTGAACAGCAGACGGTGGACGGCGATTTTTCGAACAAATTTTTCTTCAGCGATGAAGCACATTTCTCACTCGGTGGGTATGTTAATAAACAGAATTGTCGTATTTGGGGTTCTGAGAATCCTCAAGTAATTGAAGAGAGGCCATTACATCCAGAAAAAGTCACTGTTTGGTGCGCTCTTTGGTCCGAAGGTGTGATTGGACCATACTTCTTCGGAAACGACAATGGTACAACTGTCACCGTCAATTCGGAGCGTTATGGTCATATGATAACCGACTTTTTTTTTGCCTGCTATTGAAAAATGCGACTTGGAGAATATGTGGTTTCAACAAGACGGTGCCACATGCCACACAACTCGAGCGAATATGGCTTTATTGCAAGACATTTCCTGGCCGTGTAATTTCTCGTCGTGGCGATATCAACTGGCCACCAAGATCATGCGATTTGACACCATTAGACTTTTTTGTGGGGCTACGTGAAAGACCGTGTTTATGCAGATAAACCTTTAACTCTTGAGCACTTAAGAACCAACATTCGTCAAGTTATGGCTGAGATACCGCCCAAATATGTGTCAAAAAGTGGTCGAAAATTACCTCAAAAGAAACAATGATTGCAACACTTCGCGTGGTGGTCATTTAAATGATGTAGTGTTTCGCACATAATGTCAACGTTCAAACTTTATAATAAAAAAGAAATATCATGAAAAAAAATATTTTATGTCTTTTATTTACGTTTACAAGGGGAAAGTTTCAGCTGGAAATGTATGCCAAATCTGCGAAGAAGACACTATACGTTCAAACATACTGTTTATCTAATTTAACGCAATATTTACCCACTCAAACGCTAAAAGACAGAAACTTGGATTACTTTAATAACCTCCAACTAGCGGATCTAGAATTTAGGAAAAGCAATAAAATTGACATTTTGGGTAAAGATGTGTTGGACATTGTATGCTCCCAGACAAAATTACTCATCATTTAGGTTAAGATATTTGGTTGGATGATAATGGGCAATGTAAACCACCCAGGGGAAGGTCATTCATAGCGCATGTTTACTCAGACTTGAACTTTGATTTCCAGCAGTTCTGGTACATCGAAGAATGCAAAACCCAAAAGTAAACATTTAAGTCCGTAAAAGGTTATGGCAGAACAGAACTACAAAGACAATGTACAAACACTAGAAGATGGAAGGTATATTGCCAGACTTCATTTTAAGTCTGAAAATATTGACATTGGGGTGTCCAGAACAGCAGCGCTTAGACGACTTCAAGCTATGGAACGCAAATTCATCAAGAACGAAAATCTCATGGTTGTATTTTACAAATTTATGGACGAATATATTGAATTGGGGCACGTGGAAGTCGCTTCACGAAGTGCGCACGATGTCTATTACACGCCTCACCATGGTGTCTTAAAGCCAACGAGCACCACACCTAAATTACATGTAGTATTTGACGCTTCATGTAAAACATCGAACAATTTTTCCCTGAATGATCACCTGGTAGTTGGGCCTGTTATTCAAAATAATTTGTACATGATTTTGTTAAAGGTTTTCGTGTATAGCATTGGATTTACGGCAGACGTGGAGAACGTGTATAGGCAGCTTTTGGTACACCCGGAGGACAGACCGTATCATCGGATTCTATGGAGAAGCTCTACTCACCAACAACCAGCTGAATATGATTTAGGCACTGTCACTTATAGAACTGCAGCTGCTCCGTTTTTGACAACGCGTACTCTGCAACAGATTGCATATGATAATTCAATGTACTATCGAGGGAACTTATTGACAACTTCGTCCACGATTACATGTCTTGGGCGCCGGACTTTAAATCAGCTGGCATTCTGCGTACAAATGTCAATTCCGGCTTTAACCTCAGGAAATGGTCATCAAATTCGGAACAATTTCAAAGCGGGATTCCTCCTGAGGATAGGGCAGTTTCCACATCACAAACTATTGACAGCTCCGAAACGGTGAAGATTTTTGGTTTGCTGTGGAATACGACTAGCGACTGCTTCCAATATAGCGTTTCCTTTCAAGATAACAACGACGTTGTAACCAAAAGGACCATCTTATCTAACATCTGCAAAATCTTGAATCCGATTGGTTGGGGGACGCCAGTGGTGGTAGTCCTTAAAATCTTGATGCAAAGGTTATGGCTCAAAGGAGTAGGACTTACCCATGAAGTTAAAAATAGATAACATACATATATAACAGCAAGTCGCTTCAGATTCCCAGATGGTTTAACTACAATGTCGGGGACAAAATTGAATTACAAGGGTTTTCCGATTCATCGGTATTAGCGTATGCAGCCGCAATTTATATTCCTGACTTAAAGCCTGACGGGTCTATTTCAACATGGTTACTAATTGCTAAGACCAGAGTAGCACGCGGAAAACAGATAACCCTCCCGCGTTTCGAGTTGTGTATATGTAGTAAAATTTCTGATAAGGTAAAGGAAGTTTTGAAGTTCAAAGACGCAGCAATGTTTGGCTGGACAGATTCAACAATTGTGCTGGCATGGATCAGTGATTATCCTAGACCAGTGGTTGCCAAACTATTTTGGTCGTTAAGCCGCCAAAGTTTTTGCCAATGATCGCGGAACCCTGAATATTTTTAAAAACGACTTTTCAAAATTTAATGAGATATTAAATGAATGAAACAAGTATTATTTTGTTACTTCAGTTTTTATTGAATTAAACAAAACTAAAAAAAAACAATTCATCATAGAAATAATTAATAAAAATACAAAACAAACTAAAATAATTGAATAAATCATTAAAGTGAAGAATGAACTTGCTTCTTTACTACATGACTAGCGTACCCTGTGCACACTTCGTAGTGCATTGAAATAAAATTAATTGAAACAATACTAAAAATGAAACACATTTTTGTTGAAATGAAAATGATTAATACTGATTTTCTTGAAGTGCTCTATGATAAGCAACGTTCTTCGTTTTCGAATTTGTATTGTTCGTGAATACATAGAGAACAGATGGCTTTCCAATGCGTGAACATGCAACATAAAGTTGTCCATGTGAAAATACTTGATATTTTAAATACACACCGCAAACTCCAAACGACTGGCCTTGTGATTTATTGATAGTCATTGCAAACGCGAGACGCACTAGAAACTGCAATCGCCTGAACTCGAATGGCATATCAGATGGTTTCATTGGTATTCGTGGTATCAATACATCTTCCCCTTTGAATTTTCCACTTAAAATGGTCGCTTCAATCACATTTGGCATTAAATTTTTCACTGCGAGTCTCGTACCAATACATAAACGCGGCTGGTTGATATTACGCAACATAATAATGGTCACACCAACTTTCAATTGTAGATTATGTGGTGGTAATCCAGGCAATTCCAAAGAATTCAAGAATTCAGTTGGATAGTGAACCACATTTTCTTCCTCAATAACCGTATCCAATGACTTGTACGAAACCAATTCGCCAGGAATCTTAGACTGCATAACCATGTTCAATTCACTGACGTCTTTGTTTTTCGCCGCTAAAATTGCCCTTTCACTTAACCAAATATGACATTTATACTGTTGTCCTATGTTTGGAAATACACTTTCAATCAATTCTTCACTGGTTTGAGCAAAACGGCAAAAATCATTAGGGATAGTTATCAATCCATTTTCATCGACTGGCATAGCACCATTTCCAATTTTCAACAATTGCTTGGAAAATGTATCAGCAGATGGATCATTCTGCAACTGAACACGAACGTTGGTGGTTAACTTCATTGTTTCAACATGTCTCCATAAATATGATGATTTTAAGGAAGCATTAATTTCATCAGCAGGTGTTGACTTTGGAATGACAGGCAATGTTTGACGAAAATCACCAGCCATTAGAATCAAAGTGCCACCAAATAACTCCGAATTACCTCGAAGATCTTTCAAAGTTCTATCCAAAGCTTCGACTGATTTCTTGTGTGCCATCGTACATTCATCCCAAATAATAATGGAGCATTGCTGCAACACTTTAGCTGTGCAAGATCCGTTTGATATATTACACGTTGGAGTTTCGTTCACGTTGTAATTCAATGGTAGTTTCAAAGCCGAATGAGCCGTTCGACCACCATCTAACAAAGTAGCAGCAATACCGGAAGAAGCTAACGCCAATCCAATTTTACTTTGGGCACGTAATGTTGCCAGTAACAATGAAATTAAAAACTTTTTCCAGTTCCACCCGGAGCATCCAGAAAATAAAATCCACCAACACCATTGCTAACAACTTGCATGATTTTATCATAAGCCGTTTTCTGTTCAGCATTCAATTTCGTTAGATTTGCTTGAACAAATGCATTCAAATCGTTCCGATCGTACTGCTGCTCACGTCGAAATTCTAACTCGCGTACATCGTTCATTGATCGATTTGGAGATGGCATCCCTAATTGTATCAATGCCTTATTTGCAATTGCTAAACATAAATCCTCAATTTGAATTAAAGCTTCATTGTAAATTTCCGGTGTATATTCCATATCTAGATTAGCACGTATTTGACGAACTCGATACAAAATATCTTCAGATAAATAATCCTGATATTTAATCCACAATTCGGGAGGATTCGACGGAAAACATGTTGACAAAATGATTGCAAATAAAACACGTATTTGGTGTGGATGGGCCGAAACAGCTACATCAGCCAGAGTTTGATCCCAATGCGTATCCCTTTCCAACAAATTCAATTTTTGACATGCTTCACGATACGTTGCAGACACTACTCCATCTACTGTTCTCAATGATTGAAACGATTTTGGACCACGAACATTTACTAAAAGCAATCGCAAATAATAACATTCGGCATTATTTGGATGAACAGTATAGACACGTCCCAATGCATCACTTGAAAAGAGATTTGAATAACCTTCAACCCGATTTCCTTGCTTGCGTCGCTGAAATTCTTTTTTCGATGCATTCCATGTGAAATATTTTGGCACTTCTGCATACAATAAAGTTGTAGCAAATACATCCGATGCACACAATTTGAAAAATGCAGTCAAAGTTGTATTAGGTGGTGCCTGAGCAACTTGCGCTGCATTTTGAGCAGTGAAATAAACACGTTGCCCATTCTCGAGATGAACGGCTAAGTGAACAACAGTAGGATGTCTCTCATGAATTGAAAATGAGAAAATGCGCCAAATTGCTTCGTTGGAACTAATATAGCGTCCCATTTGATATTGGTGTATTTCATCGTTGCGTTTTGGATCAGATGCACCAAAAACAGCCATATCACTTCCTTTATTTACGTATTTGCATATGTACTTTATCGATTTCACGCTATTACAATACTCGACATTAATGTGTGCCTTAAATGTCTTAGAAAGCAATGGTGAATATGGAACAACCCAACGATTGTCGACTTCCACATCAGTATTTCTTACTTTAATCGTAACTGATCTGCCATTGTCTTCAGTCGAACGGCGTCGATACAATGGATATCCATCATTTCCTGTCACTGTATCCGAAAGTAAAGTTCTCGGGTATCGTTTGCTGCATTTGTCATCAATCATGCAAGGTGAATGAATATTTAATTCACCACATGGGCCATGAATCATATTTGTAAGCACGACATCATACAAATCTGGATCAACAGTGCTATCTGGAATCTCAGCAGAAATCACATCGTCCACTTGTTCTGGCATTATTTTTTCAACCAACCAAATTAGGATGTGTGCGTGTGGCAAACCACGCTTCTGCCACTCAACAGAATACATCCAACACTTGACTTCACCAAAAATCTTTGATTTAATGATGAAATCCATAAGCGCTTTCAGTTTTAGTTTGAATACACGTGCCGTGATATCATGACGATCAGTTGAATTTTGGCCAGCAAACAGATTATCTGTAATATGGCTCCATTGCGGATTGCAGGTAAACGTTATAAATAGATCCGGCCTACCATAGTTACGCACATACGTCATTGCATCCTGTGCGTACTCGTGCATATGACGTGGCCTTCCTGTGTACGATGAAGGCAATATGATCGTTTTACCAAGATCTTGAACATTACCATCACTGTTGATTGCATCACGCAAATGGATATATTCTTCCGATCTCAACTTTTTCTGGTTGAAGCGAATAAAATTCAACCGTTCAGTTTCAATTTTGGCATACATGTCAACCACATACTGATGGAAAAGCCGACGACAATAAAAAATGTGATTGACTTGATTTTGACGAATCATGAGCCGGTATGAATAATAGTTCATTGCGCTGACCTTTTTATTCGTTTCCATTCCTAAAATAATGGATTGAAACCAAACTATTTAAAAAATTACCATAACAAAATAGAAATTTAAAATATTAACCGGTGGAAGTATTGATCATTTTAATGTTAAAGTGATATCCATCTTCACCACGTGCAAACAGCAATGGATACTGTAATCCATAGATGTGCAGCTAGTACTCTTTTGAGTCATCGTGTTTTCACACCGATAGTAGCTTGATCGTTTTTTCACACCAACATGTCCGAAAGCTTGCTGCTTGTTTACCGATTCAAAGTCAGTTGCTGTCAGTTGTTGTTGTAATAAAAAACACTACACTTAAAAAATAAATTTTAATTGCCATGGACGAATATAAAGAAATTTTTATGTTTGTAAATGGCAAAAATCATAAATGGAAATAATCATTGGAGATGTTGATATTTGATTTTTTTTTTTAGATTTAGTTTTAATTTTTAATTTTTTTAATTTTAATTTTTTACTCAGTGTACTACTTTTGTTTTCTCTGCTTTTGTTCTGCTTGCTCAGTTCAACTTAACACAGTCGCAAAATTCGTAAAACTGATTTGAAATGCGTTTGTGTCAGTTTGCACATGTCTGCTGTAATCCATCGTAACAACGATGAGTTTCAGAAACTCGCTGAAGCCCCGTATTTCGTCGATGTAACACAATATCACGTGAATTAAATTCATCTCCAACAATTACAATGGCTACTTCATCAATTGTCGGTGCATTGAATCTTCTAATATGCTGACCTGGTGGTGTTTTATCAGCATGAATGACAATGGAATAGCTATCAGACGGCATTCGATCACGAGCCATTTGAAATAAACGGACCAATTCATTTTCTTCGTGCAACATGGTTTGCAAGTCTTGAACAATGTATCATTTCAAATCTGATGAAATATTGCAACGTTGATTTGCTTCAGCAGATGCGTCACCCACAAAGTATAATTGCAAGAATTGATAACTTTGATCAGAGAAGGGTAACAAAGAACCAAGTCGATGGTATACTTGGCCTTGAATCTGTTGAAAATCGAAATCAAAGTCAAAGTTATTACCAAAAAAAATCGTTATTTTTTAATTCATGTAAAATTACCTTAAACGTTGGCATAAAGTTATCTCGAATAATGTTCGTTGCACCGAATGACGTCATTTTAAAGCATGAATTATACTTTTGAATATTCTTCAAGAAATGACTTGAATTCGGTGCGCCTCCCAATATCAAAGACAGCAACGGTTCTGGCGGTGCCATCAAATCAAGTGACTTTACTTGCCCATTTGCACAACATACTCCTGGTGTTTCAGATTTGAATTTCAATGCTTTACAATGCTTGCATACAATATCCATTCCACCAATCGAAACACTTTGATGTGAAGCATAATCAATACTGGAGTCATACGCAAATGCTGCTCTTTCAAGCACCACATGACGAATAGGATTTTGTTGCATTCGAATAGCTACACGACGACGATTAACAGAAGTAGCAAAAGCAGAATTCGTAGCCGCACGCTGCTCATCGCTTTGAGAACCCCTTAATAAAGCAACTGCTCTCGCTCTTCGAGTACGACGTCCCAAATTACTACGTGGCCGTACCATATTACACTGAATTTAAGTCACACGAAAATATTGTATTTATGAAAATGATAATCAATTTTTATTAAAATTAAAATAATTTAACCGGCCGGCTGTAAAGTTATTTGACGTTTCTCTTTAAACTTCATACAATTCAAACAATTCATATTACAGAGTTGCAATTTTATATTAGTCAAACAGGGATTAGTCAAACAGTAGTGAAGCGATTCCACCACCATTTGTGTATACGTAAACACGTATACGCACATAAGCAGGTACGCACATTCAAACACCACATAACTAACGTACCAAAAGAGATACAGATGTCGCATATATAAAAGAACCACCGCATTGATGCAACCTTTCAAAAAAAAGACAAATTTGAAAATCCGTCAACGCATTAAGGCTAACATCGGTTACATACACTTTTTATAACTGAACTCGCACATCTGGTGCAGCATCAAGTTTGTTACGATATTTGGTTTTTGTCGCAACATATTTTGAAAACCTAGCTTCACACAAATAAGTGGTTGCACACAGCAATAGTATTGGAATAGAATGTTTTGATAAATTTGGATATTCATCGAATACATCTGACCAGAATATTCTAAATTTGGCTTCTAATTGTGTATCCGAACTCAGTTCAATCAAATTTTCATAATCCATGGAATGAAATCATTTTGTTTTTTTTTATTTCGAAAGGATTTTGTACCCAGTAATTATCTTGATTCTCTAAGTTTGGAAACCAATCACTTAGTGATTGCTGCAAACTGGACAGATGTGTTTCTATACCACCACGGATTTCTATATCTAAATCCACTTCTGAATCTTCGGGAAAATCACTAAGCGTCTGGAAACACTCGAAGTGATTTTGCTCCACAACTGAAATCCAATATTGTATTGTAAGCCTTTTAATTTTAACAGCCAATACGCTGTTAATATTTTAGGTGTTTAATGAGTAAAATATAGAAAATGTGAATATATCACACACCATTCTTATATTTTTAATGAAATAAAATTTGTCAGGCTGAACACCAAAATGTTTTCGTGGAACACTTTGGGAACCACTGTCCTAGACGATGGAAAACGTTCATCGCTAACCGAAAATCGCACTTCATTGAACATGTACCTGAACAGAACCCAGCCGACATTGCTACTAGAGGCATGTCTGCATCTGATGCCATCAATAATAACACTGTGTGTAATTTTTTAAGTCATGGCAAAATAACCATATACGGACACCACTACGTGATAAAAGAGCAAAAAAAAGACCGCTGTCTCCCAGTTTTGGCCAAAGTCCTCCAGGTTTTTTTTTATGGACCCCCAAAGAAGTGGGGCCTCGGTGTCATTTTTGCAAAAAAGTGATCATTTTCTCAAGCTCATATCTTGCAAACCGTTCGGAATTTTGATTTACTCTCTGAGGCAAAGTTGTAGCTCTTGTCATAAAGAACAAAAACTGTAGACGTATAAAATCAAAGAAAACTTCATCTTCATGGTCAAAATCGCGAAAAACTTTAAAAAATGAGCGAAAAATCGGCCAAAAGCGTTTTTTTTTATTTTCCGCTTTTACGAACAAATTTACTTTATGAAAAATGCGCCAATTTTCTTTGGCCTGGCAGGGCTTACAGCGCTGATTAAAAGTTTTTTTTAGTAGGCCGATCCAACTTCTTGAGATATAGGCCTTTATAGCTTGAGTATATAATCGGTTATATCTCACTCATTTCTTATCCGATCTGGTTGACATGGGTATCATTGAGAAGACCTTTGAAAACGCTAAAAATCCGTATATAAATATGTTAATTTTTATTAACTCATTGGGGCAAATAAAAAAAAAAAGAATTTTTAACCTCACTTTTTTAATAAAAATCTGGTTTTCTCAAAAAACAGCCCTAGTAAACTTATTTCTTTCTAGACTCAGTAAAAGACAACACTTCCAGCTTTTTTTAAGATATAATACTCCGCATTAACCCTTCTAAGACCGGAGATAGTGAGGTTTTTCTAACAAAAGTACTTTCTGGGAGCCAATATTTCGCTTAAAAACATTTGAAGTGTAAGAAAATATGCGATTTCTTTAAAAAAAATTTGATTTCCAAACCTTTCAACGTAAATAATTGTCCTTGAGGAGGCCGAGTGTGTGATTGCACTGTACCTTCTCTGATAGTAAGTGCAGTCTAATAAAATTCTCAAGCTGGTGGGTGAGTTCCCGTGCCCAAACTATCAAACAACTACCTGGAAGCAAACATCTGCATTGAATTCACATAAAAATATAAAAAAATACCTGGAAACACATTGTGGCTCTTGTCATAAAATTGAATTGTGAACATATAAAATCAAAACAAACAAATATCTGCATTGAATTCACAAGGGACGTAGCACACAATATAAAAGCGACACGACGCTGACATCGAGGCGCGACGTCAACGAGAGCTCAGCGGTGAAAGTTATAAAGTGAAAGTGAAAAAAGTGAAAGTGCTACAGCATAATTCGCACACAACATTGGCAACTGACAATTTCAATATGCAGTGTGAAAATATTGATTTATTTTGCTACGTTTGCGGTCATCAAATCAGAAAAAATACTTCTACAACATTGCAAAAGGAAAAGAATCTTTGAACTAGTGCATTCAAGAAAGCATATAAGTTGTTTTTCGACGAAGAAGACTTGACCGGTCAAAATTACACACCTAATACAGTGTGTCGCCAATGTTATAACAATCTCATGGCATGGTTGAGTGGAGGCAAACATAGTATGAAGTATTGTAAGCCGGTAAACTGGATTAATCTCCCAGGTGATCATGATGAAACCAGTTGCTATGCATGCGTAAATTACACATGCGGTCTAGATAGATATGCTGAGAGGAACAAAAGTTATAAAGCAACTGTAACAGCCACACTACCAGTGCTTGCACTTGAAAATTTTGTATCGCCGATCGTAGTACAGAATGTACAGGAATGGCTGGAGCAAGTGGTGTTACTTATGAAGATCCATTTGATACCGATTATGAGCACCAACAGGGAAGAGATGGACCACAACTAATAAAACAAATGGAAATGGATTTCTTGTTCGATGAAAATGTTATATATTCTATAACCTTGCTGGCTTTTTTGGTCGCAATTCCAATGTATTAAATAAAACTATTCAATCCAATTGTTTTCCCTACGTTTCGCAGAACTGGAACAAGGAGTACAACAGCACACAGATGATAGGGAAAAGGACATCATCAGAACGCGAACAGCGAATAATATTACCAATTACAAGCGAAGGCTGAACAACACACCGAGGGAAAAGTTTATAATTACCATCTACAAACGCACGGAGAAATTACTTCGAGAGCATAGGAACAGAATCATCATCACAACAGCGGACAAGGGTAATAAAACTGTCATTATGTACAAGCGAGAATACAGCACGAAAATGTCACAACTACTGGAGGACAAAACAACATACAGGCCAACTAGAAAAGACCCCACCACCAAATTACAGAAAACTAACAATAACATCATTACAGATCTTTACAAAAACAAACATATTGACACATATCTAAAACAAAAACTTACATGTCATGCGGCAATAGCACCAAGACTCTACGGACTACCGAAAATACACAAACCTGACATACCTCTTAGACCGATCTCAGCATCTACGAACGTACCTTGCTATAACTTATCTAAACATATAGGGACAATACTGCAGAATATTATATCGGACCAATACAACATTAAGAATAGCAAAATACTTAGGGAAAGGCTAGCGGACATACCACTTGAAGATGACGACATTCTAGTCTCATTCGACGTTGTCTCATTATTCACGAACATCCCTACACATTTGGCAATTAAAAATATCATGCACCAATGGGCAACAATTTCAAAATACACGGACATACCTAGACAAACATTTTTGAAAATCCTCAATTTTTGTCTCAACGACAACAACTACTTCATCTTTGATGAAAATATATATACTCAGACGTATGGAATGCCGATGGGAAACCCACTCTCTCCGACAATAGCTGACATAGTGCTGGACAAATTATTAGACGACACATTTACAGACCTACGGAAACATAATATAAAACCCAAAGTGTTGGTTAAATATGTTGACGATATTTTTGCCATCATCAAAAGACAAGACACGGACACCATTTTAGAACACTTGAACAAATACCATAATAAAATACAATTCACCATAGAAAAAGAAATAGACGAAACCATTGCATTCCTGGACTTGAAGATACACAGACAATCAACAACTTTAATTACAGACTGGTATTCAAAACCGACAGCATCCGGACGAATGATGAATTATTACTCCACACAACCGCAAAATCAAAAGTTAAACACAGCCTACAATTTCATTAAAACAGTTTTCGATAACAGTCATGAAAAATTCCACAACAAAAATTACAAAATCATAACTAAAATTCTCCACAAAAACAACTATCCACAATATATCATAAAACACTTAATACGAGGGTATGACAATAGGACGACGAACACTGCAACCCAACTTACGGAAAATCGAAACGAAAACACATCATATATAAGCGTCAAATACATACCATCGCTAACAGATAACAAATTACTGAAAAACATTTTCAATAATGACATTAAAATTGCACACAAACCCAACAATACCCTACAGAACATATTCTCCAAGACGAAAACCCGGATACACAAAAACCACCAACACAATGTAGTATATGAAATTTCATGCACTGGCAACACTGATGAAACATGTGGGCAAATATACATTGGCACCACTAAAAGATCATTGGAAACTAGAATGACAGAACACAAAGCAGACATAAGGAACAGGAGAATGAGCACTGCACTCTCACAACATATGATGGAGAACAATCACACACCAGACATAGAAAACGTCAGGATTATAGACAGAGAGAAGAACACTAACAGGAGATATACACTAGAGAGTTTGAGAATTCAACAAAAACATGACATAAGTATGAACACAAAAGAGGACAAAGACAAGACAAATTGTCACTACTACATGACGCTAACACTGGACAAACATATATAGTGTGGAGAAAACATACATGTAGGATATATATACATTTATGTTAGATTAACACAAAATAGACATGCAAATAAATATATAGAAAAACGAAGTAAGTGTGAACAGTGAACGGAAAATACTAAATGTAAGATTAATTGCTATCATTGTTATATAGAATGAAACTCCCCTGAAGAGGATGCCAATAAAGCATCGAAACGTAGGGAAAACAATTGGATTGAATAGTTTTATTTAATACATTGGAATTGCGACCAAAAAAGCCAGCAAGGTTATAGAATATATAACATTTTCATCGAACAGGATAATCACGAACAACTTGGTCTGAAAAACACTCAACATAGGAAATGGATTTCATTGTGGCCATATTGGGACTATCGCAGCGACTTGCCATATTTTTGACAGCGTTTTTAAAGCAAAGAAAACTCACACATGGTAATGTGAACTCTACGGCGTACCGCAAACGGCAAGCTGAATTTCAGAGCCTCTGCACTCTAAATGATGACAATTCGTTCGCTTACTGCAACGATATAAAAGCTTTGGTGGTAAAAATGGGAATGAACTACATCGCTAGTGAGTGGAGATTATTTATTGATGGTTCTGTTTCAAGCTTGAAAGCAGTGTTGTTGCATGTGTCGAACCGAAAACCTTCCATTCCGCTAGCAATGGGTATTAACATGAAAGAAAGCTATGATACATTGAAAGATATAATGGAAAAAATCAAATACTACGAAAATAAATGGAAGATTTGCTGTGATTTGAAGGTCATCAAAATTCTTTTGTTTTCTTTGTCATTGGGATTCGCGCTCACCTCTGAATCAATACCAATGTAATTCATGGAGTCCAAGAGTAAGTGTGGAGGAACAAATGAAACAACATAAACTGAGGAATGCACCTTTAATAGACAATACTCAAGACATCTTGCTGCCACCGCTCCACATAAAATTGGGAATAGTTAAAAAATTCATCGAAGTGGCCGTTGTAAATTGCCCAAACACATTCGACTATTTGAAAAGCGTCTCCCAAAGCGTAGCGATGACAAAATTAAAAAAGGTATTGTAGTAAATTTAAAACGAATTTTTGTTCACCTCATTGTACTATTTTCACTTTGTTAATGTTTTCTTTTCTGTCTTTATTTTTCGTTTTCATTTAACAGGCGTACTTCAAGGCCCTGACATTACAAAGCTATTCAAGAGCAACTTTGAATCATCGCTTCATGATTATAATCATTCAATGGCATGGATTTTCCTTCAGCGTGTATGCACCAGAGTCTTGGGAGGGGATCGAACCGGAAGCAAGAGAATGGGTGAAAGAAATGCTGTATTATTTTGAGAAAATCGACACATCGATGACATTAAAGCTGCATTTTCTTCATTTCATTTTGACGATTTTATCAAACAAATCCCTACCGAATCCGATAAGCTAGGAGAACGGTTTCACCAAACCACAATGCCCACAAACGGTACAAAGGCAAAAAACTCGACGCATTGCTTTTTTGATTTCTTTTCTAATTCATTTCAGGTATGTTGGTGGAGTCACAAAATCACCCTGTATGATGTTAATGAAGTATCTGAAAAAGAAAAAGCTGATGATGGAAGTAACGTGCCTGTGGACACCATAAGTTCTGAATCAGAGTCAGATTCGGACGACGATTTGGATCCACAACTTAAGAGAGTGCGATTTGCAAGTGCAGGGCCATCAACATTATAAACATAATACGAATATTTTTTTTATAATTTTTGTAATATATAGCATATTATTGTAGTGCCGTCCCTGCTGAGACCACTAATCCTTACAACACTGAATCATTATTACTAAATATCCATGCTACTACCCTAACTCTAAATGTCAACCCCTACCACCTAAGGACTAAGATTAATAAAATCAGTAATAGTATAACAATGAAACCTGCAACATGCCTTTTCACTTACGGGAGAAGTCTTTATAGTATCTCAATGTTGAAGTAAAGAAAAAACAAATGAAATTAAAAAATGTTCGGGAAATTGTTCACTTTTGCGGCTATCTAAGGGCTACCTAAACGGTGTTAAGAATCATTCCTAGGAAGTTCATATGTTCCAGAAAGTTGTTTATTGACCATTATAGTTTTAGGACCATTCTTGCAGTTGATTGTTTCCTTGAATTTTGAACGGTTTGCTACCTATGGACCTGAACAGGGGGAAAAAGGTTAAACAAAAATGAATTTTTTAAAGTTTTTTGCGATTTTGACTTTGAAGATGAAGTTTTTTTTTGATTTTATATGATAACAATTTTTGTTCTTTATGACAAGAGCCTCAGGGAGTAAATCAAAATTCCGAACGGTTTGCAAGATATGAGCTTGAGAAAATGATCACTTTTTTGCAAAAATGACACCGAGGCCCCACTTCTTTGGGGGCCCATAAACAAAACCTGGAGGACTTTGGGCAAAACTGGGAGACAGGGGTCTTTTTTTTTTTTGGTCTTTTATCACGTAGTGGTGTCCGTATATGGTTATTTTGCCATGACTTAAAAAATTACACACTGTGTAACACACGTCTTTGGGAAACCGTTGTCTGCGTTGACTATTTGTGACAACAACTGTATTGCCGCTGGCGTATGGGCACCACAACAAAACACTGCTCATGATGATCGTAACGACTGAAGTGATTTTTCAGCTTATGTTGAACAACAACAACAGGAGTGAATATTTTCTATTGTCTTCTGTGAATATCGTCGATAGTATTGATATTCAAATGGTCAGCTTTGCGAAAACAACTGCAACTATGGAACTTCTCTTCTTCGGGGTTTTTATTTTCGCAAAATTTCGATTTATTTTCCAAAAAGTTGCTTATTTCCGAAAACAAAATTGATTTATACTTTTATATAATTTATGTTGGGCGCCAAATGTAATAAATGATATAAGTTTTAGGAATATTATGTTCTAGCCCGGTAAGTACTCGTTAGTGCAGTAGCCTCTAAGGTCCCGAAGGTCAGTTAGAGGCTTAATGATTTTTTTATAATTTATTAGTTTATTAAATGAAATCTTAGTAGAGAAAATATTTGGCTCATCTGACGTTTCCTTTCACACTCTTCGTGATGCGGTTGGTGTGATAGAGAGATGTTTAACGAAAAGTGACATACACTAGGTGGAATTACAATAACTTCTTGCTTTAATTTTTCATGTAATTTTGGTGAAAAACTGTGAAATTTAAATGTGTTTTTAACTTTTTAATTGACTGTTATTGTTAGCATACATTTGTGTTGTATTTAACACAATAATTTTAACACACAGAACGAAATGCCGTTGTTGTTATTTTGTTCGTTGTTTTGAACCATTGCCTCTATCTGGTATTAGTAAAGCAATTCTTTTCAACATTAAACGTAAATATCACACCAGGCCAAATGTCATAAATTTGGTGGGAGAACAAATAGATCTACTATAAGTATTAATCTATGAGTATAACTAGCACCCAACGCATCCGACACTTGTGAGTTATGCATGTACGAGTATGTGCGGATACTGGACGTCGACGGCATCTATTTGTAGTTACTCAAATTGTAGTTGTTACGAATACGTTGCGTACGGTGTCAGGTTTGATCGTATACTCTTCACACTTGTACATGTTTGGCCACTAATACTTCAACAGTACTCTTAATGGAAATTCTGTCATTGCCTGTTGTGTACCGCAAGGATAGTGATCTAGTTTCTAGGGGTTGCTCAAGAGGTGGTTGCGTATTAATTGCGGTAAGGAATTATCTTTTTTCAAGACCAATTATGTGTGGAAATTCAGTCGGCACAAAGAAATCTATATTTGTGTGTCTCTTATATTCCTCCCAATAGTTTGGATGAGCTGTATAGTGACCATATAAATAATATTTTGCATGTATCTGAAAATATGAAATATGATGACAGACTTTGTATTATAGGTGATTTTAACCTTAATCATATTGTTTGGTCTGAAGTTCATCATTCGGGAAAGTTTCTTCCTAGTAATGTTAATAAGGCGTTTGAAATGCACTTCATTGATGCATTGGTGGAATAGATGGCATTGGTGGAATAGATTGGATGCAATTCTGAGTAAGTGATATTGTTGCTGTTTGTTTTGAAGAATTTATTAAGCGGATTAAGGCTATTGCGAATGAAAATATACCGCGAGTTACACCCAAAGTTCATAAATTACCTTGGTACACTAAGGGCTTAAAAAGGTTAAAAATTTAAGATATAAATTTTATGATTGATTTAAGGCTTCCAATAGTATTACGGATGAAAATCTGTTTATTCAATACATGAGGACAGTTAATTTTCTAAATAAATTCCTGTATAATCACTATATTTTGGGCTATGATTAGACATTAAAGAATAATCCAAAACGTTTCTGGTCTTACATTAAGTCTAAAAATAATAATTCTCAAATTCCTAAGTGTTTAATGTTCAATAATATAGTTTGCAATTCGACTCAGGAATCCGTTTAAAGCCTTCTTTGAGTCTAACTTTTCAAATAATTCTCCGTTTTTAAACGACAATGATTTTACTAATATTATATCCTGTGTTGACATCGGATCTTTGGATTTTTCTCATGAAGATATATTGTCGGCTATTTCAAATCTCTCAAATTCGTATAAATCTGAGTTAGATGGTATTTGTTCATATTTTCCAAAGAATTGTTCATCTGCCCTCGTTGTTCCCCTTGCATTGTTATTTGAAAAATCGCTTTCTTCTGGATATTTTATTCAGAAATGGAAAACTTCTTCTGTTTTTCCAGATTTTAAATCGGTGATAGAACATTAGTTATTATTTATAGGCCTATCTCTAAATTGCGAAATATAGCCAAAGTATTTGAACATATTGTGTACTACAAACTGTTTTCCCAACTTAAACGCTTTGTAAGCCCAAATCAGCATGGGTTTGTCGCTGGACGGTCTACTACTAGTAACTTAGCAGTTTTCACTAATTTTTGCACAAATGAATTTGAGTATGGTGTTCAAGTGGATACAATATACACCGACTTTTCGAAAGCTTTTGGCCGAATTCGTCATGATCTTCTTATTTTTAAAATGTTCAAGTTAGGATTTCATTCTAATATTTTGAATTGGTTTCGGTCTTATTTATCAAACAGAGTTTGTACAGTTAGTATTGATGGGTACTATTCTGATTCCTTCTATCCTACCTCGGGTATACCTCAAGGTAGTATTCTTGGTCCGTTATTGTTTAATTTGTTCGTTAATGATAATGGTATGTCTCATAATGATGATCTTAAAATTTTTAAGCCTATTTATTCCTTGAATGATGTTGCATTGTTGCAAGAGGATTTATATAGGGTCGCAACTTGGTCCCTTATCAATGACTTACCATTTAACACTAAGGGTGGTATTCTATAAGTCGTGAATCAGTCACTACGCGTTACTTTTGTCGTTTTGGTACTTTATAAAACGTTACTGCTGTTCGGTGACTACCTGCGTTGAGTTACGTTATTTAATGGGTAGTTTATAAAACGCAGCGCAACGTCCAACTAGGCTTATTTGGGTTGCGATAATCACGAACCATTACTTTTTGACCTTCTTGAAAAGTTTCACGACGGTTTCCTTTGTGGTGTTTTCTGTTGTTGTGTTGAGACTCAATGATTTTTTACAGTAGGAGGTTTGAGATTACAGTAGGAGGTTTGAGATTGCTGTATCTAGTTTTTAGTTTTCTGCCGAAAAATATTTTGGCTCGAGATTCGCCTGTAGAACAGTGCGTCATATTTCTATAATGGCATCATGGTTTTGATCTAAATTTGCAAATATTGATTTTTTAAATGTTTTGACGAAATTTTCCGCTTAGCCATTTGCAGATGGATGTCCCGGCGCAGTCAATATATGGGCATTTCCATGTCATCGTACGTGACTTTTGTACACCTACAAAGTGCAATAAATTGTGCAAATATAGGAGTAACTCTAAAAAATTTTGTCGTTATGTTCCATTCACAGGGTACTATATATGACAAAAAAAATTATTACATTAAGAATTCTGTTGTCTAAAATATCGAGGGAAATAAGAGCATATCGTTCCTGACATAAAACGGAAGTAACTTTGAGGTGCTCGTAAAAATATGCGAAAATCTGCGAATTGTGTGAAGCTTTTTTGTTATTGTAATTTTTTAAACTAAGCCAAATATTTTTCCTTTAGAATACGTAGTTTTTAAATAAAAAAAAATAGTTTTTGATTTTATAATGAACAAAATTTAATAAAATATAATAAAATATATGTTTTGTAAATATATGCATACAAAAACTTAAAAACAAACAAAAAATAGTTATTCAGTGATAAAATCAATAAAAGCAAAATAAAGGGTTAAATTCATTTCTTACTACATACTATGTACTTGTACAAATTAAATTTTTATTTTGTCTCTTAATGAATACGCAGTTCGAGAAATATTTATATATTGACTATCGTGATATGCAAACGTATGAAGTTTTTTTATTTTTGGAATTGGCTGGACATTTTGCCATTTTTCATTGAGAATAGAAGAAAGGGTTTCAATCTCTTCGGCAGCAACATACAACAAATTAACTCCTTCCACATATTTATGAGCACATTCATAAAATGAGACAGTATCTAGCAATATTAATTCATTTGCTTTCACAACTTTCCACACCTTTCTTTTAACAATTGCACCAATTCCATCAACTGTACCTTTACCATGTGATGTTGCAAAGAAGTTCCATTCTAAATATTTGCAGCTAAATTCGTTTACGAAAGAAGGAATACTTTTCAATATGAATTTGTTTTTGAACTGAGCGCTACACCCATCGGAAAATATGTAAATAGATGATATGTCTTTATATTGTTCTCTTATTTGCAGCATAATTTTCGTGATGAAACAATAAACGTCAAACTTGTTATGCGTCAATTTGTCGCTAATAATAGCAAAAGATTTCCTTTTTCCAAAGAGCCACGCCACGCACGTGAAAATAGTGACCTGTTGATAGCTGAAGTGAGCGTCTTGAATTTCATTTTGATTAACCAATCGATAGTTTTCAGCGAAGTCTATTTGAAAAACCACTTCATCAGGCGTAACATTTATCTTTTTATCGTTAAAATATCTTTGTTGGCATTGCTTTACAAAACTATGCAGTTTGAAAATCGGCAGTTGAGCTTCTATTTCACGAATTAGCTCCGAAAATGTACCGATCGTATAGCTTAACGTTAAACGGTTATCAATTTTTCTCCAATACTTCCATTTCAAATTTGTTTTCCATTTCTTTATGGAAACGTAGAGGGATCAAATCATGTTCTATATCTCGTACGCAATTCTGGCAATTTTCAGCCATACAATTTTCATCCAGTACATTGCAACAGACTAATTGTAAGAACCTTTCAGATGTATTTGGAAACGTTGGTATAACTTTTGCACAGGACTCCAAAAAAACGCAAAATTTGCGTGGTATTTACAAACACACATATTGTGCGGCATTTTGTCTATTGACTGTATATAGCTAGGTCGGTGCTGATAAAAGAAAGATTTTCCAAAACTTTCTATGGCGAATTCGTTTTTGTATAGTTGGTAAGCTTCTCCAACAGTCAAAAGCATAAAGCGTTTAGGAACTATTTTCCCATCATAGATAACTGTGTCTTTTCGGTAAGGAGCTTGCACGCTTATTCCATCTCGCATGAATAATTCTTTGATTATATTAATACTTTCAACTGGACCAAGGTGTTTTTCCTGTTCACGCTTTAAAGGTTCCACATATTTCTTGTATAAATTTTCAATTATTTCAACTTTTTTGCTTATGTCTTAGGCCTTCTCTACCTTTCCTATAGCTTTACATTTATAACAAGATGCGGTGATAAAGTTACGTACACTTTTATTTATTTCTCCACTCCGCCTTTGCTGTCGAATGCGATCTTTAGTTCTTTTTTCTTCAAGGAGTTTTTCGTCTTTTTTGGCTGAATCGGCCTCTTTTTTTCGGTACTTCTTAATTTTTTCCTCATTCTTTTTCACATCCTCCCTCCATTTTTTTGTAGTCTCGTAGCTTGTTTTACCAATCTTAACAAAATATTTATAATTAACAAATGAACTCTCATACATTTAATTGCAATTGTAGTACTTACAATAATGTACGTGACGAATTTTAGAAACTTATACAATTTTTATTACACCAAACTGAAAAAAAATTATGATTACTATTTGTTTGCGACAAATATCTGGCTTTGAACTTTTATTTTGAAACACTTGCGACTGGTCAAATTCAAATGACGTAGATAAATGATGTTTTTGCACTACGTACGTGACATTAGAATAACATCCAAAGCAAACAAAAAAAAAATACCGCTAATCGAACTCTATATTTTCTCCTTCCTCGTGGATCTTGTCTGTTGTTGTTGTAACGTTAATTTCAAAGTGTAATTGCAATGTTACAAATACTTGAATTTTGTCGCTAGTTAAGGCCGTGACTCACTATCCTAGATAGTGGTGCGATTTATTCAAAAAATAATCTGACAGAATCTTATCACACTTGAAGAAAATCGCATCACACTTGAAAAAAATCCGGTCCAAGTGTGTTGTGGATGCCAGACCATCACACAAAAATGATGCAAAACCATGTTTTCAACATCACGTTGGTTCTTTGGATTGATATTTTGATTTCGTTTGTATTTACAACATACTCACTTTAATATTTTTCGACATATTCATTTATTTATTCTTTGGCGCAACTATTATTTATTATTTTGCACAACTACCTCACGAAAACTGAAATAATTTTAACAGAATAATAGCGCGTCTAATTTTGTATCAGCTGGCGTTGTTGTTATTCTTATCAGCTGTCTCCCAAAACACAACCCTGATCGCAGAGAAAATATTAATTTTTTGCAACTTTTCAAAACATGAGCAAATCTAACAGACCTGTCAAAATTATTTTCGTTTCTCTTTCATACTTATTCGCATACAATCCACACTATCCTATTTTTTAAGCACACATACAATTTTTGACAGATCCAAAGACTAAATCTGATAGTTAGTCATGGCCTTTAAGAGGAAACAGCTGATTGAAATTTCTTAAGATTAACCAAAGAGATGGTCAGTTTAAACTGTTACTTTTTGTTCTTTAATGATTGTTATAAGCTCTAAATACATCTTTTTAATAAAATTTGAGTGCTTTTTTAAATATTTGCCCTGTTTGAAAAATGTTTCAAAGGTTTTTATTTTTTCAGTCGCAGTTGACGTTTTCATGGAAATGCCCATATGCTTTATCCCATTTACTAAAAAAAATTGTTGAAATTCATGTGATGTGAATTGACGGTCATTATCGCTTACAAGCGTATCGACCAATCCATACCGTGGAAATATTTCTCTTAATTTTGCGATTGTAAACGATGTAGTGATTTCCTTCGTTTTGAAAATTTCGACAAATTTTGAAAATGAATCACTGATGATCAGAAAATGAAAATTTTTAATAGGACCCGCAAAGTCAATGTGAATTCAACTCCACATGTTACAGCTTGGCGTCCATGGCATTAAACTACTTTTCTCTGGCCTAGGTTGTAATTTTTGGCATGGTAAACAATTTTTTATTAATTTTTCTATGTCTCTAGCAAGGCATGACCACCATATGTATGATCTGGCAAGGGCTTTTGTTTTACTATTCCCAAGTGTGAGGAATGTAGTTCATTTCAGATTTTAGTTCTTAATTTTTCAGGGATTATTGTTCTGTAACCCCACAATATACATCCATGCGCAATACTAAGTTCAGCATACTTGTCACGATATGGTGAAAAATTATTATCCTTTAAGTTACTTAGAGTACCATTTAATATGCAATCAGCAACTTTTGAGAAAATTGTACCTCGTCTCGTCTCACGAGCGATATATTTGAAACTTTAATATGATTTTCAGATTCAATAAAGTTGACATATGAAAACTCTGTATACTTGTTTTCATATGTTTCTTGAGGCATACGTGAAATTGAATCAGCTTCATTATGTACTCCCCTAACAATGATATAATTAAATCCGGATAATATTAATGCCCAGCTCTGCATTCGGGCTGAAGCCATAATAGGCAATCCTTTATTGTTACCAAAGATGGTTAAAAGTGGACTGTGATCAGTCTTCAAAACAAATGTATGTCCCAATAAGTATTGTCTAAGTTTTGTAACACAAAACACAATAGACAAGGCTTCTTTTTCAATAGTGCTGTAATTTTTCTCGCATTTGCTTAATGCTATGGATACAAAGGCTCTCGGTCTCGAACTGCTGGAAAACTTATGTGATAAAATTCCTCCCACCGCTGTATTTGAAGCATCCGTTGTTAATAATAACGGCAAGTCTGGATTAAAATGAACCAAAACTTGGTCTGACGTCACAGCATTCTTAAGGGCATCATACGCCTTTTGACAATCCTTTGACCATAAAAACGGTACATATTTTCTCAGTAATTTATATAGTGGAGACACTATGTTCGCAAAGTTATTGATAAATTTTGAGTAATAATTTGCCATACTAACAAAAGCTCTAACTTCCGAAATATTACTTGGAATAGGCGCTGAAACTATACTCGAAATTCGATCATTATTTTTACTCAACCCTTTGTTGTCAATATTGAAGCCCAAATATGATATTTTTGTTTGAAAGAAAACTGACTTTTTGATATTTAATTTCAATCCAGCAGACTGTAGTTATTGAAGTACTAGCCTCAACGTTCTTAAGTGATCCTGCATAGTTTTTCCAGTGACTGTAATGCCATCCTGGTACACCACAACAAATGGTATATTTCTTAACAAACTCTCCATTGTTTTCTGAAAAATCGTTGCTGCAACCTTAACACCAAAAGGTAATCTCTTTACTTTTAACGTACCTATGGAGTACATGTACATAATAATTGTGACTCATCATCAAGAACTAGCGTATTGTAGGCATTGGACAAATCAAGCTTTGTGAAAATTTCTCCGCCCTCTAAAGATGCGAAAATTTCATCAATTCTGGGCAACGGATATTTAAAATCCATTAAAAATTTATTAATAGTGACCTTATAATCACCGTATAACCGTAGATCAGCGTTGGGTTTCAAAACTGGTACTAAGGGAGTACCCCAATCAGAGTTGTCCACTGGCTCAAGAACACCCGAACTGACTAAATCTCGCAATTGTTTCTCAACTTTAGCCTTCCACGCCAATGGCAAGGGTCTGGGTGTGCAAAATACCGGAGTTGCATATTCAACAACCTTTAAAGAAATTTTCGTACTTCGAAATTCACCCATCTTTTCTTCAAAAACTTCGAAGAATTCATTTTTCAACTGATATACGATTGCATCATCATTCTTCTCTCGATTAATATTGTTTATTTGAAGCAATTCAAAATTAAATGCACGTAAAAACGTACGACCAAGTAATGGTGGGTTTGTAGAATCTACAACAACAACAACAGATTTCGTTTTACCTTTAAAAGTAATCGAGGCATCATATTCGCCAACCTGCTTCAATGTATCACCACTGTAGTCTACATATGGAATACTGCATGTGCGAAGATTTCTCTCCATATTGTTTGCCTTGTAAAACGACAAAGGCAACAAAGTACATGGTGCACCTGTGTCACAAACAGCATTTAATTTAACGTCATCAATAACCGGTAAAGAATATACGTCACTAGAATTTCGCCCAGCCACACTAAAATTTGAATAATTAAACACATCATTATTATCATTAGATACATTACAGATGCCAAATGACCCACTCTTCCACAAGAATGACATTAACTATTTTTGTATTTGCACGAGTGAGATGCATGATTTTGCCAACCACAGTGAATACAAGGAGTTTGTCTGTCACCATCACTTCTGTTATCTCTGCCACTTCCTTTGTTGCTGCCACCATCACCACTGCCTCTGTTGCTGCTTCCCCATTTGCCTCTGTTGCTGTTGCCACCTTCGCCACTGTTGTCGCTGCCACCATTGCCGCTGTTGCTGATACCGCTACCATTATCCTTCGTCTGATATTTTTGCTTCTTGACAAAATTCACTGCCGTTTCTTCTTTTCCTCCCTTTATAATGCATTTCGTCTCCAATATCATTGCCTTGTTCAATGCACTTCGAATTGTGAGATTTTCATCTTCACAGAGTCTTTCAAAAATGAAATATGGCAAGCCCATAACAAATTGGTTTAACACAAACGCATCTAAATTAACACGAAATTTGCAATTAAGTGCTAACGTTTTTACCCGAGCATACCACTCCGCAACAGACTCATTACACGGTGTTACGAAAAATAAATTTTTTTCTGTCCTATGAACCAAATGCACATATTCGGAAAGAGGGGAAAAAATAAAAATACACGTGTATCGTCGATTTTCATGTACACGTCAGAATTTTTTTTTTTTTAAGTTTGAAGAATAAAGCTCGTAGTGGCCTGTGTGAAAGCCTTTGGACCGATTTTTAACCCTTTTTCAGTGATCCAATCGAGCTGATTTTTTGCAGGCAGACTCGTGGAAATGACTGTATCACGTCAAATTTTTTAAAAACTATTTTTATCAATTCTCAGATTTTCCCCAATTTTTATTATTTTTGAAAAAAAATATTTTTTTCACTTTTCTTAGCATAACTTGAAGGGACTCCAAATTTTTAAACTACTTAAGCGTTACGAAAAAAAATGTTTTTTGACCCATCCTACTCGATATAGTTGTAGTTAATCAATAGTAACTTTCTAACACTAAACAGTTTTTGACTTTTACAACACTTACAACTGGTCTGACAGATGAAATAAGGAATTGCAAAATTGTTTTAAGTTCTGTTGTGCGAAAACGTATTTGTATATATTTCATCTGAAAAAAAGTCAGTGTCCGACGCGAAAACTTTTGTTACGTTTGTGGCTTATTCGCACCAAGTAAAAATTTTAAAAATATTACTAAAACAGTGGTGAATTCGTTTCAGAAAATATTTAAGAGTGCTTATGTTCCTTACTTGTGGTATACTCCGGAAGTCGTGTGAGACTATTGCTATAGAAATTTGTGCAAGTTTACTGATGGAAGGTCAACAATAAAGTACGCTGTACCAACAATTTGGCTACCACGCACGGAGCACTGCAACGAATTGTGCTACTTTTGTGTAACTTTTGGTCAAACAAAAGGCTACAAATATATTCACCGCAACAAAATTCGCTACGCTAATGTAGAATCGGTAATTCCAGCAGTTCTATACTCACCAGAAGAGCGTGTAGCGGCTTCAGTGGAGATTTTTGATAATGTTCCTGAAATAAGCGATGCAGAATCAACAGTTGTACCAACACTGCTATCAAATTTTCTGGCATCGAATGCGAGAGTCCACAAGTATCGGAATTTGTGGCAACACCCAGTGAAATTGGGACTGCAATGCCGCATTTAATAACGCAAGCCGACTTCAATGACCTCGTACGAGACGGAAATTTGTCGAGGAGAACAGCAGAACTCTTTGCATCACGCTTTAAGCAGTGGAATATAGTGGCGGCTGATTTTAAAATAACAGCCGCTCGTGGTCGAGGTACCACTATTCCATATGACGAATTTTTTAAATTGCACGAAGATCGGGAAAAAATCTAGCTTATAGTTATGATATTGATTTGATGTTTGCAAAAATTGGTTACCCTCATATTTCAGAGGAGTGGCGACTTTTCATCGATGCATCGGTCAACAGCCTTAAAGTCGTGCTGCTTCATATCGGTAACATACATCCATCTGTCCCGATCGCATATGCCACAAACCTCAAGGAAACATACGAAGGCATGGAATTAATATTACAGCTGATAAAGTACAAAGTGCATAATTGGAAAATATGCTGCGATCTGAAAGTGGTCGGTTTACTCATGGGTGTCAAGCGTGGATTTCCAACCCACCAGTGCTTTTTGAGTACATGGAAAGGTCGAAAAAGAGATGAGCATTACACTGAATTTAAGTGGAAGCCGCGAACATGCTACAAAGTAGGCGTAGAAAGTATAGAGAATCTACCATTGGTGCAGCCGTCTCAAATCATTTTGCCTCCACTATACATTAAGCTCGGTCTCGTATCAAATTTTGTTAAAAAACTGGATCGTGATGGAGAGGCCATTGCAACTTTGCGCAAAATTTTTCCGAAATTGAGCGGCGCAAAGATTCATGCAGGTATTTTTTTTAAGAAGTCATTCAGTAACTTTATGTTTTTTAATGATTTTTTTGATTTAAGGTGTTTTCAATGGTCCGCAGATAAAAAAAATAATTGCAAGTTCTGAATTTTCATCAAAATTAAATGCTATCGAACAACGTGCATGGAAAGGTACAGTTGCCGTTATTGAGCAGTTTCTTGGCAACAAACGAGCTGCCAATTATAGAAATTTGTTTATTTAAATTTATGATTTAATATGTAAGTATGTACATATGTTTATGTCTTTCGTTTTGTTGCACACAACTTTTATATTTTTCCGTTTTAACTCGTCGCCAATATGTAGTGTATCAAGCTGGAAGAAACAAGAGGCCTTGGAGGTTGAGTAATAACTGAATATGTTTATTAACATTCAATAACATTATCTCTTACTTCTAACTATTTCTAATAAGCTGAATAAGTACGTGTATGTATGTGTTTGTATTTACATATACAGTAGCTCCAAGCGAAACTCGTACAGCTAGAGAAAATTCTTCAACTTTCTTATATCTTGGACAAACTAATAATTTCAAAAAGTGTATTATACATTTTATTAGTTAATTTTAAAGTAAATTTAACATAACAGGCAAACTTAACTTTTTAATTCATTTAAACATGTTAAAAAATAAAAAATTAAAATACTACGTATTTCAATGCCAAAGCCAAACTCGTATACTATATATAAAGGAAAAGTATTATTCAATATTAATACTTTGTATGTATGCCTGTGACTTTTATTACCATCTGCAATATATTTGGAATACTTTTAACCAGTTTTTTGACAAAAGCTGGGTTAAAGATTTTGCCATTAACCTGAAGAGCTCTCTTCAAATCGTCGTTGGAGGATATGGTGAGTTGGTGAATTTTCCTATCGACATAGCTTAACAAATTCTCTATAGGATATATATCTAGACTATAGGATACATATCTAGACTCTGGGTTGGTGAATTCATGGCATGTGGACACTTATAAAACAACCACGATCGCACAGTGTAAGAATTATGCGTTGGGCCATTGTCCTGGTAAAAATGATAGCCTTCATCTAGACCAAATTTTTCTTTGCGACGAGGGAAATTTTCTTTTGGCAATACCCCTCTAATACCTTCAACAAAATGCTATACCCCAGGCTCGGATTCAGATGCCCACACCATTACATACCCACCATCGTGCTTTGCAGTGGGCTTCAAATTGTTGGCAAGAAGCGCTTCATTTGGCTTCATAGGGTCTACCATATGAATCAAAGAAGTTGAACCTGCTTTCATCTGTCAATTGCTCGCTATTCCAAAATTAAAAAATCCTTCGGATGATGTTTGTTTGATAATCGCAGACTTGCTTTTTGATTCCGTTGGTTGATTAGAGGTATACTCCTTGCTCTTCTGTCATAGTAATCAAACTTTTGCAATATATTTCTTATTGTTTGAGAGCAACATCTTTTCCCAACTTAAGAATGAATCCTTTTTGACCTGCCGTAGAATATACTGTACATCACTCACGGACAAAATTTGGTTATTTGCTGATTTTGAGATATTTTCAACTCTTTTATCAGTTTTGTACCGTTGTATTTCATACTGAACGGTTGATTGACTTTGGTTCACAATTTCGGATATCTCCTGAAACGATTTGTTGTTTTCGAAATATTGAATTACTAATTTTCTCTCTTCAACGCCGGTTTGTCCTCTTTGTTGTCACATTTTCTACTTCTATTATCTTTTTTGAAAAAAACACAATATTCAAAATTCGGCAAACAAATTTAATTTTAGGGACTTCTCGAAATACTTTTACCCATATAATATGAAGTTAGCTTCAAATAGGTACAGGGTTGCCTAAAAAATTGGAACTGTACGAGTGTGGCTTTTGCGTTGAAAGTTGTCACTTCATAGAATATATGTTTTTATTCTAATAAATAAAGATAATTTTTAAAGTTTTCGTCTGCGGTTAAATGTAGTACATAATATACTAACAAAATAAAATATATTTACTTTGGTAGCGGAATTAGTAATAAATATTTTATATAAAACAAAATATTTCCCTGGGTGTACGAGTTTCGCTTGGAGCTACTGTATGTTGCAATAACATAACAACACAAAGAGAGTGTTTAAATGAAATGTAATTTGTGTTAAAGAGAATGTCAGTAAGGCTGACTGTAATTTATCAATACTCTATATTGACAATAATAAACAAAAGAACCAATACATTACAAGCAATACATACCGCCAAATAATATTATAAATAATAGCAATCTTAAAATCTGTTGATCTACTGAAATAGAGCTACATTTTTTAATATTTTTCATTCTGAGCATTTCACTCAAGGTAACTTTTTCTTATCTATAATTGTTTATTTCAGTTTGGCAGCTCTGTAAACAGCATATGTCAGTGACAGCTTTCGTAAAGAAACGCAAGCGCGAAGTGATATATAAGCTACATCTTTTTGACTTTGGCGTTCGCATTGGCTTCTGCGTTTACGTTCACTTTCGTGACTTTTAGAATACTACCCTAACAAATGTTTTCAGCTGTCGTTTCATCGTTGCAGACATTTTATTAACTCATTTTATTTTATTTTTAATAATGAATTAGAAGTTATTTTTGAATATTCAGATTTAGGCGTGGTTTTTGATTTTAAGATGACGTTCACTTGCCATCTTCATTACATTATCCCACAAGCATATTCGATGTTGTATTTCATCCGAAGTAATATTTCTGCGTTTTCAGATCCATACACAAAAGAGGCTCTGTTTTCTGCTTTTGTTCGTTCCAAGCTTGAATATGCATCTTTGATTTGGAACCCAATTGCGGCTATTCATGCAACTCGGATGGAGAAAATCCAGAAATCATTCCTGAAGTTTGTTTTAGTGTCTCTAAACTTTACAGTGCCTATTCCTTCTTATGAAAGCCGTTGGTTGCTTATTTCTCTAAAGTCATTAGTGTCCAGAAGGGATATGGCCTCTATTATGTTTCTTCGTGGAATTATTTCTGGATCTGTTGATTGTCCGAAGTTGCTATCACTTATTCGTTTTAATGCCCCATCAAGTTCTCTACATTTTAGTACATTTAATGTTGAAACACATTTAACAAATTATGCTTTAAATGAACCTATAAATAGATCCATGTTACTTTTTAACAGTTTTTGTTATCACTTGGATAACACTCTTCCTAAAAATTAGTTTAAACAATTGTTACTTAATTTACTGGATTAATATATATAAGTAAAAAAGAAACGAAAAACTTTATCTCACTCTTCTTTTAGATTCATACTGGCACAAACCGATGTAAAAATTGTAGATTCCATTGAAACTGGGAACTGCTAGAACAATAACCGATTATAAGCACATTATACATATGTATAATTAACCTCGATTTTTACGCTGAAAACGTACAGGAAATAGAGAAAACCATAAACAATTTGCTAAAATCGCCTTGGGAACGACAAAACTAAAAATGAAAGAACTCACTACGAATCTAAATCTTTTAACCCAGGGATATAGACAGAAAAGAGGACTAATAAATGCACTGGGGTCAACGATAAAACTCATTACTGGAAATATGGATTACGAAGAAACTAAAAAAACATTGAATATTTACTAACTAAAACTGGTCAAATTAATAATACACTAAACCAACAAATAATCCTCAATACCAATATGATCAGGAGATTTGAAAACATAACAAATCATATAAACAGAGAACAAAATATTATTACACATTCCATAAAAACATTCAAGAGCAAACTCGTAATTCACTTAATCCAACAATTAACACAAATACAATAACTAAATCAGATAAACTACAATATCGATGTACTTACACAGCACCTTAACAATATAGCTGAAGTAGTAGTTTTAGCCAAATTAAATATTATCCCTAAACTAATACTAGATCATACAGAACTATTGCAAATTCATAACACATTAAATGCACGATAGATATACTGTCGAATGAACATATATTTGAACTTCTCGAATTAACCGCCTATTACAACAATACAAATATTATATATTTATATACAGATTCCAATAATGCCAAACAATGCATTCACATTTTATCAAATTATTCCAACACCGATAAATAAAACTTTAAAAATTATAAGCGAAGAATACGCATTAATTAATGAAAGTAATTTACTATTTTATAAAGAAAAATTTTAAAAATATAGAAATTAGAATTAGAAAAAAATTGTATTAGATATATTGTAAATAAGAATGAGACAACCTCCTGTCATCTACGAGATATAGGACACAAAATTGATATCATACATCCAGAACCTAACTATGTTATCCTCATTAATCCTCCAATACAACAAATAACTACCATATGTAATAATGTTACCAAACAACATAAAGGGGTTTTCAACAGAGACGCTACAAAAGTAAACCGATTGGGACAGCAAACGCCGCCATATTTTTTCCCGCTCTTTTGACATTTCTCTTCAGTAAGGTTTGCCATTTCATCATGGAAAGATATACGACCAACAACGAGTCGAAATTATTAAAATTTACTACCGAAATTTGGAGTCAGTGGCCTTAACTTTAAGAGCGCTACGTCCAATTTATGATGAGGCTCATTTCTCGCTGAACGGCTTCCTCAATAAGCAAAATATGCATTATTGGTCAGACAGCAATCCACACGTAATTCATTGCGGTTTGGTGCGGTTTATGGGCCGGCGGCGTCATTGGGCCGTACTTCTTCCGTGATTATCAAGACCGGCACATTACTGTGAATGCGAATCGCTACCGCTCAATGATAACCGAATATTTTTGGCCCCAATTGGATAATATGGACTTGAAGGACATGTGGTTCCAACAGTACGGCGCACAGTGGGGCCAAATGCATGAAAAGTGGCGATTAATTCATAGAAGTCGTAATTTAAAAAAAAAAATATTTGTTATTAATGGATATTTATAAATACATAAAAAACCAACATTTAAAAAAAAACAGAGTGAAAAAACACATTTTTTAACCCTTTATGGGCCATTTTGTGTTCTATAAAAAATCCTCTTTTTTCAAATTTTTTGCTGTAACTTTGGAACGGTGCGCTATAAATTATTCAATTAAATTGCAAATTAAAGCATACTAAATGTACTTTAAGAAAAATAAGTAATATTTTTAAAAATAATAAGGAATAAATATTTTATATGTATTTTTATTAGAAAATGTTTAAATTAAAATCATACCTTTTTTCTCGAAATTTGAAAATTTTGCTCAAAAATGAAACATTTGAAAATCTAATTGTTTTTTTTATTGATAAATAACCATAAACACACTATTTAAAAAAAATTTAATTAAATTCGGTTATTCTATTTTTTTTTTTTTTTGAAAACAACAATTTTTTATTATAATCATTATTACCTTCAATGTTAGTATTTACTTCACATTCAATTTCATAATCATAAATTAATTCGTTACAATAATCTTAATCTTCATCTCCATCTTCATCATCATCTTCATCTCCATCTTCATCTCCATCTTCATCTCCATCTTCATCTTCATCTCCATCTTCATCTCCATCTTCATCATTGCTATTTTGATTGCTGGGAAGTACAAGCAACTCCAATGCAGATTTTGGCATTAGCTCTTTTTTCTTTTTAGAACTATTGTTCATGCTTGTTATAAACGGATCTGAACTTAAGAGAAATCTATTAAAGATATCTTCCATTGTTTTTTCTCGACTGCATTTACGGGCAAAATTCTCCCTATAACTTTTAAAATCTTTATTTCTGGCTTCCTGAGACTCTTCGGTTAGCTGACCAATTGGCAATGGCGATAATGATATAATTTCAGGCCCATGAATAAAATATTTGTGAAGAGTAGGAGGCATATAGTACCATGGATATTTTTTCACAAATAGCCTGGCAGTGTTATTAGCGAAGTTTGTAAATTTTTCAATGTTGACCTCAATACCACTAGAAACTACAATTAATATTGTGTGCATATTTTTGATCAACTCTAAATCAATATTAGTAATTTCAGCAGATACTTCTGCATTCTTAAAAAAACGTCTTGCAGTATTCCCGTCATTAGAGTTACCAAAACCAGGTTTTGGTTGATCAATGATCAATCCCGTTCTCTTTTTAAATTCGCGTTGAATACGACTTTTAGTTTCAGCAATAATTTTTTTTTCTTCGTCACTTCTTGCCTGCCATTTTTGAATTGGAAGTTTATATGCCAAGTGAATAAGACATTCAAAAAATCTTATCCAGCCATGTAGGACAGACAAACCGAACTCCATGAAGTCTACGTTGGAATCTCTAGAAATCATTTGTTCAATATTGTTGAGCTCCTTGCTGGTAGCGCCACATATGTAGCACTTTTGTGTGGACTTTGTGTCTGTAATCGCGTTACACACTTTACCGTCAATCATAACGAGAATTAGTTTGTGGTTCACTTTTATCTTTCTTTCTCCAACTGATATCACTGTATCGATAAGAGCATTTTTTTCTGTCTCCACTCTTTCTCTTTCTGTTTTAATACTGTCGACCGTTTCTTTCATAAATTCAATTTTTAATGGCCTGCAAAACCTAGTTGAAGACGGTCGAGGATTATGCCAAATGATTTTGTTTTTACAAACTAATTTTAATGGTACAATTGACGTAATAAATACAGAAGAATCAGATGCATTACTGTCATGAAAGGCTTGTTTGTAAGAACTATGCCCTGAACTTCCGTCAAAGCCCCACTTAGTGTATAAAGTAATTTTTTCGATTTCTTCGTTGTCTAACGAATTTAAATCTGCATTTTTAACCGACAAAAGGCGTTCAGTGGTATGATCCAATATTCCTTGTAGGCTAACTTGCGCTGATGTTTCAGAAATTTTCATTTGTTCTCCCTTTGGGTAACATTTTTTCTTAGCTCTTTGGACCAATTTATATGATGGAAATTTCTCAGGTGCAACCTTTCTAATACCATTATATTGGTGGCGACTTAGCTTCGCTTCTACCAAAACGGACAGAGCTTCATCCGGAGTTACCTGCTGTGGTGGTACCTGTGCTATACTTTTTCGGTATTTTTTGGCTTTTGTTGGAGATGATATTATTTCCTTAACAATTTTCGACTCATCTATTTTTCCAGCAGCTCTCAAGCTCATTTGTGTGGCGTAAGCCAAAACAGGCAAAGAAATTTGATCTCTTATG
Source organism: Phaonia tiefii (assembly GCA_963931995.1). Taxonomy (NCBI): domain Eukaryota; kingdom Metazoa; phylum Arthropoda; class Insecta; order Diptera; family Muscidae; genus Phaonia; species Phaonia tiefii. The sequence continues at coordinate 132,060,517 of OZ008369.1, forward strand.
TCTTTACATTTCTTAACTTTTGTTTTTTCTTTGCACTCTTCAAATGAGAGATCATTGCGACCTCTTTTTTGTTGTGGTTCTGGTGGTGGACTGAATGAGATTGAGGCATCCAGCCAATTCTTATTATTTTTTACAAAAATTTCATTCTTTCTATGACATTTTTGCCACCGAATCTCATAGCTAGAGCAAAAATTATGAAATATTGTCATAAAATCTACCATATCCGAAGGGTCGACACGTTTTATTACTTCCCATCTCAAAAGTTTAAATTTATCCTGAAGTGATTTAGGTTCTGCACTCCTCATAAAATTATGCAACTCATGACGAGGAATGAAAATTGTTTTGGGAGATGTTCCTAAAATTAATAAGATTTCTATTCGTTTAAAATTTGCAAAAAGTAATTCCTTTAACCCTGTACCGAATAATTTACACTTTCACAACACTTTAAATATGTAACATCACATCACAAAACATTGACAGCTAAAACAATAAATAAACGTGTCAGTACCGAATCAATAATACCCTCAAATAAATGACAATAATAAATAGGGATGGGAGCGTGACCTCCTTCAATTTTTCAAAATAGTGCACTTGTGCCATATACAATTTTCTAATAATTTAAAATTAACAAATGTTTAAGTAAAATTCATTGAAATATCATAAACACATGTAAAATAATTTAATTAGTTTTATTCATAGTAAATAAACCCAACATACGCAATCACGTGAGTATGCGTGAATTAAAGTTACTCACGCCCCCATCTCTAATTAACAACACATTTTTTACCTACAATAACAACTACTATAACGAAAATAATGACAAAACAAAGTAAAAACAACTTGATGGTTTGTTTTTTTTGTTTTTTTTCATATTTGTGGATTTTTAGCATCTTGAGTTATTTCACAAAAACAAGCATAACAGAAAAATCGCAAAAAATCGCCAAAAAATATTTTGGGGTTTATTAGTTGAGATCTGATATTATAACACTATATAGACGATTTTACGCAAGCTCACGAACAAAGTTGTTGAAACTCCATATATAAATCAAAAATAGCCCATTTTTGGCCTAATTTTATTTTATTAACATTTAATATTTTTAAAACATTTATTTAAACAAAAAAACATGTACTATATAGTAAACTACCTGAAGTTGACGGTTCCATTATAAAAATTTAACTTTTAGAAGTAGTAATAGAAAAAATTATCAATTGAAATATCAAAATTTTCACTTTTTTTCAATATGCACAAAAAAAATAACAATTATTCAACTTTAAGTGCTCACTTCAACTAAAGCAAACAACATAAAAGTAAAATTTTTGCAATTAGTGATGCAGAATTTTATCCACTTTCACCCGGTACCAAACACGATCATGAATTTTAAAGTTCATATTTTGAATTAATCGCCACTTTTCATTCATTTGGCCCCAATGTGCGGCGCCACAAGCCACACAGCTAATGCCACAATCAATTTATTGGAAACCAAGTTTGGTGAACGTGTTATCTCACGAAATGGCCCAGTCGATTGGCCGTCTCGGTCGTGCGATTTGACGCCGTTAGATTATTTCTTGTGGGGCTACGTCAAGTCTATGCCAACAAGCCAGCGACGATTGATGAATTTCGTACGAATATCGAACGTGAAATTGCAGCAGTATCGGCCGATTTATGCTTGAAACCCGTACTTTCACAGGAATAAAGAATTTCATTGGTATCTAAAACCGGTTTTGTTTTATTTAAAAAAACTTTTGTAGAACTCTTATTGAAAAACCCGTTATAACTCGTGTGCCAATCGGAATCAAAGTACTATGGTGAAAAAATTTTGTTATGGTGAGAAAAATTTAAACTTTTGCTGTGCCAATTGATATTATTTTTGGCAATAGCAAATTTTGACAGCTGCATCATACACTGAACGGAAAGCATCGTCACAGGGATGAAAATGTTGAGCTAACGTACCCGCTGCGAAAATGTGTTCATCAACTGCAAATTGTTCATCAATGTGATAAAAGTATGTTGTTGATGCAATGAATTTGATTCCTGATTGCAACGAATTTGTTTCGGTGCTTCAATGAATTTGTTTCAATGCTGTAATGAATTGGTTTCGTTGTTGCAACGAATAAGTGTCGTTTTCCAATGAAATTATTTCATTGCTGCAATGAATTTGAATGAATGAAAACAATTCATATACACTTGCATCCAATTTAGATGTGTCTGTCATCGAAGCCATTGTCATATGGAGTGTTTATTAAGAACGAGGAGGTAATGCAATTTAAAAAAACATTCACCCATCTCTATTGCATCTGATACGGATCTGTGAGCTATTGATCCGATTGTCATTTAGATTGTTAAGAAAAATTAAAGGGGAAAGTGATGTAAATTCTACCCAAGTTTCGGAAATTTCAAATAATAGTGACGATCATGAAGATTTGCCACATTCTCAATTATGTGCGAATGATGGATGGCAGTAGGAAATAAATGCAGGCCAAGAAACATTAGCCGAAAAGTTAGCCTCTTGGTATACAAAATATTTACCTGGAAAGACATGCTGCAACGAATTATTGCACATTCTTCACTCAGAAGGGTTAGACGTTCGTCTTTCCACAAACTCTTTCAGAAGAAAAAATGATAAAATTTGCACAAGAACGGATACACCAGGCACATATTACCACATTGGTAGAATGAATCGAGTGTTTAATCTAAAAAGTGAAATTCTGGACAGACAACTAAATGAATTGTTGTTGGATATCGGCATTGATGGCTTGCCGCTATTTAAAAGCTCGACCTCAACATTATGGCCAATAATGGGTCACTTTTATAACTTTCCCGATTCGGAAGTGTTTTTAATTGGCACATATTTTGGGAAAAAGAAACCCCTAAACGTTGATGTTTATTTGCATGACTTTATTCATGAATTCGACACGAATCATAACCATATTGATATTGGTGGATTCAAGCTTAACATACATATAAGGGTTTTTGTATGTAATACTCTTGCTCGAAAATTTTTATGCGGCATTGTGGGTCACACAGCTTTTCACGGCTGTTCAAAATGTGGGCAAGTGGGCACCACTGTGGAAAACACAACAACTTTCTCGAATACAAGTGGTCCTTTACGTCTGGATGACGACTTTACTGCAAGAACAGATCCTCTTCATCATTTACCGCAATATCAGAACTGTAAGAACATTTTGGAGGAAAAGCATATTAAAATGGTCACACAATTCCCAATCGAACCAATGCATTTACTGGATTTGGGAGTATGCAAGAAACTTTTTAACTTATTATACAAGAAGAAAAACATATACTTCAAGTTGACGAAGCAAGATTTGGAAACTATTTCAAAAAGATTGGAGTCCTTAGCCAAGTATGTTCCATGTGAATTTCAACGAAACCCCAGGAGCTTGGAATATTTGCCTCGATGGAAGGCGATAGAATTTCGTCAATTTGTTTTATATTCATTGATGGTTGTTCTAAAAGGTATCGTAAATGAGGACTATTATTATCATTTTCTACTCTTCCACTGCTCTTATAGTGTCCTTCTTTCAAAAAATGCAATTCAACATTTGCCCGTAGCGACTGACATGTTAAAGGATTTTGTAACACATTTTGAATTGTTATATCCCCGGAAATTCTTGTCCTACAACGTGCATAATTTGTTGCATGTAACACAGTGTGTAACAGAACATCGCCATCTTCATGAATTGTCGGCTTACAAGTTTGAAAACTTTTTGCAAAAAATTAAGAAGAAAATTAAAAGCCCTACTAATATTTTGCAACAAGTAAGGAATAACTTTGAGGACTATCTTCCCTTCAAAACGCAAGACAATTTGGGGCTTAAAATAATAAATAAAACTAAAAAAATACGTAACAAAGGATTACACCTTAAGAAAAACATCAAGAACAAACATTTCCTATAGAGGATGTAGCTTATAAATATGTTTCCTTTCCAATTAATGACGATCTTCTACTCCTACCTATAATTCACACTTCAGATATACTGTAGCTCTAACCAAAAATGGCATTATTACCGAAGAGAAAATTTCAAAGCTCCGCAGACGACGAAAATGAAGGTTGTATAAAAATAATGAAACGAAACAGTTTCGTAATTTAATTATACCTTATATATTTCAGATACAAATAGCGACCTCAAGAGGAAGCAGCGTCAGATATTGAAAAGCCTATCTGAAATAACCCAGGCTACTAACAATGTTAATACTCGATTGGATACACTGGAGGAGAAAATAGAAGCAAATACTAATGCTAATGCCCAAGAGCTAGCTATTTTAGAACAATTAATACAAAAGAATGCAAAAATACGCGACACACAGGAATTTCCACTAAAAACAGAAGATGATTTCCTAAATATGGAAATAAAAATTCAAGATGACCTTTGTAAATATACAAGTATAATAAAAAAATAATTGTACATAATACCATTGAATATTCATAAAACTTGTTGAAGTAATTCTCATTTCATTTAAAATGCTGAAAACGCAACAATGATACACGCCTTTTCTTTCTGAAATAATACAAAACAAATAATGGTGCATTTGAGCTAGAATTTTTTCTATGTAAATTCGGACATTTTCGTCATGCAAATTTAAAACTCTCAGATGCACAATAATTAATATTCAAAGCAATGCAATAATTCATATTCATATAATGCTTCATTTAGATTAGAACATTTTCTTTGTGCATTAACTTCCAGTTAAATTGATTCTTTTTTTGTTTGAATTCTTAAATGCGTAAAAAATCTCAATGAGACTGCCTAAGTAATTTGGTTTTTTTCTCTTTTCAGGTCAATATAATAAAAACAATTATTTCTCCTGAGGGTCTCTTAGAGAATTTTACAAAACTAGTAGACCAAGAAATCATAATGTCATATAATTATGACGGGGTCCAAAATAAAAATATACCTTTAAGGACCTTAAGAATTTAAATATGGCCATTTTTGGAAAATTAATGATATAAATCCCTTCACATTAAAACAAGTTAACAATTAATGTTTTGTAATTTCAGAAGCAACTAAATGTGACGGATCAACTCTGAAGGAGTACGCAGCCAAAATCAGCACATGTCTAAAAGCGCATAAAGCCAGGCACTTCCAAAAACTATCGTATAATAAGAAAACTCTCACCAATAGCAGTACTACGCTTAATTAATACAAAATGCAATCAAAGAAACATACATAAACAAAGTATCTTTAAGCATTAGTTATTACATTTAGTTGTTTTTGTATTTTTGAGGCCACACCACAATTTTTGTTCATTAAATAAATTTAAATCAAATAAATATGAGATATTCAATTGTTGGTCGTTCGGACCTATCCAATCTTAATTATAAATTATATACGCTGTAAAGAAAATAATATTATCCCGAAAAATCCATGCAAAACGGGAACGCCTCATTTGTCGTCTTGACCTAAAAATAAAAGAAACTTAAAAAACAAATAACAACTTAAAAACTAAATAAAACAAGAAATCCAGCAAGCCGGATCGCAGAAATCATCAGACCAGAAATTCCGAAAAATTTCCAGTCTTCACCTCGGTTAGAAGAAATACTACTGATTAGTATTATACACAGGATCATCGATACCCAATGTACCGAATCTCCTGTGGTAAAACAACAAAGCCTCGTCCGTTCCTAGATAGCCCCCATTACTGAGGGCCAGAATGTCCGTTGGTCCAAAGAACCAACGTGACAGAAGACTGTCCGCATCCGTCGTGTCGAAACATGCCCTAACCAGGTCATTATCCACACCCGCAGCTTTCCCAGGAAAGATAGAGTAGAGTCCACCATGAACCTGTCAATCCTCCCAAAACCAGCACCATCTTATACCCTCCTACAGGAGGGCATGCGGAAAGAGCCATCTGCCATCACAATTACCCTCAGACCCAGACAGGTTCTGAGTATTTTCCGCTCCCATTGCCTTAGCCTCTCCATCTGACTGACGAGATGGGAAACCAGGCCGGGAAAGCATACGCCAAAACAGGTCTTATGACCTGCCTGTACACCAGCAGACGCACCTCACTCAGGCCATTCGCCCTCGCCAACAGCCTGTAGTATGCAGAAAAGGCAAATCTAGCCGTCCGCAAAGCGTAATCCACATGGCTCACGAGGGTGAACCGTTCATGGAACATTACACCAAGGTACTTGATATCCTTCGAAATCCCGATATCCGCATCTCCCACTTTGAGCCTGGGGATGTAGCCCCTGGCGTTCGGGTATAGGTTCTTGCGCTTCCCCTTGAAGATGATCCCCCTTGATTTGGCCACATTAAGCCCAATTGCCCACTTGGAGAAGAAACCACTCAGGGTCTCAAGGTAAGTGTTCAGCCTCCGATTCACGTTGCTGGCCCTAGGGCCAGAAGCTGCAACAAGGATGTCGTCCGCATATATCAGAAACAAATCCCCCCTTCCGGAGGAAGGGGCATATCGCTGAGAAGGATGTTGTACAATACAGGTCCCAACAGCGAGCCCTGCGGTACACCCGCCGTCACCATCGTCTCCTCAGAGAGCGAGTCGCCAACCCTCACACGGAACGTCCTGTCCGCCAAAAAGCCCGCAACCATACTAAATATGTCAGCAGCAAATCCAGCCGCCTTCATCTTCACCAATATCGCCGCCTGCCAAGCCGTATCAAAGGCCTTGGCAAAATCCAGGTTAGCAGCTATCGTGGCGTGTCTCCCGTTCAGACATTTAGTCACGTAGTCAGAAAACACCATCAGCGCATGCGATGTTGAGTGCCGCCCTCTAAAACCAAACTGGTTGTCCAGCAAGATGCCGCGCTCAGCCAAATGGTCTCGAACATGGTCCAGAACAAACAGCTCCAGAAGCTTTCCAAAAGGGGAAAGCAGTGAAACTGGTCTATATCCACTGACCCTCTTCCGATCCGTCCCAGGCTTGTGAATAGGCACTACCGCCGCCTTCTTCCAGGCTCGAGGGAAGTAGCCCAAGTTGATGCAATGGTTCAAAAGAACCGCCAGAAAGGTCCAAACGAAGGAATCAGTCCTCTTCAAAGCAACATCAGGAATGCCGTCCAGTCCAGACGACTTTTTAGGTGGACACCCCCTAAGAGCGCCACCAACATCCGCAGCCCTGATAACCAGGTCATCCACACGCCCAGCGCCAACTGCGCCGTCAGCCATGATCCCCGATCCAAAAGCAACACGTGGTATGTGGCTCACCAAATCAGCTGCTTCAGCAGCAATCCGTTCACCAAAGTTACCAGTCCTCAGGTGACCATTCACGCCAAGCACTGCAGAAAACCCCGCAGCAAGGAGATAAGCCTTGCCTACCTCCTCAATAATGGGCACATCGCCCTCGTCCAACATATCCGGGATAGGATCCCTTCGACGCAGTCCGCCAGCCGCCTTCACCTTAGCAAATGTAGTGCTGTCCACCCTTATAGCATTGAGCCGATCCGTCCAGAATCCAGCCTCAAATTCAGCAATCGCACCAGCGATGATCCGACTCAGCTGCCTTATCTCAGCCCTGAGAGTAGGAATGCGGGAGAAATCCCTTGTCCTGCAAAGAGTCCTCCGAAACCTCTTCTTCTGTCCAGTCAGGTCCTTTATCCTGGGAGGGAGGTCAGGCAGCCCACCATTCCCAATTGTCATCTTTGGCACAGCACCATCAACAGCCTGGCGAAAAGACTCAGCCATAGATTCCACGCAGTCATCAATTTCGCCAATGGTAACATTGCGATCTACCGGAAGAGCAGCAGAGGGAAGCGACCCCCGCAGCAATGAATTGAACCGATCCACGTTCATCCTCCCAAAGTTGTAAATCACTGGTCGCTCCCGCCGAAACAGCTCGCCACAGTCCACTCGAATCTCCACAGCCCTGTGATCCGACTCATAATCCAGAACCCTCATAATCCAGACTGGAGAAGCCATAAAAATATCGATGTATGATGCCGCAGTACCAGAAACCCTGGTCGGCTCCCTCGCAGAAAACACATCCAAATCCGGACACCCCAACAGGAAATTCTGCAAGCGCCGTCCATTCGCATTAACCACCGCTCCACCCGTCAGGATGTTTAACATTTAAATCCCCGCCAATGAGCATATCCCCGTCTCACACCAGCTCACTAAGTGTGAGTAGGTCAGAGTCGGAAAGCACTGCGCTAGGACGCAAATACAAACAACCTAATGAGATGGCGGTGCCACCTGGCCTGCTGATCCTGACAGCAGTGTTCTGCATAATTCTGGTATCCACTCCAAGCCTGATGCGATGAAACCCGTCCCGAACCAGTATCGCCGTTCCCTTACCGCGACCTCCGCCCGAATTACATTTGTGGATAACATAACCCCTGACATCCAGTCTATGCCGGTCACCATGTTCCGCCATCATAAGCACGTCCGGTCTGTGCTCCGCCAAAAACAGCTCCAGATAGTGCCTCCGCTGCCTTGAAACGATGGAGTTCACGTTGATAAAGATAAACTTCAGTCGTCTGTTCATGAAGAAACAGAGATTACATAAACGCCGCCATGGCCCGCATCTTTCCAGCTTCATCCCGGATTCCCGCATAGCCTCCTGTGAAATCCCGGACCTTCATCATGCTGTCGAAAATGCTGCCTCCCATCATTCGGCGACAATCTGCATTCAACATCCGCATCAGTCCCTGTCCCAGACATAGGACCTCCAAAATTAGCCGCCATAGGAGCCGCAACACGGCCCGAATTTGCACGTACACTGGTAGCACCACCTGCCGCATTGGCATATGATAATCCTGATCTTATCGTTGTAGCCCGAGCATTCGCTGGTCCACTGACCCTCGGTCCATTCCGCACTGCACGCATCTTAGCCGCAATCGCCATCTTCTTTGGACAATCCCTTGCCCCGGCCGTGTGTCCCTCAGCATCTCAGTTCACGCATTTCACCTTGCGTGGGGCCTGCATCGTCACCTCCCCGGTGATCTCATCCTCCACTGGCACCTCCTTCACGATTTCACCCCTCTTGGGTAAAACACACGTCTCCGATTCGTGCGGTCCTGCACACTTTATACATCTGGAAGGCATGTTGCAGTTCCTGACCACATGTCCAAACCGCTGGCACCTGTAGCACTGCGTCGGTCCACCCCTCTTAAACCGCTCAAATCTGACACGGCAGTTCAGAATGCTCGTCAGTTCATGGAAACTGACCAAATCGGATTCGTTCGATATCTTTATCAGCCAACGATCGCCACCCATCTTAGTCAGCCCCATGATCTTGAGCTTCAGCCCGAGACCCCCCAAGTATCCCCTTACATCCTCCACGTCAAACGTGTCAGACAGTCGCCGAATAATAACCACGAATGGCTTCACACTCCGGGGAGTGTGGGTGTAAAATTTGACACTAATCGCTTCTAACAGCGCCCTTAATTTTTCGTGATCCTGAAGGGAATTCACCGAAATGTTGGTAGACTTTCTACCCAAAATGCTAAGGCTGAAGTTGTCATGCCCCAGCGTATTCCTGATGCTACGCAGGATCAGCTTGACATCGATATCGAAGGTCGTTATGACCGCGATCGACTTTCCTGTCCTCTTCTCGGTTGCAGCTGCCCTCATGTTAGCCGCTGCCGTACCTGCTCTCGCAGTTGATGTCGCCGCAGTTGCTGTACCTGCTCTCGCAGATGATGCCGCTGAAGTTGCTGCCTTCTTTGCAGCTGCCGATGTTGACGGTATATCAGCAGCCACCGCACCCTTTGCGGTAACTGTACTCGCTGCTGTTGAAATTGGCGTACCTGCCTTCGCCATCGTTTTCGCCCTCTTGGCTGCTGCTGTCGACACCACTGTTGTCCAGGCAGGTGTGTCGTCTTGTCCTGCCGTATCCTGAGCAGGTGTGGCGTCTTGCCCTGCTGCATCACTCGTTGCCTTGACCCTCTTGGCTGCTGCTGTTGTCCAGGTAGGTGTGGCGTCTTGCCCTTCCGTATCCCGAGCAGGTGTGGCGTCTTGCCCAGCTGCTTCCTTATTTCTGGCAGGTGCGGCGACTTGCCCTGCCGAATCCCTCTTCACTGGACTCGACATCGCTTCACGCAGCGATGGAAACTCCTCCCTGGTGTTCATCGCCTCCACAGATACCATATCGCATTCCTCTCCGATGTCATCTCCCTCATCGGTCGTGGAGTAGTCCTCAGAAGACTGCTCTTCTTCTTCGTCTTCTTCCTCAGTGCTGGACTCAGATTTCCGGACAATCTTCCTCAGTTTGGCGACTTCACACAACGCTTTTTCAAGCATCGCCTCCAGCTTCTCACATCTTGCAACACTCGCCTCGTATCGAACCTTCAAATCATCAGCATCGTAGGACTCCTCTCTCCTACGCTTCCTCATCACCTCGACCATCGTTTCATCCATCACTGGATGAGAATTTCCCACGCCGTCGGCTATCATCACGGTCTTCTTCTCGTCCTCAATCGTCTCTTCTGTAACTGTTAGCAGTCTACTGCCTTTTCTCGGGGTTTTCCGCTACCTGCTTTTTTGACTTTCCGCTTCGCTTCAGCACAATGTGAACACAGCCACTGTCAACACTCTAAACCATTTTTGTCAGTAACACCTTTTTTTTTTTTTTTTTAAACTGGTTTTATTGTAATATTTCTACACATTCTACTGGTATACAATACATACTACTTAACATTACCTATTCTATTTCCCTCACACCCATAGGGTGCCCTTCGGAAACTTCCATCCTCCTATAAAAAACATTATATACGTACATCGAGTCTTAAATATAAATTATATACGCTGAAAATATAAATTTCCTGAAAAATTGAAGAAAAACAGGAACGCCTCGGTTGTCATCTCGACCTAAAAATAAAAGAAACTTAAAAATTAAATAACAACCTAAAAACTAAATAAAAAATAAAAAACAATATATCCAGCAAGCTGGATCGCATAACTCAATAGACTAGAAATTCCGAAGAATCTCCAGTCTCCACCTTGGCATGTACAATACTACTGAGCAGTATTATACACAGGATCATCGATACCCAATGTACCGAATCTCCTGTGGTAAAAAAGCAAATCCCCGTCCGCTCCTAGATAGCCCCCATTACTGAGGGCCAGAAGGTCCGTTGGTCCAAAGAACCAGCGAGACAGAAGATTGTCCGCATCCGTTGTGTCGAAACATGCCCTAACCAGGTCATTTCCCACACCCGCCGCTTTCCCCAGGAAGGATAGAGCAGAGTCCACCATGAACCTGTCAATCCTCCCAAAACCAGCACCATCATATACCCTCCTACAGGAGGGCGAGCGAAAAGATCCATCCGCCATCACCGTCATCCTCAGTCCCAGACAGGTCCTGAGTATCTTCCGCTCCCATTGCCTTAGCCTCTCCATCTGACACGACGAGATGGGAAACCAGGCCGGGAAAGCATATGTCATAACAGGTCTTATAACCTGCCTGTACACCAGCAGTCGCACCTCCGTACTCAGTCCATTCGCCCTCGCCAACAGCCTGTAGTATGCAGAAAAGGCAAATCTTGCCTTCCGCAAAGCGTAGTCCACATGGCTCACGAAGGTGAACCGTTCATGGAACATCACTCCAAGGTACTTGATCTCCCTTGAAATCCCGATGTCCGCATCTCCTACTCTGAGCCTGGGGATGTAGCCCCTGGCGTTCGGGTACAGGTTCCCGCGCTTCCCCTTGAAGATGATCCCCTTCGACTTGGCCACATTTAGCCCAATTGCCCACTTGGAGAAGAAACCACTCAGGGTCTCAAGGTAAGTGTCCAGCCTCCGATTGACGTTGACAGCCCTAGGGCCAGAAGCCGCAATAAGGATGTCATCCGCATAAACCAGCAACAGATCCCCCCCCGGGGGAAGGGGCATATCGCTGAGAAGGATGTTGTACAAGACAGGTCCCAATAGTGAGCCCTGCGGTACACCCGCCGTCACCATCTTCTCCTCAGAGAGGGAGTCGCCAACCCTTACACGGAACGTCCTGTCCGCCAGAAAGCCAGCAACCATCCTGAGTACGTCAGCAGCAAAACCAGCCGCCTTCATCTTCACCAGTATCGCCGCTTGCCAAGCCGTATCAAAGGCCTTGGCAAAATCCAGGCTAGCAGCTATTGTGATGTATCTCCTGTTCAGACCCCTAGTCACGTGGTCAGAAAACACCATAAGCGCATGTGATGTTGAGTGCCGCCCTCTAAAACCAAACTGGTTATCCAGCAAGATGCCGCGGTCAGCCAAATGGTCCCGTACATGGTCCAGAATGAACAGCTCCAGAAGCTTCCCAAAAGGGGAAAGTAGTGAAACTGGTCTATATCCACTGACCCTCTTCCGATCCGTCCCAGGCTTGGGAATAGGCACTACCGCCGCCTTCTTCCAGGCCCTAGGGAAGTAGCCCAAGTTGACGCAATGGTTCAAAAGAACCGCCAGAAAGGTCCAAACGAAGGAATCAGTCCTCTTCAAAGCGATATCAGGAATGCCGTCCAGTCCAGACGACTTTTTAGGCGGACGCCTCCTAAGAGCGCCACCAACATCCGCAGCCCTGATAATCAGGTCATCCACACGCCCAGCACCAACTGCGCCGTCAGCCATGATCCCCGATCCAAAAGCAACACGTGGTATGTGGCTCACCAAATCAGCTGCCTCAGCAGCAATCTGTTCACCAAAGTCACCAGTCCTCAAGTGACCATTCACGCCATGCACCGCAGAAAATCCCGCCGCAAGGAGATTAGCCTTGCCCACCTCCTCAATAATGGGCACATTGCCCTCGTCCAACATATCCGGGACAGGATCCCTTCGACGTAGTCCGCCAGCCGCCTTCACCTTAGCAAATGTAGTGCCGTCCACCCTTATAGCATTGAGCCGATCCGTCCAGAAACCAGCCTCAAATTCAGCAATCGCACCATCGATGATCCGACTAAGCTGCCTTATCTCAGCCCTGAGAGTAGGAATGCGGGAGAAATCCCCCGTCCTGCAAAGAGTCCTCCGAAGCCTCTTTTTCTGTCCAATCAGGTCCTTTATCCTGGGGGGGAGGTCAGGCAGTCCACCATTCCCAGTTGTCATCTTCGGCACAGCACCATCAACAGCCTGTCGAAAAGACTCAGCCATAGACTCAACGCAGTCATCAATTTCGCCAATGGTAACATTACGATCCACCGGAAGAGCAGCAGAGGGGAGAGACCCCCGCAGCAATGAGTTGAACCGGTCCACGTTCATCCTCCCAAAATTGTACATCACCGGTCGCTCCCGCCGAACCAGCTCGCCACAGTCCATTTGAATCTCCACAGCCCTGTGATCCGATTCATAGTCCAGAACCCTCAGCTCCTGAGACACACGTATGCCCGGAGAAGCCATAAATATATCGATGTACGATGCTGCAGTACCAGAAACCCTGGTCGGCTCCCCTGCAGAAAAGACATCCAAATCAGGACATCCCAATAGGAAATTCCGCAAGCGTCGTCCATTCGTGTTAACCACCGATCCACCCCAGTCAGGATGCTTAGCATTTAAATCCCCGCCAATCAGTACATCTCCGTGTCTCACCAGCTCACTAAGTGTGAGTAGGTCAGAGTCGGAAAGTACTGCGCTGGGACGCAAATACAAACAAACTAACGAGATGGCGGTGCCACCCGGCCTGCTGATCCTGACAGCAGTGCTCTGCATAATTCCGGTATCCACTCCAAGCCTGATGCAATGAATCCCGTCCCGTATCAGTATCGCCGTCCCCTTACCGCGACCACTGCTCGAATTACACCTATGGGTCACATAACCCCTGACATCCAGTCTATGCCGGTCACCAAGTCCATGTTCCGCCATCATAAGCACGTCTGGTCTGTGCTCCGCCAAAAACAGCTCCAGATAGTGCCTCCGCTGCCTTGAAACGATGGAGTTCACATTGATGAATATACATTTCAGCCGTCTGTTCATGAATGAAACAGAGATTCCATAAAGGCCGCCATGGCCCGCATCCTTCCAGCTTCATCCCGGATTCCCGCATAGCCTCCTGCGAAATTCCGGACCTTCATCATGCAGTCGAAAACGCTGCCTCCCATCATCCTGCGACAATCCGCATTCAAGCCACCAACTTCCGCATCAGTCCCTGTCCCAGACCTAGGACCTCCAAAAACAGCCGCCATAGGAGCCGTAGCACGGCCCGAATTCGCCCGTACACTGGGAGTACCACCTGCCGCATCCGCATATGACACTCTGGTCTTCTCACCATCGTTGCCCGAGCATTCGCTGGTCCACTGACCCTCGGTCCATTCCGCGCTGCACGCATCTTCGCCGCAATCGCCATCTTCTTGGGGCAATCCCTTGCCCCAGCCGTATGACCCTCAGCATCACAGTTCACGCATTTTACCTTGCGTGGGGCCTGCATAGTCACCTCCCCGGTGATTTCATCCTCCACCGGCACCTCCTTCACAGCTTCACCCTTCTTGGGTAAAGTACACGCCTCCGACTCATGCGGTCCTGCACACTTCACGCATCTCGATGGCATGTTACAATTCCTGGCCACATGTCCAAACCGCTGGCACCTGTAACACTGCGTCGGCCCACCCCTCTTAAACCGCTCAAATCTGATACGGCAATGCAAAATACTCGTCAGTTCATGGAAACTGACCAAATCGGATTCGTTCGATAGCTTTATCAGCCAACGATCGCCACCCATTTTCGTCAGTCCCATGATCTCGAGCTTCAGCCCAAGACCCTCCAAATACCCCCTCACATCCTCCACGTCAAACGTGTCAGATAGCCGCCTAATTATCACCACGTATGGCTTCACACTCCGAGGAGTGTGGGTGTAAAACCTTACGCTAATTGCCTCCAACAGCGTCCTTAACTTCTCGTGATCCTGACGGGAATTCACGGCAATGTTGGTAGACTTTCTACCTAAGATACTGAGGCTGAAATTATCATGCCCCAGCGTATTCCTTATGCTCCGCAGTATCAATTTGACGTCT
>OZ008369.1:132075603-132333368 GCA_963931995.1 Phaonia tiefii
TGCCCTGCTGCATCCTTTACTCTGGCAGGTGTGGCGACTTGCCCTGCCGAATCCCTCTTTGTCGGTCTCGACATCGTTTCGCTCAACGATGGAAACTCCTCCTTGTCGTTGTTGATGGCCTCCACGGACACCATCTCGCTTTCCTCTCCCTCATCGGATGTGGAGTAGTCCTCAGAGGACTGTTCGTCTTCTTCATCTTCGGTGCCGGACTCAGACTTCCGGACCATCTTCCTAAGCTTGGCGATCTCGCACAATGCCTTCTCCAGCATTGCCTCCAGATTCTTGATCTTCACGACACCCGCCTCGTATCGCTCTTTGTACTCTTCCGCATCGTAGGACTCTCTCCTACGTTTCTTCATCCCCTCGTCCATCGCTTCATCCATCACTGGATGATAAATTCCCACGCCGTCAGCTATCACCACGGCCTTCTTCACGTCCTCAATTATTTTCTTCGAACTCGTTTGCAGTCTACTGCCTTTTGTCTTCTGGGTTTTTCCCGCTTTTCTCACTCTTCCGCTTCGCTTCAGCACGATGTGTACACAGATGCTGTCAACACACAATATTGTCCAATTGTCAGTAACACCGCAAACACAGACTGTGATCATTATCGACACAGTATTTTTTTCGTCATAATTTTTGTTGCCAAGTGTCTCGTGTGTGCCATTGGTTCGTGCCCTAACATAGATATGTTCGTACTGGTTACATACGCAGATTGTGTCGTCAGTGCAATATGCAACTGAGAAAAAAATATGATCTCATAGTTTGTGTCTGCTGTGTTATAACTGCAGCAGTTTCTGCATGTGCACATATGTGACACAACTTACTGCGGTGTATCGTAACATTATGTACACCGTCCAAACTCAGTGAGTCGTCCATCGAACGCACATCAATATTTTTATTGATATATTGATTGGTTGTGTGTTGACAGCATCTGTGTACAC
Source organism: Phaonia tiefii (assembly GCA_963931995.1). Lineage (NCBI taxonomy): Eukaryota > Metazoa > Arthropoda > Insecta > Diptera > Muscidae > Phaonia > Phaonia tiefii. The sequence goes on from OZ008369.1 coordinate 132,076,545, forward strand.
ATCGTGCTGAAGCGAAGCGGAAAAGTGAGAGAAGCGGGAAAAACCCAGAAGACAAAAGGCAGTAGACTGCTAACGAGTTCGAGGAAAACGATTAAGGACGTGAAGAAGGCCGTGGTGATAGCTGACGGCGTGGGAATTTATCATCCAGTAATGGATGAAACGATGGACGAGGGGATGAAGAAGCGTAGGAGAGAGTCCTACGATGCGGAGGAATACAAAGAGCGGTACGAGGCGGGTGCCGTAAAAATCGAGAAGCTGGAGGCAATGCTGGAGAAGGCATTGTGCGAGATCGCCAAGCTAAGGAAGATGGTCCGGAAATATGAGTCCGGCACTGATGACGACGAAGAAGAGCAGTCCTCTGAGGACTACTCCACATCCGATGAGGGAGATGACGTCGGAGAGGAAAGCGAGATGGTATCCGTGGAGGCCATCAACGACAACAAGGAGGAGTTTCCATCGTTGCGCGAAACGATGTCGAGACCGGCAAAAAGGGATTCGGCAGGGCAAGTCGCCACACCTGCCAGAGGAAAGGATGCAGCAGGGCAAGACGCCACACCTGCTCAGGATACGGTAGGGCAAGACGCCACACCTACCTGGACAGCAGCAGCAGCCAAGAGGATCAAGGCAGCAGATGAGAATGCAGCAGGGCGAGACACCACAACTGCCTGGACAACGGTGGTGTCAACAGCAGCGGCCAAAAGGGCAAAAGCTATGGCGAGAACAGGTACGCCATGTTCAGCAGCGGCAAATACAGTTGCCGCAAAGGGTGCGGTGGCTGCTGACAAGCCATCTACACCGGCAGCTGCGAAGAGGGCGGCAACGATGACATCAACTGCGAGAGCAGGTACTACGGCGGCATCAACTGCAAGAGCGGCAACAGCGGCATCAACGAGAGCAGGTACAGCGGCTAGCATGAGGGCAGCTGCAGCAAGAAAGAAGACAGGCAAATCGATCCCGGTCATAACGACCTTCGATATTGATGTAAAGCTGATACTGCGTAGCATAAAGAATACGCTGGGGCATGATAATTTCAGCCTCAGCATATTGGGTAGGAGGTCTACCAACATTTCCGTGAATTCCCTTCAGGATCACGAGAAATTAAGGGCGCTATTGGAGGCGATTAGCGTAAAGTTTTATACCCACACTCCTCGGAGTGGGAAGCCATACGTGGTTATTATTCGGCGGCTATCTAACACGTTTGACGTGGAGGATGTGAGGGGGTATTTGGAGGGTCTTGGGCTGAAGCTCGAGATCATGGGACTGACGAAAATGGGTGGCGATCGTTGGCTGATAAAGCTATCGAACGAATCCGATTTGGTCAGTTTCCATGAACTGACGAGTATTTTACATTGCCGTATCAGATTTGAGCGGTTTAAGAGGGGTGGACCGACGCAATGTTACAGGTGCCAGCGGTTTGGACATGTGGCCAGGAATTGTAACATGCCATCGAGATGCGTGAAATGTGCAGGACCGCACGAGTCGGAGGCGTGTGCTTTACCTAAGAAGGGTGAAGCCGTGAAGGAGGTGCCAGTGGAGGATGAAATCACCGGGGAGGTGACTATGCAGGCCCCACGCAAGGTGAAATGCGTGAACTGCGATGCTGAGGGTGATACGGCTGGGGCAAGGGATTGCCCGAAGAAGATGGCGATTGCGGCTGAAATGCGTGCAGCACGGAATGGACCGAGGGTCAGTGGACCAGTGAATACTCGGGCAACGATGGTGAGAAGACCAGGAGTGTCATATGCGGATGCGGCAGGTGGTGCTACCAGTGTAAGGGCAAATTCGGGCCGTGCTACGGCTCCTATGGCGGCTGATTTTGGAGGTCCTAGGTCTGGGACAGGGACTGATGCGGATGTTGGTGCATTGAATGCGGATTGTCGCAGGATGATGGGAGGCAGCATTTTCGACTGCATGATGAAGGTCCGGGATTTCGCAGGAGGCTATGCGGGAATCAAGGATGAAGCTGGAAGGATGCGGGCCATGGCGGCCTTTATGGAATCTCTGTTTCATTCATGAACAGACGGCTGAAATGTATATTCATCAATGTGAACTCCATCGTTTCAAGGCAGCGGAGGCACTATCTGGAGCTGTTTTTGGCGGAGCACAGACCAGACGTGCTTATGATGGCGGAACATGGACTTGGTGACCGGCATAGACTGGATGTCAGGGGTTATGTGACCCATAGCTGTAATTCGAGCAGTGGTCGCGGTAAGGGGACGGCGATACTGATACGGGACGGGATTCATTGCATCAGGCTTGGAGTGGATACCGGAATTATGCAGAGCACTGCTGTCAGGATCAGCAGGCCGGGTGGCACCGCCATCTCGTTAGTTTGTTTGTATTTGCGTCCCAGCGCAGTACTTTCCGACTCTGACCTACTCACACTTAGTGAGCTGGTGAGAGACGGAGATGTACTGATTGGCGGGGATTTAAATGCTAAGTATCCTGACTGGGGTGGATCGGTGGTTAACACGAATGGACGACGCTTGCGGAATTTCCTGTTGGGATGTCCTGATTTGGATGTCTTTTCTGCAGGGGAGCCGACCAGGGTTTCTGGTACTGCAGCATCGTACATCGATATATTTATGGCTTCTCGCGCATACGTGTGTCTCAGGAGCTGAGGGTTCTGGACTATGAATCGGATCACAGGGCTGTGGAGATTCGAATGGACTGTGGCGTGCTGGTTCGGCGGGAGCGACCGGTGATGTACAATTTTGGGAGGATGAACGTGGACCGGTTCAACTCATTGCTGCGGGGGTCTCTCCCCTCTGCTGCTCTTCCGGTGGATCGTAATGTTACCATTGGCGAAATTGATGACTGCGTTGAGTCTATGGCTGAGTCTTTTCGACAGGCTGTTGATGGTGCTGTGCCGAAGATGACAACTGGGAATGGTGGACTGCCTGACCTCCCTTCCAGGATAAAGGACCTGATTGGACAGAAAAAGAGGCTTCGGAGGACTCTTTGCAGGACGGGGGATTTCTCCCGCATTCCTACTCTCAGGGCTGAGATAGGGCAGCTTAGGCGGATCATCGATGGTGCGATTGCTGAATTTGAGGCTGGTTTCTGGACGGATCGGCTCCATGCTATAAGGGTGGACAGCACTATATTTGCTAAGGTGAAGGCGGCTGGCGGACTACGTCGAAGGGATCCTGTCCCGGATATGTTGGACGAGGGCAATGTGCCCATTATTGAGGAGGTGGGCAAGGCTAATCTCCTTGCGGCGGGATTTTCTGCGGTGCATGACGTGAATGGTCACTTGAGGACTGGTGACTTTGGTGAACAGATTGCTGCTGAGGCAGCTGATTTGGTGAGCCACATACCACGTGTTGCATTTGGATCGGGGATCATGGCTGACGGCGCAGTTGGTGCTGGTCGTGTGGATGACCTGATTATCAGGGCTGCGGATGTTGGTGGCGCTCTTAGGAGGCGTCCGCCTAAAAAGTCGTCTGGACTGGACGGCATTCCTGATGTCGCTTTGAAGAGGACTGATTCCTTCGTTTGGACCTTTCTGGCGGTTCTTTTGAACCATTGCATCAACTTGGGCTACTTCCCTAGGGCCTGGAAGAAGGCGGCGGTAGTACCTATTCCCAAGCCTGGGACGGATCGGAAGAGGGTCAGTGGATATAGACCAGTTTCACTACTTTCTCCTTTTGGGAAGCTTCTGGAGCTGTTCATTCTGGACCATGTACGGGACCATTTGGCTGAGCGCGGCATCTTGCTGGATAACCAGTTTGGTTTTAGAGGGCGGCACTCGACATCACATGCGCTTATGGTGTTTTCTGACCACGTTACTAGGGGTCTGAACAGGAGATACATCACAATAGCTGCTAGCCTGGATTTTGCCAAGGCCTTTGATACGGCTTGGCAAGCGGCGATACTGGTGAAGATGAAGGCGGCTGGATTTGCTGCTGACGTACTCAGGATGGTTGCTGGCTTTCTGGCGGACAGGACGTTCCGTGTAAAGGTTGGCGACTCCCTCTCTGAGGAGAAGATGGTGACGGCGGGTGTACCGCAGGGCTCGCTATTGGGACCTGTCTTGTACAACATCCTTCTCAGCGATATGCCCCTTCCCCCGGGGGGGATCTGTTGCTGATTTATGCGGCTGACATCCTTATTGCGGCTTCTGGCCCTAGGGCCATCAACGTCAATCGGAGGGTGAACGCTTACCTTGAGACCCTGAGTGGTTTCTTCTCCAAGTGGGCAATTGGGCTGAATGTGGCCAAATCGAAGGGGATCATTTTTAAGGGGAAGCGCGGGAACCTGTACCCGAACGCCAGGGGCTACATCCCCAGGCTCAAGGTGGGAGATGCGGACATCGGGATTTCGAGGGAGATCAAGTACCTTGAAGTGATGTTCCACGAACGGTTCACCTTCGTGAGCCATGTGGACTACGCTTTGCGGAAGGCAAGATTTGCCTTTTCTGCATACTACAGGCTGTTGGCGAGGGCGAATGGCCTGAGTACGGAGGTGCGTCTGCTGGTGTACAGGCAGGTTATAAGACCTGTTATGGCATATGCTTTCCCGGCTTGGTTTCCCATCTCGTCGTGTCAGATGGAGAGACTAAGGCAATGGGAGCGGAGGATACTCAGGACCTGTCTGGGACTGAGGATGACGGTGATGGCGGATGGATCTTTCCGCTCGCCCTCCTGTAGGAGGGTATATGATGGTGCTGGTTTTGGGAGGATTGACAGGTTCATGGTGGACTCTGCTCTATCTTTCCTGGGGAAAGCGGAGGGTGTGGGAAATGACCTGGTTAGGGCATGTTTCGACACAACGGATGCGGACAATCTTCTGTCTCGCTGGTTCTTTGGACCAACGGACCTTCTGGCCCTCAGTAATGGGGGCTATCTAGGAGCGGACGGGGATTTGCTTTTTTACCACAGGAGATTCGGTACATTGGGTATCGATGATCCTGTGTATAATACTGCTCAGTAGTATTGTACATACCGAGGTGGAGACTGGAGATTCTTCGGAATTTCTAGTCTATTAATTTATGCGATCCAGCTTGCTGGATATATTGTTTTTTATTTTTTATTTAGTTTTTAGGTTGTTATTTAATTTTTAAGTTTCTTTTATTTTTAGGTCAAGATGACAACCGAGGCGTTCCTGTTTTTTCTTCGATTTTTCGGGAAATTTATATTTTCAGCGTATGTAATTTATATTTAAGACTCGATGTACGTATATAATGTTTTTTTTTAGGAGGATGGAAGTTTCCGAAGGGGACCCTATGGGTGTGAGGGAAATAGAATAGGTAATGTTAAGTAGTATGTATTGTGTACCAGTAGAATGTGTAGAAATCTTACAATAAAACCAGTTTAAAAAAAAAAAAAAAAAAAACGCACATCAATAAAAAAGTGGACTTTCATTTGTTGTGCAGCATTCTTTGCAAATAGACGTAAATTACCTAAAAGAATCTCATTATGGAGCAAAATATTGACTTTGTTGCCCAACAAATATCCATTGGAGCCTACCCCTTAACACAACGGCGCAAAGGAAAAAGTTGTATGTGGAATATTCTGGCCGAGATATTGAGACGGTACCATTCTAGAAGGATTGGTATATTGCCGCACCTGCCGTAAACTTCTTAAATGTGTTGGAAATCAAACTTCTAATTTATGTCGGCACAAGTGTTGTCGAGCCCTGAAGCAGTCTTACATATTAAAAACTGTTACGGAAGCTGATAGAAAGCTAGCTATTGACACTTGCGCGGAATGGATAATTGAGGATTGCCGGCCATTTTTGTCCATCAATGGATCAGGGTTCATGAAGATTGCTAAGTTTTTCATCAAAATAGGTGCAACCTACGGAGAAAATGTTGATGTTAATGACTTGCTTCCTGATGCTACAACTATTTACCGTAAAGTGCAGAAAGCAGCAGAGGAAAAGAGAGATATTATTAGCAACGAAATTAAAGATGTTGTGAGTTCTGGTGGAGCCACTGCAACAATGGACAAGTGAACCGATAATTATGTCAAACGAGAGATATTAGCAACGAAATTAAAGATGTTGTGAGTTCTGGTGGAGCCACTGCAACAATGGACAAGTGAACCGATAATTATGTCAAACGCAATTTCCTAGGCGTCATATTACATTATCAAACGGATTTCAAGCTGTTTGATATTAGTTTGGGACTAAAATCACTGGATTTCCAAAAGTCAACTAGTGCAAACATTTTGAATAAGTTGAAGACATTATTTCATCAGTTTGGGGTAGATAATATCGAAAGAATCAAATTTGTTACGGATAGAGGAAAAAACATCGTCAAGGCATTGGAACATAATACTCGCTTGGATTGCAGCAGTCATTTGCTTGCGAATGTTTTAGACAAGTCATTTGAAGATACAACTGAGCTTACTGAAACATTACAGACTTGGAAAAAAATTGTGAGGTATTTTAAGAAAGCTAATTTACAACATAGACTACCAACATCTCTAAAAAATCCTACTCGCTGGAATTCAAATTATACTATGCTAAAATCATTTGTGGATAATTGGTATGATGCCAATGGAGTGCTTACTGAGACCGAGGAGACTAAACGACTATTGCACATAAATATATCAACGCTTATAGCTTTAGTTGAACTCTGTGCGGATTTTGAAATGGGTTTTAAAAAATTTCAACTTCGCAGCCCGCCGTCAATTCATAAAACAAAAAGTCTGTATATTAATAGTACAGATATATCTGCCATTTCGATTTAAAAGGAAATATCACTCAAAATATTGAAAATATATGTGAACATAATTTAACAATATGGCACAAAAAAGCTTTTTTTGTTTCCACCAGCTGCAGGAATCCAGTCAACTGATATCAACAATATAAAAGAGTTTTGCATATCCCTAACTATAAATTTTGAAAATGATACATCGGCTTCATCTTTACAGCCACCATTGCATTTAGTCGATAATTCAAATCCAGCAACCCCAGCTACACCATCAACTGTACCAGGTTCCCAATATCCATTTTGCGCATCTTCAACTTCAGCTAATCTACCATCAGCTCAACAGTACAATAACTTATTTTTCTCAAATTGGATAATAAATTCAAGTCAAAATTCCAATCAGTCTCCTAGGGATGAAGTGGAAAGATATTGCAAAGAAATACTGCATATGACCGAAGACTTTGATTTAATTGAATGGTGGAAAAATAATGCGAAAAGCTATCCCCGCTTATCAAAACTTTCTCTGCAAATTCACTCAGTGCCTGCAAGCAGCGCATCGGCTGAGCGAGCATTTTCATTAGCAGGGAATATTATTATCGAAAAGGGAAATAGATTAGGACCGAAATCGGTAGATAGCTTGTTGTTGTTACACTCATTTTATAAAAACTTTGAAAAATGAATATATATGTAGAGATGTATGTAGTATGTACGATATATGTATATAAATAATCTTAATCCTAAAATTTTGTGTAATTTTAAGATGAATAAATAAATTGACTGGATTCTAATTATTAAAAAATAAAATAATTAATGAAATAAGGATTAATTTTTTTTTACATTTGATTATATAACTAGAAAGTGTTTCCAGTCATCAGCATAACAAATTATGTTTGTAACTCCCATCACAAAAAACAAATATTTTTTAAAAACACCCTACGACAATCAAAATTGATTTTCGATCCACTGTATTTTCCAAAATTTTACTTGTGCGTATCTGTAATCTGCTTATATTAAAGCAAAATCATATGAACTTTCATCAAACTTGCAGAAAACAAGAAGGTATAATTTTTCGGTTCGATTCATGTAGAATTAGACATTTGCTATTTGTACATATGTGACATTACAAATGGATTATTTTGTTTTCTAAATACTCGCCAAAAATGTTGGTAAAACACAAACTTTTTCCTCGTTTGTTCTAAACAATCCCTGTACAATTTCAATATGAGAAATAACGGTTCTATTTTATATGTATAGCTTCAGAAAAATTCACACACAACTACACCTACGAGTACACAGTATGTATTAAACCAACAACACACCAAAACATCTAAAAAATAGACACGTATGTGAAACATCAAAGTACCGAGAGCATCACTGTACTTTTAATACTGTGTTCGCTCTCATCGCCTTTTCACAATCGCTGCTCTCATATTGCACATCTGTGCACAGTTCGAAGAATGCAAATCATCGGGTTTTATAATAAGAGCGCTACAAAAGTTTTTTTTAAATAAAACAAAACCGGTTTTAGATACCAATGAAATTGTTTATTCCTGTGAGTACTTTCGATGCCATTATGTATGGAACTCGATTTCTTTTGCATGGCCACCACGGGCACGCTTGCAGTTTTCAAGCATAAATCGGCCGATACTGCTGCAATTTCACGTTCGATATTCCTACGAAGTTCATCAATCGTCGCTGGCTTGTTGGCATAGACCATAGACTTGAGGTAGCCCCACAGGAAATAATCTAACGGCGTCAAATCGCACGACCGAGGCGGCCAATCGACTGGGCCATTTCGTGAGATAACACGTTCACCAAACTTGGTTTCCAATAAATTGATTGTGGCATTCGTTGTGTGGCTTGTGGCGCCGTCCTCTTGGAACCACATGTCCTCCAAGTCCATATTATCCAATTGGGGCCAAAAATATTCGGTTATCATTGAACGGTAGCGATTCGCATTCACAGTAATGTGCCGGTCTTGATCATCACGGAAGAAGTACGGCCCAATGACGCCGCCGGCCCATAAACCGCACCAAACCGTAATTTTTTCGGGATGCAATGATGAATCATGGATTACGTGTGGAATATTGTCAGACCAATAACGCATATTTTGCTTATTGACGAAGCCATTCAGCCAGAAATGAGCCTCATCGCTGAAGACCATAAATAGCTTAATAGCGCTCTTAAAGTTGAGGCCACTGACTCCGAATTTAGGTAGTAAATTTTTTTCTTTTGTAGCGTCTCTGTTGAAAAACCCTGTAAATATGCATTAAAATATATAAAAATGAGAAAAGACTGACAAATAAATTTATTAAAATTTATTGAGTCATCAAAATCCAAATTAGTATCTAAAAACTTCGACGGCGCCTCACAGCAATAATATTTTTGTGATTTCAATTGCTTTCCTATAGGAAAATACCCAATTTTTGCAAAATGAAGGCAATCCTGTCTTTTTAACTGCTCTAGTGACTACAACTGATAGGAGTTATAGAAAATACAATCTTAGAAAATTTCAAAGTGGTAAAGTTGTATTAATTTGTTTGTAATTGCACATCAAGTGTTTCTAAAATAATTGCGTCCGTAATATTTGGATTTTCCGTTTTATAGAATAATTCGGAAAACAGGAAAAAGGCATTTCCACAATTCTATGGAAATAAATGATTATAATGTGATAAGCTGCAAGAACTTACATATTTTTGGTAGAAATATCCATTTTTGAGGACAATACTTTATTTTCTGTGAAATGTTACAACTAGAGTGTCCAAACCCGAAAAACTATTGCTATTAAACTATTTATTTATTTGTTAAAAACAGTAATTTTCGAGCAAACCGGAAACCGGTTATTTGACGTTGGTTACCCGGTTAATCGGATTAATATCCTTATAAAAAATAATAATAAATTATATGATTTTCGACCTTATGCCTTGTCACGCTGCCGCGAAATTGGAATCTTTCGCAATTTGGGCTGAAATTGAGTTGAAATTGCTCACGCCGCCGTAATTAAGCCACGCTTCGACTTAAAATGTTAGCAGATGTTATCGGTTAAGCCGCTTTTAAAGGCCCGAATTACTGAGAAAAATATCTAAATTTTTTTTACAACCATCGAGATGCGCCTAAAAGTAATGTCTGTCGAAAAATCACATTTAATAAAAATTCAGTTGCCGATTAATTTTTTGTTGTTGCTCCAACACCGTCGATAATTATGGGTCGGCTTAATTCACTGAACACGTGGTTACTAAAATGACAAGGAACTATAGAAGGAACTATAAACCGCGTAGAATCAGTTCCTCATATTAACGTTCATGCACCATTCATTTATTTTCTTGGTTTCATTAATTTTAAGCGTTGTGCAACGAGGTGTGGTGCCGTTCTTCACACTTGCGACACCCTTCAATGGTTGGACAATGACTCCTTGCCAAGCAGTTCCTGCAATATCCCCGTCTTTCCACAGTTTCGTACCGAGCCCTTGGTGTTAGCTCCCGGTATCGCTGGCAAGTTTTTAATGCGTGGTCTTCCCGGCACAACGCACAAGAATATTGCCAGTCAGCTGGCCTAGAGCGTCTCTCTCGGTTTCGGTCTTGGCGGTCGTCCGATCGATCACGGTGGGGAAGATAGGCTGCCATAACTAGAATTATATGAGAAACTTGGTTATTGACAATTTTGATTAGTTTTGTGATGCACATAAGTAGTCAGTCAGGAAATAATTTTACGACTTTAGTGATGGGTCTACTAATGTTGCCGTTTGAAGTCCGTATGTCTACTACACGAATATTACTATCGATTCCCGCATAACTTTTAGTGATGCGTCCCATTTTCCAAGATTTGGGTCCTCGTCTGAGATATCTGGTTCCGCAGGAGCAAGTATGGATGTACCGATAAGAAAGTGTCCTGGTATCAGTGGGGAAAGATAGCTGGACTTAAGGGTCTAGAATTTAACCATTCTTCGATGCGATACAAAATTGTTGAAAGCTCTTCGAATGTAAATTTCATGCGCGGAATCAACTTTTTCAGATGCGTTTTGAACGACTTGACACCGGCATCCCATAATCCTCCCATATGAGGTGCGCCAGGAGGTATAAACTTCCATTCGAGTTCCTGATGTACATTCTGGTGTATTATGGTGGATTGAAGAGATTTGAGAAAGGAGAGTCTATCTTTTCGAAGCATTTTTGCCGCCCCAACACAGTTTGTTCCATTATCTGAGTAGATCCTAGCTGGGCATCCTCGACGCCCAATAAATCTGGAGAAAGCCGCCAAGAAAGACTGGGTCGATAAGTCGCTTGTAGCTTCCAGGTGAATGGCCTTCGTACCAAAGCAGACAAATATGCAAACATAACCTTTTATGAGAAGACAAGCTCGACCTAAAACTCTATAGGCGCGAGACAATGAAGAAAGTCTGAGTAATGGGTCTTCAAATGTCGTTGTGGCAAACAATTTAACTGCTTTTGCCTCTAAGCTTGTGTCATCTAATATTTCGCTTGTTGGCCACCGAGTTCTTGGCAATTTTAGCCATGCCACCTCAAATAATGTTCGTTAAGATCCGTTGGAGAGCATCCTCGACTTGCCACATCAGCTGGGTTGCACTCTGAGTCAACGTGTCGCCATTTGTCGTAACCAACATTCTCTAGAATATTTGATATTCTGTTTCCGACAAAGGTACTCCATGAGCATGGTGGTTTATTAATCCACGCCAGAACAATTGTAAAGTCTGTCCAAAATTGTGTTTAAAAAGTAAAGATTTGAAGATTTGGTATTATGGCTGCCGCTAACTCCGACACTAGGAAAGCTCCGCACAATTCGAGTCTCGGTAAAGATATTTGTTTGATAGGGGCGACACGGGTTTTTGCGGCTAACAGAAACGTATTTGTTTCACCATTAGTATCCTCGATGCGTACATACAATGCTGCAGCATACGCACTTTCAGAGGCATCACAAAATCCATGTATTTCTCCTGAGCATGATGGTTTGTCCATCGAGGAACTATAAGTGAGTCTATTTGAGGGCAATTTTTCACAAAATTATGCCAGTTCATCAGAGTTATTGGTTTTAATGGGTCATCCCAGTTTATCTTATCCAGCCAGACTTGTTGCATGATTAGCTTTGCGACTACAATGATTGGGGCTAACCACCCACAAGGGTCAAATAACTTGGCGATTGACGACAGGACCTCTCTTTTGGTGTGTGATAACTTTTCTTCAACTGGTGGTGAAGTAAACGCAAACGAGTCTGTTGCGACAGTCCACCTGATACCTAGGGTGTTCGTTGTAGATCCGTCTGAAATATCCAACCAATTTACAGGTAAACGCGTATCTGGAGCAAGATCTTCAATTACGAGAGGATTATTTGAAGCCCATTTTCGCAACTCAAATCCTGCGGAGTCCATGGCCGAAATTAACTCTCTTCGAGATGCAATTGCCTGCTTGATTGTGTGACCACCGGCTAAGACATCATCGACATACAAATTTTGCCGAATTATATCTGATGCTAGGGGATATTTGTTTTTCACGTCTTCCGCAAGTTGAAATAGTGTCCGAATGGCGAGGAATGGAGCACAATTTATTCCGAAAGTGACTGTAAGAAGCTCAAAATCTTCCACAGGGTCATTAGGCGCTTTTCGGAATAGAATTCTTTGAAATTTGGATTGAGTTGAGTCGACCAGAATTTGGCGGTACATTTTAGTAACGTGTGCATTAAACATGTACTCGAAAAATCTCCACTTCAGTATCTGTAATACAAAGTCCTGCTGAAGTATGGGTCGTGGATGTAATATATCGTTAAGGCTTTTTTGTTGGATGAAGGGCTGGATGCATTGAAGACTACCCTCAGTTTTGTCGTCACCCTATCTGGTTTGATAACGGCGTGATGTGGTAAATAATATTGTGGTGTCTTATTTATTTCCTGAGGTGAGAGTTTCCTCATGTGACCCAACTCGAGATACTCTAGAATTGCTTGATCATATTGTTCTTTGATGTCTGGTGTTCTTTGAAGTTTTCTCTCCATTCTATAAAACTGAGCCAAAGCGATATTTCTGGAAGTGCCCAGTTCTTCACAAGATTTGAACGGCAGAGTCACAATATACCTTCCAGAACTGTTTCGAGTCGTGTCTTTGTAATTGTCCTCGCATAATGTGTCTTCCTCTGATCTCAAAATCTTTTTTTGAGTCTCCTCCATTTCCCAAAAACGTGTGAGAATTTTCTCTAACGTTATTGTGTTATAAAGTGAAATTCGGCTCCCTCCGTGATTCTCCTGGTTGATTGGTCCGCAAAGATGATCCAGCCAAATACAGTTTTTTGTGCAAGGAAAAATCCGACCGATTGCACAGGAACGCCCATAGTATATATCAAGGGTCCTATATCCAATCCAATCAACGGGTCGGCTTTCATAAAATCGGGGATCTGCCAGCTCAAGTTTGACAGCTTCACTAAGTTGAGATTCATCCATTGTTCGCGGTGGTAAGTACGAAGGAAGGGTCTTCAAAATCGGCGCCCAAACTTCTAACTCAAAGCTAGGGTCCACGCGTGAACACATGTTGAATAGCCATGCTTTTGTAGATGTTTCAGATACAGTTTGATTTAAGCCAGTGACGTGTACTAGATTTCGTCTTGTTGGAAGCTTTAACCGGTTTTTTAGTTTTTCCGAAATGAAAGTTGCTTGTGATTCCGGGTCAATTATCGCCCGGACGTCATATCTGTGTCCTCTAGTTTCTATTTGGACAATGGCAGTAAACAGCAAGGTTTCTTTATTATGTTGGGGTCTGCTTTCTTGGAGTGTCAAGGCAGTAACTCTAGGAGGATCTTGATTCGATGTGGACTGTATGAAGGTAGTTCAAGCTGCAGCACTGGTACTAGCGCGTGCGGTATCTCTTACTGGATCTCGATTTGTAGACTGAAGTTTATCACCTTTATGAAGTAGAGTATGGTGTTTCTGTCTGCATGTTCTACAGCTGAATCGACTTTTGCAATCCTTTACTCCGTGTTCCGATGAGAGACAGTTGTAGCAGAGATGCGAAATTTTCACAATGTGAATTCTGTCATTGATATTTTTCGCAAGAAATTTTTAACACACTCGTATCAAATGATTTTCCTTGCAAAGTTGACAGCTTGAGTAATTTTTTGTACGGGGTTCATTTCGTGTCTTGAAGGTTTGACGACCCTTCATCTCTGTAGTGTCTTGAGCAAGATTTGTTTGAAAGGAATGAACTTGTTTTTCCTTTTTTCCGAAATCAGATCGAGGCTGATTGTTCTTCGCAACTACAGGTTTAATGTTCCCAACAGATTCGATGGTCTTGAATTTGCGTGTCAAATTCGGCCCAGGTTGGAATTGTAGCGCAATCTTCCAGAGTATTTTCAAATTCCTCCAGGATGTTTCTAGGTAGCTTTGTCGAGCTGAGGTATACTAGTATTGGGTCCCAATCTTTAGTATTTATATTTAATGTGGGTAGGGTTTGTGTGCAACTGCTCAGAGTGCGCTGCAACTTTTGAATTGAGGCAGGAGAATCAAGGGAAACCTGTGGCAGATGAAAAAGGGCCTTTAACTGCTCGTTTACTTGCATTCGCTTGTTCTCATATCTGGTAACTAAATTTTCCCAAGCTATATCGAAACCATCGTTAGTCATCGGAACATGGTTAATTGTTTCACGTGCGTCTCCCGAAGTTTTTTGTGTTAAATGAAACATTTTTTTGACCTTGCTTAGCTTTGGATTTTTATGTAGATTGCCGTGAATAAGTTCCTGAAAGTGGGCCACTCTTGGTATCCCCCGTGAAAAGTATTGGTGTCACAAGGTGGCAACCGGGAAATTGGAGTGAATTCAGATTCTGTAGTTCTCTGTGGCATAACCGACAAGCGCTCTTCTTTTTCTTGAGCCTTTCGGTCCCTTTGTGTCTGAATTTCATCATTAATTGCGCATACTATTTTCTTATAATTAGAAAGCGAGCCCGTGTAAATACTTCTCAACTTCGTTTTATCAATCGGTTTTTCACCTTCACTTGGCTCATAGTCTCGACAATCAAGATATGCCCGCTTGACTTGGCTCCAGAGCGAATCTAACTCCACACGAAGAATTACGAGTGCGTGGATACTCTCCTCGGTCCTCGTCACCGAGTTTAATTTCTCAAAGTCATTCACACAATTGGCGAATTTGTCGGACAAAGTTTTCGACATGTTGCAGAAAAAGGGTTAAAAAAAACTACTCAAAATCGTGTCAGCAGTTGTAGATTGGGATTCACCTTATCGAGAAAGGTTCTAAATTTTCTTCTACTTTAAAATTTTTCCCAAATGCGGTTCGATAGTTGAGGAAGAGGAAAAAAAAAATTCGAGTTTCTTTTTAATCAAGCAATTTTCTTCTTTGTGTAAAAGACTTTCCAAAATGATATTTAAAATTTTCAAATGTATGTATGTGTCAAAAATTTTCTCTTCAGATGCCAACAATTCTCAAAAAGTTTCCGAGTTCTCCAAAAATCACAGGAATTCTTTCTCAGAGTAAAAAATTTCCGAATGTTGTGGAAAAAAGAATTTTATTTCGTCGCCAAAAAGTGTCAATCCTCTTTCGAGTTTTCCAAAATCACAGCAATTTTTAGTGTACAAATTTTCCAAATGTAAGTGCCGAAAAATTTCACTTAGCCGCCAAAAAATTTTCTGGTTTAGAATTTTTCTCAAAAACGGACAGCCATTTTGTGCTCCAGTGTAAAAATTTTCCAAATGTGTGTGTCGAAAATTTTCACTTAGCCGCCAAAAAATTATCAAAAAATTTTAGAGTTTAGAATTTTTCTCGCAACGGTACAGGAATTTTTTGCTCCAGTGTAAAAATTTTCCAAATGTGTGTGTCGAAAACTTTTACTTAGCCGCCAAAAAAAAATCATCAAAAAATTTTCAGGTTTAGAATTTTGCTCAAAAACGTACAGGAATTTTGTGCTCCAGTGTAAAAATTTTCCAAATGTGTGTGTCGAAAATTTTTACTTAGCCGCCAAAAAAATTATCAAAAAATTTTTCAGGTTTAGAATTTTTCTCAAAAACGGACAGGAATTTTGTGCTCCAGTGTAAGAATTTTCCAAATGTGTGTGTCGAAAATTTTTACTTAGCCGCCAAAAAAAAATTATCAAAAAATTTTCAGTTTTAGAATTTTCCCCAAAAACGTACAGGAATTTTGTGCTCCAGTGTAAAAATTTTCCAAATGTGTGTGTCGAAAATTTTCACTTAGCCGCCAAAAAGTTATCAAAAAATTTTAGAGTTTAGGATTTTTCTCGCAACGGTACAGGAATTTTGTGCTCCAGTGTAAAAATTTTCCAAATGTGTGCGTCGAAAATTTTTACTTAGCCGCCAAAAAAATTATCAAACAATTTTCAGGTTTAGAATTTTTCTCAAAAACGGACAGCAATTTTGTGCTTCAGTGCAAACATCTTCCAAATAACGAGTAACAATTACAACAAACTCCAGAAAATTTCGAAATATGTATATATGTGTATTAGGGCGGGTCGATTTGTAGGGAGTGAAAAAATTCACCAATTTCCCTATGATTTCCGTATTCTATGGGTTATTCCATGAAAATTTGCCGAAGGAACCATACCTCTATCGTTAAAATCGAGTCCCCTACTTTTTGTTGGTAAAAAGTTCAAAAGTTACGGGCATTTTTGTCCAAATTTTGGACCATTTTTTCCATGATTTTGTCCAAGAATATTACTTTCATGGCCATTTTTTTGGCTCAATCCATTATTTAATTCAATTTACAATTCAAAACGAAGAGTTGAAGCCCAAATTTATCGAATTCGGTTGATTAATTCGTGCGATATTGCTAAAACAAAATAACACATAAAACCAACTTTTTGATTTTTTTTCCCTTTTTATTTTTTTTTCTACAAAAATTCAAATTAAGAGATAATAAAGTATCTATCAACCTATTATCAAAAAAAATATTCAATTTGAGTGTAGTAAAAGACAGAATGTGAAAAAAAACATTATTTTTTCTGAAAGTCTTGTTTGCCTTCAAGTCTGGGTGTTTTCGTACGGCTCTCTAATGTCGTCGCCATAGCGCCTTCTACATTCTTTCCTGCAACTCGTTTAGCAGTGGCAGCCAGCAATTGGACATGTAATTTAAATATCCCTCCAAATGTTCATACGAATAACTTTGCGTAAACGGTGGTTCGAATAAAATGGTATCGTCATTTAAATCAATCATATTTGTATATTCCGTACAATTAAAGTTTATAAGAGATTTTTTATAAACTCTAACAGCCAAAGTCACGATCTCGAAAGAAAACCTAAGCGAACGAAAGCCAGTCACTCACTTTCTTTCTTATCCCAGGCCTTAAATGTTATTGTGTGATTGTGTATTTGAAAACTCGGAAGCCACTAACTATTTTCGCTGTCATCTATGCGAACGAAAATGTCAAAACCAGTCACTTGTCTTTTGGTTGTCGCATAGCTGGAAATGAAATAAAAGCTTCAAACAAAAACAATTTATATAGAATTCAATGGAAGAAACACAATGGACAGAAAATAATGTCATTATAATAAATTTGTTATTAAAATATATTTAAATTTCAGCACAAAAACGACAACTTTGTGGCACCTGCAGATACTAGTTCTTCGTACTCTCCTCTCTCGCTCCGAAATTAAATGGCGAACGTCTAGTTTATGGTATTGCTTTGAACAACAACCACACAAACACACGTAAAACCATGCGAACGACAAGTCGAAAGATAGTGACTCGCATTCTGAATCGAAAGTGAGTGCCTGGCTTCGTTCGCTTGGATTTTGATGGAGAGGGTGTAAGTGGGGTCCGATTTTGTACTGAATTGTATATGTTTTCGTTCGCTTGTTAGTGACTCCCAAATCAGCTGTTTGTCGCATAGAAAGAAAGCGAACATTAACGTTCGACATAGTGACTTTGGCTGTAAGTTCCGTTGGGTCGACAATATCTCTTCGGTAATGTAAAATCTTCTTTATAGCAATGTTTCGTTTTTCCATTCTATCATCAAACAACATAGATAGCAAGATATTTTCTGAGTGTGCAAAATATGGATTATCTTGAATTACTGTATTTACAACTCCAAGTAAATTCGGTGGTAAAAATCGTGTCCAAGTAATAAATTTAAAAAGTAATGTACTACCGTATGCGGCAGAGCTATAATACTTAACATTGAAATACATTGGCATGTATACTTTTATTATATAGTTAGCCAGAATTTTTAAATTTGCAGTTGGATTATTAGTTGTCACATACAACCGTAATAATCTATTGGCTTTGGTCAGCCAACGAGAATGTGCAATTGGCCCTGGTTTTATGTGAGACAAATCCGCAGGAACCACACCATTAGAAATTGCATTGGCCATTAACATCAAGTACCTCGAATCGGTAGATAATTCTTCTGGATTTAAATCACCAGGAGGCATATTTTCCAAAGCGATTTCCTCAAAATCGGTTACCACCTGAAAAGAAAACATAAAAGCTAAAAAATAGAATGAAAAATGGTAAACAATCAGCTATAAAAATTACATACCGGAAGATTTTCACAATCAGCAATTTTTGAGCTCAACTTTCCGGTAGTTGATCGTGGTCCAGTGGTGGTTGATTTGTCTAAAGTGTCAAACAAATGTCTAAACGGAAGCTCGTTAAAGTGCAGAAGACACACAAACCAGTGCAGTGGTCTCTTTAACTGTTTTTCGAATAGTCGTAAAATTCCACCGTGTACGCCAGTATTTGTTGGTTCACCATCAGCGCATATGGCAATTAATGAATCGAGAGACAATTGTTTTTCTTGGACGAATTCGATCAATTTGTTGACTTTGCTTGCCGCAGTTTCACTTTCTAGTTTTGTGTACCCTATCAATTGAGATTTTGGTTCCCTCAAAACAACTAGATGAGGTTCTTTAACCATTCTTGGATGCAACTTCTCATAAATTTTTTCTACAGTTAGAGCATCATTTTTCCTGCCGTCGAATGAAAATGATATCAAATTCGAGCCATCATACCGCTTACGAAGTGCGTCTTGTCTCCATTTTTCTCTTTCTCTACGAAGTTTACTTTTATCCATGATGACAAGATTGCCATGAGCATCTTTTACGCCCAGGTCTTCCATCAGAGCTGTTGCCAATGCTGATCCCATTCTATCATGCACACCAAATCTGTCACACATCATTGCATAGTTTTTAGTATTGTATCTGGGAGTGTATGTTAGTGGTGGTAGAACTAATTCTGAACCTCCTCTCTTATCAACTTCCATTTCGTCATAATGTGGTTCGTATGTAGGATCGTTGCTCACTGGGATTGTTGGTATAGTCGTTGGTATCGTCTCTTCACTTCCACTATCGTGTTCCGGTATCGTTTGTATTGTGTCATTATATTGATCGCGCATGAAATCTTTTAAGTTTTCTGGGATAGATCCACATGAGCAGTCGTTTTCTTTCAAGTTGCATTTACATTTTCCAATGTTGAATAATTGGTTTGTTGATTCTACGAATTTTTTGAATTCTGTTGCGCGTTTTACTCGTTGTTTATCTGCATTACTATATGCGTCAAGCAAATTATTCAATTTTCTAATGATGCTACCTTTGAGTATAAGTTCAATATTAAGTTGATTCCAAAATTTCTAACAATGTGTCTGCTACTTGGGGAGTAAATGTTTTATACGAAAACACTTTGCTTTGGGCTTTTGAACGTTCGGCTAAGAAAAAATAGTACTTCAACATATCTCGTTTAGTTGACAGATTAATATCAGGTAATTCACAGGCCACGCCAAAAGAAAAAACATCATGAGAGACCAAATGTTGCAAACTACTGCGTTGGGTATCTGTTGGATTTTGCGATGAACCAGGCTCTGAATTCATTTTTTAAACCGTCACTAAAAGAATTAAATATGTTTTTCATAGAATAATAATATAACTATTAACTATAATAGTTAGCAATGTTTTTACACTTACCTTTAAATCTTTTCTAAATTTCAAAATAGTTTGATTATTTGTTAGTTATTTCAAGTAACACTTCACTAAAATGACGCTCAAACAAAACTAGCATACACAGGAATATTATAAACAAACAAATAGAAAGAAGTCTATAAAGAAACTAAAAACAAAAAGAAATAAACAAACATAGCACAGGGTGTGCACCCTGTGAAAAATATGCCAATAATGCAAAGCGCAAATCAGTCCAGTCGTAACGTAAGGTTCGTAAGCTCCGTAAGTCAAAAAAATTGAGCCAAAAAAATGGCCATGAAAGTAATATTCTTGGACAAAATCATGAAAAAAATGGATAATGCTCCAAAATTTGGACAAAAATGCCCGTAACTTTTGAACCGTTGGACCAATGTTGGAGATTTTTTTTGTAAATTGATCAAAATGAGCTCACCTTTCCAACGCGCTAAACCCGATCGATAGTTTTTGAGTTACGGATGTGAACGTGTAGGTAATATTTCATACGAACGTCAATTTGGGAAAAAATCTACCAACAAAAAGTAGGGGACTCGATTTTAACGATAGAGGTATGGTTCCTTTGGCAAATTTTCATGGAATAACCCATAGAATACGGAAATCATAGGGAAATTGTCGAAAAATAAATCGACCCGCCCTAATGTATATATATAAGTTCCAAAATATCCGTCCTTTACATATATATAATGTATGTAAAGGGTTTTTCAACAGAGACGCTACAAAAGTAAATCGATAGGGACAGCAAACGACGCCATACTTTTCCCCGCTCTTTTGACATTTCTCTTCAGTAAGGTTTGCTATTTCATCATCGAAATAATTAAAATTTACTACCGAAATTTGGAGTCAGTGGCCTCCACTTTAAGAGCCCTACGTCCAATTTATGGTCGGCCCATATCTGGCCGAATGGCTTCGTCAATAAGCAAAATATGCGTTATTGGTCAGACAGCAATCCACACGTAATCCATGAGTCATCATTGCATCACGAAAAAATTACGGTTTGGTGCGGTTTATGGGCCGGCGGCGTCATTGGGCCGTACTTCTTCCGTGATGATCAAGACCGGCACATTACTGTGAATGCGAATCGCTACCGTTCAATGATAACCGAATATTTTTGGCCCCAATTGGATAATATGGACTTAGAGGACAAATGGGTCCAACAGGACGGCACCAAAAGCCACACAGCGAATGCCACAATCAATTTATTGGAAACCAAGTTTGGTGAACGTGTTATCTCACGAAATGGCCCAGTCGATTGGCCGCCTCGGTCGTGCGATTTGACGCCGTTAGATTATTTCCTGTGGGGCTACGTCAAGTCTATGCCAACAAGCCAGCGACGATTGACGAACTTCTTACGAATATCGAACGTGAAATTCCAGCAGTATCGGCCGATTTATGCTTCAAAACCGTCGAAAATTGGGTTCAGCGTCTGGACTTCTGCAAGCGTGCCCGTGGTGGTCATGCAAAAGAAATCGAGTTCCATACATAATGGCATCGAACGTACTTTCACAGGAATAAAGAATTTCATTGGTATCTAAAACCGGTTTTGTTTTATTTAAAAAAACTTTTGTAGCGCTCTTATTGACAAACCCGATATATACCAACTCTTCAGACGAATGCACGTAACGACAAGAAAATCAGTACAGGGTCATGTGGGCATTAAAGCTTTAATACAGGCAACATATTTTTGTAGTCCATATGCCACATAAAATTTCTTACTTCATCACCCTTTTTTTTCTATGCTTGTTTTTGCGTGCTGTAATGTATTGGTACTTACAGATTTTTTTTCCTTTGTCGTGTGTTTGTTTGTTTCTGTACCTTTTTTCCTGTTGCTGGTATGTACTTGCTTTCCTGTGTCTCGCTCTTCCCTTGTTGTGGTTGTCCAGACGTTGCTGTGTCGATGTCGTCGGTGGCGTCTTGGGTAATTCGCTGATTCTGATGATGTTGTTGTTGTTGTTGTTGCTGCTGTTGATGCCTCTTCGGGATCCATTGCAGCGGGATTTATGTGCTGCGGATTTCACCAAACTTTTCCTTTTTGAAAATTTACCTTGGCCTTCTTCAGAGCCGGTTCACCCTGAGAAACCCATACAAAATGCCGCAAAAAACTCATTCGAATTGCGGTTAAACAACTCCAAACAAGCCTTTGAAGTTGTCACACGATTACGTTTATGGTCAATTGAGAGCAAACGCGGCGGCACCCATCTAGCAGACAGCTTTCTTAAACCCAATTGATCATTTAAAGTCGAAACCACACTGCCATATGAAATGCCTAGGGCATCAACAATCTCACGCACTTTTACTCTTCGATCAGCCAACGCCATATAGTGGAGTTTTTCGAAGTTTTCCGGAAGTTTGTACTTGTGCAACCATAACGAAAGTCAGTCAACCACTTGTTTACCATTGATATCGATGGTGCAGAGTCCCCATAGTATCTATCAAGCTTTGCCTTGGTTTGATTGACGGGATTTTTTACGCAAAAAATGATGAGCACTCGAAATTCACTTTTCCATTTTTAAAAAAATGCACGAGGTTGTATGTTTTGAACAGCTGTTAAACGCAAAGTAACTGACGGAACTTGTTCACAAATTAACAGTAGTCTATTAAGAGGTGGTACTTGATGGGAGCAGTGTTGCATTTCATATAACTACGAGGGAAGTTCGAAACGGCACGGACTTTTTGATCCGCGACTTTTTGAAGACGCATTCCAAATTGGAATATGATACATATTTTTTAAAATGTGATGACTTATTCGACCTTTCGTATTATATTTATAATTAAAATGTTCGAGCTTAGGTCTATTTTAAATTATTTTATTCTTCAATATTTCGCTACTCATTGGGTTATTTTTAATTTCATTATTATTTTCATTTAATTTTAAATTAATAGTTGTGTTTATCTTCCCGACGGTGTTACCCAATGGGTAGCTGGACCTAAAGCTGGAAGATTTTAATTCCAAATATATAGTTTTATTTGAAATTAAAACGTAATTATTTAAATACAGTTGTGAAATTTTGAATTTTCAACAAGAATAAGTATATGAAACGTTCACTAAACAAATGTATTGTAAGTTCTACATGTGTAAAAAAACCGGTTTAACCGGATTTTGCTAAAATTAAAAACAAAATTGATTTTTCGAACAAACCAAAAACCGGTTTCTTAAAAAATTTAATTTTCGAACAATCCCAAAACCGGGTTCTAAAATAAAAATTGGCCACTCCACACACAAAAAAATAACAGCAGTTTTATTGCCTTTGCCGTTATAGGTAATTTGCTTCACCTATTGGGGTTGTAAACCTATACTATAAGTAGTGCTATTTTTTCGGAAATTAAATTTGTCAGTAAATTTTGACAAACAAATTAATTGTGAAAAAGGTAAGTGGATACAAATTTTATAAAATGTTTAACAGGAACTAATTTATATATTTTCTTTCAGATTATTGGGATTCCTTATCTGCGTAGTAGGGTGAATATAGACGGTAAAGAATGATGCACGACTATCAGTTGATCAATGTCGGTGATTTTTCGATGTTGGATAGCCTGAACCTAATCTCAGATTGTTGATAGCAATGCATTTAATTTATCCTTTTCAGGAGATTTTTACGCAACGGTCAGAAAAACCCCTGGATCCGGCTCATATTATTTTAATTATAAATAAACATTTTCTATTATATTAATGGCCGTAGTAAATGCAAACTACGAGTTTATTATGGTTGATGTTGGTACTAATGGTAGGGCTTCTGATGCTGGACTTTTCAATGACACTGAATTTTATGCACGTCTAAAAGATAATAATTTAAATATACCAGAGCCGGTTACGCTACCAGAATGCGCAGACAAATTGCCATTTGTTTTCGTAGCTCACGATGCATTTCCTCTGACGGAAAATATTATGAAACCGTTTAGCCGCAACACACTGAATGAGAAGGAAATCATTTTTAACTACAGGCTGTCTAGAGCGCGAAGAATAGTCGAAAACGCCTTTAGAATTTTATCCTCCAGATTTAGAATTCTGCTGCAAACTATAAATTTACCACCCGAAAAAGTAAGAATTATAGTTTTAACTTGCTGCTATTTGCATAACTTCTTGCGACAAAAGAATGTAGTAGCGTATTCTGAAGGAGGATTTGATGTCGAAGAAACTGAAACGGGCGAAATTTCATATGCCGATTGGCACAATGACCAACATCTTGAAGGTCTTCAGCCGACGACCTCGAGGAACTCATCAAATTTTGCAAAAAATTTGCGAGAAGGTTTTTGCCATTATTTCAATACACATGGAGCAGTTCCTTGGCAACATGAATTATTAACAAGAATTATTAAAAAGAAATAGTTTATATACTGCAGGCAAGAACAGCAGTAAACGGTTTTGTATTTTTAATTACTGTAGTTTTCTGGTCAAGCTTCAATATTTCTGAATTTTTTACTTATTTTCATTAATTATTTACTTTATGTTTCCCCTCTCGCCGACAAAGGCAAAGAAAATAAAATATAGTACATAAGACTAAAGAAGTTTAATAAAACAAAAGCTTTTAATTCATTCACTAAATTAAATTAAATAAAAAATATTCATGAAATAAAACGGTTATTTAAATATTCATATCTCCACCGAAATTAGAAAAATAATTTTGGATTTCCGTGGTGTCACTAGATTGACTTTGTGCCTCGGCTTCGTAACTAACTGATGCATTTTCATCATATTGATTGGAGATGCTGATTGGTGTGGAACTTCTATCGAGCCAAATTGGTCTATTGCTATTGCTAGGATTGTGGTCTGTGATGCGGTTAATAACAAACTGCGATCGAGGTCTAGGGTAGGTGCTATTGTGTTGTGATGTCGGCATGGAAGTTATTTTTAATGGTTTCGGTTGCGGATTAAAAATGTTTTGCATCTGCACAGAGTGGTGGAGTTCTAGGCTGCCCAAGGAAGCCTGAAATGATATGTCAGATACCATTTTATTCGCTATTATCTGCTGCCGCTCTTCCAATTTATTGTATTGGAACGCCCAAGATTGTGTTACAGCATCGTCTGTATTACCACAACTTTTTTCCAACGTTTGGGTTGCCAACTTAATCAAGTTGTCCTCCGCCGAAAATTTCTTTTTCTTCTGAGGTGGCTCACTATTCTGCAAATAAATTATTATTTATTTGTGAAATTGTTTTGGGTCAGCTATAATGCTTTGACTTACCTCATTTGTTATGGACTCATCCATTGTATTTAAGCTCTCCACGCTTTCTTCCTCTGCTCTTTTAAAAAAGAAAGCAATGGGAAGTACCATAAGGATGGAACATAAATGTCCTCAAAACCGGCACCTGATTTTTCACTGCTTTTCACTTTCTTCAATTCCCGCCGGTAATTTGTTCTTAATTTATTTATTTCTTTAATTACCAGCTCACGGTTAGCAATAGGGTCCTTCTCTTTTAGTTTTTCTATTAAAATCTCATATTCGCTGTTTTTTAGGACCCTGTTGCAATAGCCTTTGCTTTTTATTTTACAAAGGGAAGGCAAATTTCTATATGTTTCAATAAATTCACTCATAAATTTTTTTTCTTCTGCCATGTTTCCTTTTATTGATGCTTCTCTTATCAAAATTTCAACAGAATGACGCGAGTTTGTGCAAAATAACCGGTACACCATACAAAGTGCTTGCGCAACACAGCCAAAAATCAAAACAATTTGATTTTTGCACAAAATTTGTGCAAATAGCACAACGGCCACCATACACAACACAACGGCTTGCGCAACAGCCATTTTGTGCAAGCATTTTGTGTAGTGTATTTGCTGCTTTACGCGAAACCTTTGCGGGTAAAACTCTCGAAAACAGATTCGAAAACGATCGGAAAATGAATCATCAGTCGCTCAGTTTGTGGCAGTAAAAGTTTCGTTTACGATGTCTTGCAAGAGATTCGTTTGGGAGACTTTTGCAATATCTTTTGCGAGAACAACACGAAAAATAAAACAAAATGCAATTGCCAAAACATTATTGTTGTGTCGTGTGCCTGCACGTGTGTGCCTCTGTTTGGCGCACGACACAACGACAACAATGTTTCTCTCTCTTTTTTCGTCCGTTCAGCACCCGTTTTTAAACCAGTTTGCGAACATTTGGGCGAGATTAATTTCTCCCCCGGTTTTGGTCCGGTAAATACTCTTTTCTGAGCCCGTTTGCGAGCATTTAGCGTAACACTCGCTAAGGCTCGGTTTTTTGCCGGCTGGGTAACTCAAGTTTTTATAATGGTATGCGGAGATATTAAAATTCTGAAAATTATTAACAGCCTAGCTCCGTATGTCGAAAGGGAAGCGAAGCGAAGCGAATCAAAGCACTCACTTTTTCGTTTATTTTGCGCTCCATATCTACGATTTCTTCTTTCTCTTCGCTTATGTATCGAAGCGAAAGTCATTCAACAATTGTCAAACAAAAATGGTGCCAGATCTACAATTCTAAAAAAAGTGCAAAATTTACAAGAAAAAATCGCTATATTCGAATAAAAATCGCTTGAATGCACCAAAAAAATACAGCTCTATGCGACTTCAAATTGTCAGCTGGAAATAATTGACAACATATGTAAATGTAAATAAACAAACACGAATAAAATTAGTAAATACATTTACGGGTTGTTTTGTGTGTGTTTTTTTTTATATGTGAAAATGATGTTTCCATACACAATCGCTGTGCATTTTTTGGAGGAGAGCAGTGTGAATCACAGCAAGTACCCCGGAGACTTTTTGTTGCTGAAATACATATATGTTAATAAAATATAGATAATTTTTTATAAAATACTTGCCATTTATCCGTTTTATGTCTTCGTTCTCTTTACAAAAATAAACAATGCGAAAGCTAAAACACAAGTGACTGTTTTTGACATTTGTGTTTACGCAAATGACATAAAAAAAAGTTACGGAGCGCAACTTTGTACTGAAATGCTCACTTCGTTTTCATTCATTTTTCATTTTCTTTTGATTTGTCATTCTCATACTTTTACAGAGCGCAACAGGAAATATTTTCGCTTATACGACGAAAGACCGTAAGTATTCGACATACGTAGCTAGGCTGTAAATGTTAATTTTGATCTCGCGTTATCGAATGCTTCAATGGAAGTGTTCTGTTGTCTGCCTCTTTTCGTTGTCTCTTTCGACAGCAAATATGGTACTCTTTTTGTTGTATTTCTGTATTATAAAGATGCTCTTTGGTAGGTAAAGACTAATATGATTTCAGTTTCTGGGAGTCTATCTCTTGTTGTCATTTCGAACATCTCCAAGTATGCAATTATTTTCGTGAATTTGACGTCATTAAAGTTGCATGTACCTCCGTAAGCAATCAGACTGAAGTGTCAATCACCACCATAGGCAATAAGACTTACAAGTAGTGGAATAAAATTATTCCCGTAAAAATTAGAACTCAAATCTCTACTCCAAATCCCGTCGCAATGCTTTTGCTGCCAGAATTTATGTGGAAATATAACTATTAATCACACCTACCACATGGGCAGCGTGCGGTAAAAACGAACACCCAAGTTTAGTGCCAGGAATAGTAAGGATGGAATTGAAATTGTGAGTCTCCTTTCCATTTGCCACGCGGGGTTTTCCTTGCCAAATCACTCCAGAGGTGGTTGCAAACCCTATTATATACTCCTAAGTAAAAAGAGTACTCAACAAAAGAAATAAATATGTTATTTAGTCGAAATTAACCTTTTGGATATTATCCTATGATTTCGAGGATCGAATTAATTTTTAACGGTGCACAATTCTTCACGGATTCGCTAACTTTTCCCCGATTTACTTTTTCTCTTTCTTTAAACAATCGATGCGAATACTTGGACGTATAAATTGAAAAGGAAGCACTCTTGACTTTTTCGCCTGAAAGAAAGATAGGTACGTCAAGTTTGAATGCATGTACAGATGTCAATAGCTCACGCTATTTGGCCAATGAGAAAGAAAATTAATCGTATGGACTTAAGACAAACAGGGTATTCTTCTAACGAAATGTTATCCAGTGCCAACCGTTACAAAGATTTAAGCGAAATTGTCCCACCGTTTCCAAACCACAATATATGAAAACCCGAAATTTAATTCAAAGTCCATTACATGTTTGAAATTATTTATTGACAATTGAACATAAATACACTGTTAGTATTACATTCCAGGTGTTTTGATAACAATTTTTTGAATTTTTGTTTCGAAAATGATCCCAATTTGCTAAATGCATTCATTCCATGTTGAAACCCTCGTCTGGTGAATATTGTGGTAGTCGAGGGTTGAGTGTTATTGTGGCCGCCGTATTTAGGTTCTGCAATTTAAAACAAATATGAGGAATTTATTATTAAAATTTCTTATTAAAATATGTACATACCTATGTCTGTACATACCATGAACATAAGCACTACTCCCCTATGCTATACTCCTTTAACATAGAATCAACTCATATGTTTGTTAAATCATGCAATTGTTGTTGTGTTGATGGTTCTGATATTCAATTGTAGCGCCAAATATCCCCGTTATTAAGCCAGTGATCGCTCTGCAAGCATTTTCTTCAAATGCTCTTTTATTTATTGTAGACAAATTTGTTAAAATAGTTATTTGTTATGTTTGCCGTACTTCAAACCCTTTGTTTTCTTCGTTTTCATGTATGTATGTGTCTTTCGTTTTGTTCTGAATTCAAATACCAACACAACGAAACAGGAGCGACCTAATTATGATAAATCAAAAAACACGAAAATTTTGTTTCGATTTGTACCGTCACGCGCATGCACGGTACATTTTGTTATCGATGCGTCACTTTCTTTGCTGTCGTGTTGATAATTGCATTCTGTTTATTTGTCTATTTGATTTATAGATTCCCAAGTTCCACAAACGATCACAGCAAACACATAAATGCACACACTTTAGGTTTCACAATAAAGGATTATTACTAAGTATAACTAATTACTTATAGTCTGTTTAACAAATTTATTTAATATTCCGGCGGAAAAATAAGTCTACCACTTTCGGTTGTTGCAATGGAACTGATTTACGATCACGTTTGCCACAGGGATAATTTTTTATTTACCAAAATCTTCCAAAAAAGTTACCAAAAATTACCAAATTTTAAAATTTTTTTTATTTAGAACATTAAATATTTATTTAAAATAATTCGTTACAGAAAATCATATTACATATGTACATAGTACATCAATAAAAAAAAATGCATTAGGGATCGGAGAGAGCTTCACACAAGCAGTGAGCAGTGCTGTTTCGAGTTTTATACTCACTGATTGGGACCTAGAGTTTTACACCAGTTCGAAGCTTTTCATCATCATACATCAATATAAAGATTAAAATGAAACAAAAGCAAATCATAAAATATGGCATAACAAAACATAATCTTCACTTGCTTTGCATTTTATTGCCTTTCAATTGCAATGCAAAATTATTTAGTGCGCAAGTATTCTACAACTTTTATATTCAGACCAATCAAAGCAAAAAGAGTTCGGTAGTGCGAAAGACACGAATATACATATTTAATTATTTAGATATTTTGGTTACGCCCATAATCATTCAATTCTTCCAAATAGTGTTGCCAGTGTTTCATGTTTTCTTCTGTTTGTAAGTAACATTTTTGATCACATTTCGTCAAATTTTCTAATAGAAGTATGAAATCAAATGCTTTTTCTTATACTAATTATTTCAAATCAAAAGGTTACATGAATAAAATGTTACCATGTTACCAAGCCGTTTAAATGTTACCAATTTTGGTTGGATATTACCAACTGTGGCAACCGTGTTTACGTGACCCACCACTCACGCTCACCATTTTCTCTTGCTGGCCTCATTTTTACGCTCGCTCATTTTTTCGACTGCCTCTCTCTCTATACCAGTCATGTGCAAACTGACACAAACGCATTTCAAATCAGTTTTACGAATTTTGCGACTGTGTTAAGTTGAACGGAGCAAGCAGAACAACAGCAGAGAAAACAAAAGTAGTACACTGAGTAAAAAATTAAAATTAAAAAAATTAAAAATTAAAACTAAATCTTAAAAAAAAATCAAATATCAACATCTCCAATGATTATTTCCATTTATGATTTTTGCCATTTACAAACATAAAAATTTCTTTATATTCGTCCATGGCAATTAAAATTTATTTTTTAAGTGTAGTGTTTTTTATTACAAATAATTTTGCTTGCAGAGCGATACGGCAGAACAGCAACTGACTTTGAATCGGTAAACAAGCAGCAAGCTTTCGGACATGTTGGTGTGAAAAAAAGATCAAGCTACTATCGGTGTGAAAACACGATGACTCAAAAGAGTACTAGCTGCACATCTATGCTCTATACCATCATAAACATTAGTTTCTTTACAATAGTTTCGTTGTTTCGTCAACTTAAAATGTTGACAAACCTCTAAAATAAATAAATAGTAAATATAAACTATAAGAAGTAGAGATAAACCAAATATCAGTAGTTTAAAACTTATGTCTTTACTTTTTTTAATTTTCAACCCATTTTTCTACAACATTCAATTTAAATAAAATTGCTGCAGGAACGAAAAGTAAGATGTTGCAGCAACGAAATGAAAATTGTCAAAGAAGTCAAGTTTGAAAGTTTTCTTTGCAGCAACTACCAAATTGCCGGATATACGACACTTTTCACTATAACAATGTAAAAACATTAACGAAAATGTTTCATCCAGTCGACAACGCGTTTTCCTTTCAGTGTGTAGGGGTCAAGTAGAGTACACACACAAAATTTAAGCAATAAACAATTATTTAATATACATACATATAATTTGGTTAGATTTTCAAAATTGTAAGGACGGTGAAATGTAGCATATGACATGTACATATGTAGGTACGAGTTTGCACAAAAAGATTTTCAGGAAAACCTTTGAAGCATGAATAAAAGTTAATATACGTTTGAGAGACGATTTATCATACAAATAAGCCTCAAATCTCTCACAACTTTTTATGAAGTATTTTGCTCTATAAAACTGCTGCTATTTATTTTGCTGCTTATAGTAGGCCATTATTGAAGTTCTACACAAAGGTGTATCGTAATCAAAAATGTTTGATACACTTTTTGATTTTCGATGAACCTTAATTAATTTGCGTTTAAAAAAATTAGATTAATGAATTGCAACATTGAAAATTTCTTCCCCTCATTATTCCATACACTTCAATGTTGAAACAATGAAAAAAAATTGTGAAAAATGTCGTACACTCGGTCAGAATCAAGAATAACGAGGATTAATTAAAAAATCAGAATTGAGATTTCATAACGGTATTTGGTATCAATTGGAAAGCATACAAAATTCTTCACCACATGGTAAAAATGTCATTGCTGTGAGTTGAGTACTTTGTTTAAAGTTCAACAATTATAGATAAAGGTTTAGTGAGGGGAAAAAAGATTTGCCTCATTTTAAGTGCAGTTTTTAGTGTTAAATTGACTAAACTTAATAATTTTTATAATGGAACCTTCAACGTCTGGTATTTAGGCGCATTCTGTGTATAGTTTAAATTGAAAAATTTGTGCTGAAATATTTTTAAAATTTTATTGAAAATTAGTCCAAAATTTATGTATTTTTTGAGATTTTGAAAGTGTTAACCGTATTTATTTGCAGAATACCTTATGTAAGTCATAGATAAAAAAAAAAAAAACATAGATGGTGCACTATAAGTAGTGGATTTGAAATTAAAGGGAAATTTTTTAGATGGCGCCGGAGTAGTGAATATGGGCAAATTTCCCTGGAATCAATAAACAAATATCAAAAGCGATTTGCTTTTCTGTTATTTATATTCTGTTTTCAAATTTAAACAATATAATCGAAATAAAAATTATGAATGAGTGCGTTTTCGTCGCATCCCAGTGAAAATGGTCGTACGGAAACGGAATGTGCCCTCTGGTGAAAATGATGATTAAGTATAAAATGTGAAGTCTCAGCTTTTATAACTACAGTAGTTTTGACTTAACTGCCACTCTTTTAGCTGCCAATTTGAGATACCTGCCAAAAACTACAAAATTTCACTCATTTCTTCAATTTTGTATGAAATGTACTTGTTTAAGTGCCAATTTCATACGTGCCAATTTAAGTTAGCTGCCACAAATATTTGGAATTATTATCCCATATTCATTGATAATTTTTCATTTAACAGCCACAAAATTTTTTTTGCAACTGTTGCTAACGAAAACTATGTATGAAGTTTGTTTTTGTTAGAATGCTCGCAGCCTTTCTATAATTCTCTCATTCTCTTTATAACTCTCTCTTGGTTTAAAATAAAACAAAAAAAAAACAGTGTGTATGTATGTATGTGAGACAAAAGGGTGCTTTGGTTTGTTTTCTTCAGCAGTTGCATTGTTTAGTTTACATTTGCAGGTTGATGTGAAACCATGTCAAAAAAAAAGATAACATCACTTTCTTTAAAACAAAAATTGAATATTTTAAAAGATTGTGAAGAAAACGTAAAAAAGAAAGACATTTGTGTAAAATATAATTGTGAATAATTATATATAGTACCGAATAATTAGAAACAAGGAGGAAATTAGACAGTCTGCCGTTGAATCAAAAAATCTTCAACAAAAACGAAAAAGAAAGAGTTTATATGAGAACGTTGAAAATGCGCTTGCAGTTTGGTTTGACCAACAGAGGCAAAAGAATGGTATTTTGACGAGCTTAATCTTAATAAATAAAGCCAAGGAGTTTGCTGTCCAGCCAGGCGTAGATTTGGAACCCGATTCAAATTGGCTATTTAGATGGAAGAAGCGGCAAAATATAAAAGTAGGCCAAATTCACGGTGAAGCAAATTCCAACAGCAAAGAAAATGCGGAGTCTTATCGTAAAACTATTTTGCCAAACCTCATAGATAAATATCTTCCCGAAGATATAATGAATGCCGATGAAAGCGGTTTATTTTACAAAGCTTTACCTTCAAGAACTTACTACCGTCCAGATTATCAACCAACAGGCCACAAGAGCCAAAAAGCTAGAATAACATTGCTGTTTCTTTGTAATTCTACGGGTTCGTTCAAAAGAGTCTATGCAATAGGCAAATCTAAAAACCCACGGTGTTTGAAAAACGTAAGCCCTCCAATTCGATACATGTGGAATAAGAAAGCATGGATGACAACTGACTTATGGTGCAGCATTCTCAATGCATTAGATGTCGAAATGCAAGCTGAAAATCGCAAAATTATATTGTTTGTTGACAATGCCAGTTGTCACAAAACACCACAATTAAAAAATATTGAAGTTCAGTATCTACCTCCAAATACTACTGCCTTACTACAGCCCTTGGATCAAGGTATTATACATACATTTAAAACCTACTATAGACAAATTATTGTTAAAAAGCAAATATCTGCTTTGGAGAGAGAAGTTTCTATTCCAGACTTCTATAAATCTATCACGCTTTTGGACGTTCTCTTCTTTGTAAAACGGTCATGGTGGCTGGTAAATCCAGGGACTATTTCAAGTTGTTTCAGAAAGGTAAACGAGTACATATTAATTAAAATTGTGTGCATCAAAAAATTAAAAAATTTCTTTTTTTTTAAGGCTGGATTTGATAAAGCTCCTGAAAGCGACCTTATCATTCAAGATACAGACTTTCTAGAACTGATACCAAATTATTCAGACTATATTAACTGTGACGCCGATGTGGATTGTTACGGAGAGTTATCGGATAACGAAATTCTCGAGTCTATTAAAGAAACTACTCCTACTGAGGACGAAGACATTGAAGATGAAGGAGACAATGAAGAAGATAACGTCCCAATCAAAATTCCATCGACTAAGGAGGCATTAGAAGCTTTGAATGTCCTCCAAAAATATTGTATGCACCACGAGATTGATATCATTCCAGAAACCATAGAGGATCATATCCTAAAAGGGTCTATAAAAGCTTTTAAGCAAACTTCAATCATAGAATATTTTTCTTAAATGTTACTTTTTAATTACCTTTTACTTAAAAAATGTATTTACAAAGACTGAAATAATTTGTTCCTTTTAATATATATTATTTTTCCTGAAGTACCTTTATGTTGTTTTATTAATAAATAATAAATGAAAAGAATATTTTTATTTTTTTTTTAAGTTTTGGTTGTAAAAATAGGGAATTGTGTGAATCGCACTTATGGGCCACTTCTGTGGCAGGTAAACGAATCAGATAACTGCCAATTTTTGGCAGTTAAAAAATTTAACTTAAGTGCCATTTTGACTTACCTGCCACAAAATGCGTGCAAAACACGGTGTGGCAGTTAAGTCAAAACTACTGTAGTAACAAACTATTTCCCCAAACCCTCCAATTTTTCTAAAATCGGTTTCATAAAAATAACGAGTATCTGTGCATTTTTGGGACTGCTTTTGTTGGAATGTCGGTGCAGTGCCATTGTTGTTTCTTAAAATCGTTGTTGTTGTTGTTTTTGCACTTGGGGAAAAAGATTGAAAAATTATTAATAACGAATAACAACAGAAAATTGTAGATATGTCGTTTAAAATAATAGTTTTGCATTAAAAGTTTTGGTGCATTATGTTTTCCTTTTCGATGCTATTGTTTAAAATGGTGTTCAGTATTTTGGTATTCGGTATGTAGCGAACAATATTTAAAAGTTTTTAAACTACTACAAATTCTTGCCGTTAAAACTTCGGCAGTAGCTTCCCAGCGCATAGCTCAGACCACGGGGTGGATTCGGTGCCCTCAACTACTTAAGAACATTCAACACTAAAATAAATTGAATCTAAACTATAATTGCTACTAAGCACACAAACCACCAAAAACAAAACCGTTTCCTGGTATAGATAAACTTCCCCAGATGCGCCACCCTACCCTACCAATGCCATCAGAACAAAATTTAATGACTTCTTATGATTTTCCACCACC
Source organism: Phaonia tiefii (assembly GCA_963931995.1). NCBI lineage: Eukaryota > Metazoa > Arthropoda > Insecta > Diptera > Muscidae > Phaonia > Phaonia tiefii. Next base: position 132,110,964 of record OZ008369.1, read on the forward strand.
ACAACACACCTTTTCATTATTCCAAAATCGTCCTTCGCCCAGCCATCCCACCTGCAATCCTTACCAAAAACAATTTACGAACACATAATATTTCAACTTACAATTTAGACAAATTTATTATACATAATATGGCTTAACAATAACAAGAAGAACACTTACAAAAACGACTCAAGTTCGTGTCTGTTGGGATTGATTTAAGAAAATCTCTCAATGGTAAAAATAAACTATTCTGGTGGAAAAGAAACTTTAAATCAAGATAGTACACAAAAAAAACCTATACTATGTACATTTATCCTCCTACACACAGAGAAGAGATTCGTTGTCACAACAATGTATATTTACAGCCAACTAAAATTTGGCGGTTCCTTGGACTATCACATTATTCAGTTGTGATTACCAATAAATGTGTCCGGATCACCAAATGTTGTGCATATCAGTTGATTTGTTATTCAGTTTTGGTTGCAAGAACTGAAATATTTCGTTGAAGCCACAGCAACAAGAAATATTTGTGATCTGTCTTAGTTCTAGCAATCAAATTATCCTGTAGTGGTAAATATTCTATTAGAAAAATGTAAAAACTAATTCTGTTGTGCCAAATAATATATCAACTAATTATGTACTTGAATTTAATGGCTGTCACAACCATTTGTGTGGTGCTTTAACGCGTTATGAATTTTATAGCAAAAAAGTTTAAAAAAATATTTTTTATTAAAATTGTTTCCCACAAAGTGTTCCCATTCGCATGAAATGATTTTTTTTTTCAAAAAATCGCCAAAATAGGAAAATCGCTAATTTAAAAAAATGGCTATAACTCAGAAACGGTCTTTTCCACGGCATTACTATTTTTTGAACAAATCGCTAAACCTAAATTTTTTCGAATAAAAAATCGATAAACCGCCATTATGTATATATTTCGCAAACGGAGCGTTTATTCGAAACATAACAAATTTTTTCGGCTTTCTAAGGGTTTTCATAAAGTGGTCCAATTCGTATGGACTTGTGTTTCTAAAAATCGCCAAAATAACTAAATCGCTAAAATAAAATAATGGCTATAACTCGGAAACGGTGCGTCCAAACGCAGACGCTATACATTGTTTACCTACATGGGAGCTTTTAACCAATGGATGCCTCTCATACTTGAAATCCGTTAAACTAGAATTTTTCAAATATAAAATCATTTCAAATAGTTACATCCCTGTTATAGCCAGTTTTTATTTCAGTGTTTTTCATAGTTTGATATTTTTTGAACAAAATATCTGCTACGTGAATAAAATATCTCGCCTCCTATACATCGGTTCCGAGATATAGCCATTTTTTATTTTTAGCGATTTTCTTATTTTGGCGATTTTTTGAAAAAAAATTATTTCATGCGAATTGGAACACTTTGTCAGAAACCCTTAGGAACTCGTAAGAGAATTTTATTTTTTCGAAGGAACGCTTCGTTTTTCAGATATAGACAGTTTTCTAAATTTTTTATATTTTCAACCAGAAATGGGGATGGGTTACCCTGGGTATCAGATGTATGTTTAAGTTAAATTGTGTCATTCAGAATAATAGTTCCTCCAGCCAAGTGTCCACAATTGTTTGCATGTGTTTGTGAAGGCATCAATAGTGGCGTCATAGTCAACGATTATGTTTAAAAGTCTCACTACACCTCAATTTATGATAATATGTATTCTTCTCTGTCTGATATCTACAAGTACAAATTTACAATCAAAATTTTTTCACACCTTTGTTTGTCACTTTCTGTTTAAAATATTAGTTTTTCTGTAAAGTCCTCTAACATTCCAATATACATACGTAGTTTCTGTTTAACAACAAAACCTCTTGTGGCATACATAACTTTGTACAGTGTTACCATGTTCGCATAATTTGTTCCGTTTTGGCACAATTTTTTTGGTTTTGGCACTTGTTTTTTGAAAAATTATGCTAAGTGCCGTTTAGCACAATTTCCCCAAAATTTTTGCAAATTTGTTCAATTTAAGAATAATTTTTTAGCACAATTGTTTTCCAACTGGCATAATTTTTAGTGCTAAAATTTTCTTAATTTAATTTTTTGAAATTTATCTGTATCTTGTGGTATAATTCCACATTTTAAGGTTCCTACATACCTATGTAAGCGTATTTTCGGCAAAGCGACGGCTTCACAAAATAGTGCACACTGTTTCTTATACATTATCCCACATCGAAACGTCTAATATTTATTGAGTCAAATTGTTTCCATCAAATACGCATAATACAGCTATGATTCCTCCGCGAAGAAGACGATTTGAGCACTGTTCTCTAGGACAAGTGGAACGGATTCCAGAAGCAATTATTTAAAACTTGTAAAATTTATTTCCAAGAAGATTGAAAGAAATTGTTAAAACAATGGATTTTTTCAAAGAGCTAAGGTATAACTAGCCTGACCAATCATCTTACTTTTAGCGGGATTACCCCGCTATTTGCGCGATTATCCCGCTTTATGCGCGAATATCCCCATTTTTGGTGTCGCAGCCTGACTTGAATCTATAATACCAAAATTATTATATAGAAAATAAATCGTTTTTATTTATATATATAGTCTTATTATTATATTTATATATATAGTCTTATTATTATATTTATAAATATAGTATTTTTTAGATTTTTATTTAAAACCAAAAAAATCTGTTTTGGTGGAGTATTTGGTTTAGTGGAAACTTGAACCAGTAGATTGGGGCCTTAATCTCATTTTCTCCACTAGTTAGGCCTCACTCGATCAAGTTGGCTTGATACTTGGCTGTACTTTGTCCCACAGTGGGATCATCGTGGGAGTTTCGTTGTAATTTGGATGTGTTAAAGTTGGGTTGAAGCTGCAAGGCTGCCGATACCAAACTACACTAAATAAAATAGAAGAGATGTGACCACTAATCTCATAATACCCATTCATTTATTTCTCTACTCACTGTATTTTCAGGAATGGTATTCGCACACACAAAATCCTTTCACTAACACCGACTTTCATTAATCCACGTATTTAAACTACGGAATTTCCTTTTTTAGTTACGGCCTAATAGATCTAGCACTATTCCCACCACGGACGATCAAGTAAACAAGTTGTCCTTTCAAACTTTGTTTTTATTTTCTTTATTATAAGTGGCTTAAAGCTTTAACTTTTCATTTCACTTACAAATTTACCATAAAACTGTCCGCTTTGCAACTAAGTCTAATTTGTCAGTTTTCATCCAAGCCAACACAACTTTGGTTGTTTTTCTACGACATTTATGTACATATGTGTACAATTACAACAAACTACCCAGTGTGCCATCCGAAACGGGTCCGCAACGGATACGTAAATTCGCGATTACACTGATTCCTTTTTTAAATTTTTTACGGATCCCTAAATTCGTGATTGCACTGATTACTTTTTTTAAGTCTATTACGGATCCGCATCCGTTTTTGTGCACATTGGGTAACTGCTATCAGATAACGAAAACAGAAAAACATCTACACAACCGTATTCAATATCATTAATTCGGGTTAATGCCCACATATGTTTGGCCTCGAATAGTACCTCATATTTTGTTATTGTAATTGCCACTGTACCTTGTACGCAATACATTGGGATTCCAGGTCACCCTGTGTGGGGCGAATTACCTTTCTCCAAAAGTCAACGTAAAACATAAACAAACAAAACATTTAACATATCTTAAACGCTACGTATCTGGGGAAAATAAATCAAACAATAATATAATTTTACGCCTATAAGACTCCAGAACACAGTCGCGATATTCTGGACTACTGCGACACTGCATCCCCAAAATAAACACCGAAACCACCATGGATAAATTGTACTGCCTGTAGTGGCCTGCGCTACTCATGTATGCCGGGCTACACTAATGCCCGTTTCGAAATGTTCCTGATTGTATCCACGGAACCTCCTTTCACGTATGTCGTTGACGGAACGGATTCCAGTGGCTCAATTATTTTCAGAATGGCCAATGTGGCTCATACCACATACACATCCGTACACAGAAAAAAATTAAAATCAATTTCAATTAAAAATCATGTTTATTTGATTAATTTTTTAACTGATTTTGCTGTGATCACGAAAATGGTAATATTAGTTAAAGGTATTTGTAAATTTGTCAAATACTGACTAAGTATGTAATCAAATTAATTCAAAAAAATATTGATTTTTTTTCGCGATTTTTGACTAAATTTTGAATTGAATCAATTAAAACCGTTATTGCTTTTTCAGCATGAAGCCCCACCCCATGCGACGACGCAAAAAAAAATTAAATGTTCTATTTTTAAGCGATTTTATTCAAGGTTTCGCAGATACGCATGTATATAAAAAGTTAAATATTTTAGAATTTGGATTCATAATCGGAACTAATGTCCTGCTTTTTTAACTATTATTGTATACTAAACATTTACAGCCTTATTCATAAAAAGTTGTGAGAGGTTTGAGAGACAGTTTATCATACAAAAAACGTCTCTTAAACCTCTCACAACTTTTTATGCATAAGTCGGTTAATGTTTAAACGATTTTTATTAAATACAAAAAAAATGGGTACATCTGGGGGTTCTGGAGAAACATTCACAGCCCGATTCTGTGCACTTGATAAGTTCACCACATTGATTATTTATCAACTTTTGAATATTTATCAGGATTTGGTATTCTACTACATAAAATAAAAGCTTTTTAGTTGATAATTTGTCAAAGTCTCCTTTGGTATTGATAACTCTAATTTATTGTGTGTGTGTATTCAAATTCGGTAAATAGTGCACGCTTCATGTAAATATCAACGTAATGGATTCTTTTTTAAAATACATGTATAAATTTGCGTATCCTTTTAGAAAAATGGAAGAAGAAATAATTGTGTTAATGCTGATTTGTGAAGACGAAGAAAATGCGGAAAAAAGAAGGCGTAGGTGTGACTTACGAAGATTACGCGACTCAAGCGATCCTTTTCAGTTGTCGGAGGCAGAATTTATGTATCCATATTTTTGCTTTGTGTCAATAATTTGATAACAATAAACAAAATCAGCTGTCAATAGAAATTCACCACACTGGTGAATTTCAAAAGCTTTTTGTTTATCAATGTTACCACAGAATACCAACCGAGCTTTTGGTTGATAAAAATCTTGACAAAATTTCTTGATAAAAAATTTATCAAGAATTCACAGAATCGGTCTGTCAATATATTGTCACGAATTTCCTTATTCGTCGTTTTGCGTTGTTTTATTCCCAATAATAAAACAAGGTTCGTTTTAAATTACGATAGTTACAACGGTTTAACTTCCTTTTATTTTACTTATATGTATAGTACAACAGTTTACTTTATTTATAACACTTTAACAAGTCTTGTAATTTACTACCAATTCGCGTTGCTTACTTTACGGGGTTTAATCACAAACTGAACTCTCCACTCCAAAGACCTCCGCTATTTATACCAACTCACCATACTCAAATGAAGGTATATCTAGCGAATTCAAGAACCTTCTAGAATCTGGATGTTGTTGTTGTTGCTTATCTTTGTAGAACAATCTCGAAGGGCGGAGAGTTATCTTTACTGAGGTGAATTCATGCTACTGGTTTAGCGATCTGGTACGTTGTTACAATGCATACTTTCAGGCGAAGCACTAACCGCCTGTTATTTACATACTGTTAGTAGAGTCATTAACAGCAAGCAAAAGCTTTTACTTATTCGTAACACTGCCCCCCACTTAAGCCTGTTCGTCCCGAGCAGGCTCAACCCTCCGTTTTCCATACAGAGCTAGTCTTTCCAAATGCACGACTTTCATTTTAGCTCTTGGACTTTGGCTTTTCTGGATTCTATAAACCACGTCATTTATTCGTTTGACAACCTTGTAAGGGCTTTCCCAGTGAGTCTGAAGTTTTGGAGATAAACCCTTCTTGCGCTGTGGGTTGAACAGTAAAACTAGCTGGCCTTCATGAAATCCTTCTGAATTTGTTACTGACCATTTTTAATTTGTTGCGCACAAATTCATGGAGATCATTAAGATCCCCCGTATCATGGTAATTGACATCACTGTTCGCAGGGTCAGACGCTGGTATGGTACCGAACTCCAAATCTCCAGGCAGCTTCAGCTCATTTCCGAAAATTACTTTAGCGGGTGTTCGCGAAGTGGAGTCATGGGTGGCCGTCCTATATACCAAAAGGAACTTCGGTATGTGTTCATCCCAATCTCTTTGATCTGCGCTGACTACTTTTCTTAGGTATTCTTCAAGAGTTCGGTTGAATCTTTCAACCATTCCGTCAGACTGAGGATGCAATGGTGTTGTTCTTGTTTTCCTAATACCATATGACTCACACATTTCTTTGAAGATGGTCGATTCAAAATTCCTACCCTGGTCCGAATGGAGCTCCGAGGGACACCAAAACGGCATATCCAGTTATCCACAAACACTTTAATTATAGTCTTCGCTTCCTGATTTGGAACAGGGTATACTTCGGGCCATTTACTGAAGTAATCCATAACCACTAAGACGTACTGGTTATCAGAGCTACTGACTGGAAATGGACCAGCCGCATCCATAGCTATACGCTCAAAGGGTGCACCTGAGTTGTATTGCTGCATGTGGCCATGACTTCTTCGCGTTGATCCCTTAGCTGTCATGCATTGGGTGCAATTTGCTATCCAATCGGCTACCGCTTGTTGACAGCCAATCCAGTAGAACCGTTGCTTTAGCTTTTCAATGGTCTTGGTTATTCCTAGATGTCCTCCGCTCGGGCCATTATGGAATTCTGTCATTATCTCTTTTTCCTTGGAGGAAGGTACCACTATTAACTTTTTGACTAGTTTACCATCCTCACTTTCCCATAACCGGTATAGGCACCCATCCAATAATTTTAGGCTGTTCCACTGGGCCCAGTATGCTTTCATCAGGGGGCTCTCTGAGGCGATGTCAATGCGTGTTGGTCTTTCACCTTTTTCTTTTGCAGAAATGATTTTTGCCAGTATAGGGTCGCTTCTTTGTGCTGTTGACCAGTCTTCGTTGGATTATAGTCGAAGCAGACGTACGTCAATGATGTTTTCTTTCACCTCTGCTTTTGAGCAGTGTTTGAATTCCAGCTTGCATGGACGACGTGACAGGGCATCAGCATTACCGTGTCTTCCTCTTTTTCTATGCCCAATGCTGAAGTCATAGCTCTGCAGTCTTTCAATCCATCGATCAAGTTGGCATTCGGGGTTCTTAAATTGCAGTAGCCACCTTAGCGCCGCATGATCGGTTCTTAACTGAAAAGGCTGGCCGTACAGATACTTGTGGTAGTGTTTGACACACTCTATGACTGTCAGTAGCTCTCGTCTCGTAACACAGTAATTTTTCTCTGGCTTTGAGAGTATTCGGCTGTTGTACCCAATAACTTTTTCCTGGCCATTGATTTCCTGCGAGAGCACGCCACCTATTCCGTAACCACTCGCGTCAGTATCCAACACGAATTTCTCTCCAGCAACAGGATATGCAAGCAAAGGAGCCGTGCATAAATATTGCTTCAGTTGGTGGAATGACTCTTCTTGTTTTTCGCTCCAACAGTACGGCCGATTTTTCATTGTCAACTCGTGAAGACTTGCAGCCACTGTGGCGAAACCCGGCACAAACCGTCTGTAGTACGTGCAGAGTCCTAGAAAACTGCGTAATTCATGGAGATTCTGCGGTCGTGGCCAATCCTTCACTGTCAAGATTTTGTCTTCATCGGTGGAAATGCCATTTGCTGTCACTCGATGTCCCAAGTATTTTACTTCCTTCTGGAACAGAGAACACTTTTTCGGGCTGAGTTTCAACCCAGCCGCGGTTATACGTTGTAGGGCTTCTTTAAGATTCTTCAGGTGTTCATCGAATGTTTTCCCCATGACAATGATGTCGTCTAGGTACACCAAGCATGTTGGCCAATGAAGTCCTTTCAACACGCAGTCCATTAATTGCTCGGGTGGCTGGAGCGTTACAGAGTCCAAATGGCATTACTTTGAACTGCCACATACCATCCCCTACGCTGAATGCAGTTTTCTCCTTGTCTTTCTCGCTGATTTCTACTTCCCAATAACCACTTTACAAGTCCAGCGTGGAGAACCATTTTGTTCCTGACAACGTATCCAATGTGTCATCAATTCTTGGTAGTGGATAACTGTCCTTTTTGGTGACGTCGTTGAGTTTTCTATAATCCACACAAAATCGTGTACTTCCATCTTTCTTCTTAACTAGTACCACCGGCGGGCTCCATGGACTTGAAGAGGGTTCGATTACACCATCCCTCTGCATTTCAGCTACAAGTTTCTTCACCTCATCTCTTTTTGCAAGTGGAAGACTTCTGGGCGCCTGTTTTATTGGTCTCGCTTCCCCTGTGTTGATGTCATGCTTTACCATTGATGTCCTACCTTGGCATTCTTTTTTTAGGGTGAAGGCGGACGCATGCTTCCAAAGTAATTGCTTTGCTTTGTTCCTATCAGATGGCTTTAGTTCTCGCACCCACTCACTGAAATGCGACTCCAGTACTTTCTGCTCCTTTTCTGATGGTTTGCTGAAGTCCGAATTAACTTCACAGTTGATGACCGCCTCGGCTGGTGTACATTCTGCAATTTCTGTGCGGTCGCTGATCACCTCCTCGTTGTTGGACAAATTTAGAACTCGTACAGGCAAATATCCTTCATTATTAGTCTTTACTAGAGCTTTGGCAGTGATGATGTTATAGTTTTTTATATTTGCCGGTTCAACTACCCACAAACCGCCGATCTCACAATCTCCCTCCATTCGGGCCCAGACTATGGTTTCTGAGTTTGGTGGCAATTTTACATCTTTATGAGTGATCAGCATTTTAATCTGTGTTGTATTGTCGTATCCCACATTGAGTGGAATTTCCACATTAGCCCATGTCAAAATTTGCTGCCCCATATCTAACCTGAGGCCTTGGGCAATCATAAAATCTGCGCCAATTATCACTTCATCTACAATGTCGGCGACAATAAACACGTGCTCGATGCTCATGTTGGCAATGGCTAACTTCAATTTAACTTTACCATGTACAGTTGCTGGCTCACCCGTTGCTGTGCGGAGTCTTACACCATGTAATGATTCCATTGGTCCATTTATCAAATCTGATCTGATGATAGATTGTGACGCGCCTGTGTCCATAGTCAATATGCGCTTCCGACCACCGATAGCTCTGTAGACAGTGAGGTTGTGGTTTTTCTGATGCATTATTGAGATGGAGATCGTGGGGCCCTCGGTTGTGGGAGCCAGTCCATGCCCCTCTGGGCTAGCTCGTTTTAGTTTAACGGAGATTCATTTTGTACAGTAAAATTTGCCCTTTTATTGCCACGTTGAGGTGAGCTCGATCTTGCTCGTTTTCGTGGCTCTCTGCAGTTTCGTGAAATATGACAAGGTTTGTCGCAATTGTAGCACTTTGTTCTGAGCTTACTTCCGCCTGGTAACGCCTTGCTGAGGGTTTGGGTGATTTCTTTAAGATCGTTTATGGCACCCTTCAAATCTCCTGCCTCCGACTCCATTTCAATTTTTCTAACTTTTTGTATTTGAGGCTTGGACACAAATTTCTCTGTCTCCTGTGCCAATGCGAACGAAACAGTTTCGGCGAATATAGCTTTTTGTGTGGCACAAGTCACGTATTTTATGTCAGGATCACGGATGCCGTTGACGAATGCTTCAATCTTAAATTGATCCAAGAATGGGTGGGACTCACCAGGATAAGTCATCAACACCAATCGTTCCACCTCGGTTGCGAAGTCCTGAAGCGTTTCATTATGCTTTTGCACTCTGCCTCTCAATTCCATGCGATATAAATCCTTCTTGTGATCGCCACCATACTTGCGTTGCAACGCAGCCAGTATATCCTCGTAGTTGTTTCTGGCACTGACGGGAATGCTCTGAAGGACTTCTGCTGCGTTGCCTTTCAGTGCTAAAATTAGCTCTACTGCTTTGTCGTTGCCGTTCCACAAGTTCTTAATTGCGACCATTTCGAATTGGAATTTGAAAACGTCGAATGGTGTAGAGCCATCGAAACTGGGAGCTTTCAATCTACTAGATCCTTCAGAAATTACTCGCACTGGCCCTTCTTGCAACTGGAGATCATTCATCTTTCTTTGCAGTTCGGTGAATCTTTCCTCCACATCCTGTTCGATCTTCTGCTGAAATTCCTCGAATTTCTGTTCGACCTTTCCGAATTGATCATTAACCTGTATCTCCATGTTATTCATAGCTTCTGAAATTTCATGTAGCTTGTCATTTGTGGCGTTTGATGTTTCCTGCATAATTCTAGAATTTTCACCAAATTTCTTTTCAAGTTTTTCGTCCATAATTCTAGAATTCTCGCCAAATTTCTCGTCCATAATTCTAGAATTCTCACCAAATTTCTCATTCATAATTCTAGAATTATCGTCCAATTTGGCCATCATGGCAGCAAACATTGTAGAAACATCTACATTACCAGTTGCTTCTTTTGCACAAACCTCCATTTCGTCTTTGCACTCGAACTGATATCTGTCAATGTCGATGTTTCGGCGTTTAAATTCTTCTATTAATCGCCTCTGCAGCTCTACCTTATTACCAGCTGTCGGTTGATCCAATTTACTCAACTCCTTTTTAAGTTGTTCAACTTTGAGTTCTTCAAACTTCATCGTTATCCTTAATTCGTAATTTCACTTCTGACACCAATGTTACGAATTTCCTTATTCGTCCTTTTGCGTTGTTTTATTCCCAATAATAAAACAAGGTTCGTTTTAAATTACGATAGTTACAACGGTTTAACTTCCTTTTATTTTACTTATATGTATAGTACAACAGTTTACTTTTTTTATAACACTTTAACAAGTCTTGTATTTTACTACCAATTCGCGTTGCTTACTTTACGGGGTTTAATCACAAACTGAACTCTCCACTCCAAAGACCTCCGCTATTTATACCAACTCACCATACATAAGGAAATTCGTAACAATATGCTCCTTCCGCAGCAACAGTCATTCCATTGTCGCATTCCATCTCTTCTGCATATTCACAGCTTTGTTGGAGAAATGTATTGCTTTTATTCAATTTAGGGCACTCTTGTTTTACACGTTCAAAATATCTAAGAAGGTGAGTCTTAAAGTTTCTTTTTACATGAAATTTTTGAAAACAAGTAAACAATTGTATGTGGCATGAGGCGGCAAACTGTTCCTTTTCAAGTGCATAAAAAATGTTTGGAGACAGCCACATTTTTCATTGCAAACAAAACACTCAACTCAAACACTCATTTCCAATAACGTTTTCAAAAACACTTGACAAGTAAACACAATTACAAAAAACCCCGTTTTAATCACGAAACAATACAATTTAACACTATTGATCTTTAAGTTCACAAAATAAAATCTTTCAATCAACAATAAACGAATTACAAATAACAACAGTGTTGTATATCAAAGACTAGAGCCGTACGAAAAGTGACGACGACGGCTGGTGACTCAGCTGCCACACATATTGCATCCCAACGGCGCTGTAAAATTCAGCTTTCTGTAAAATACTTTATATTAAGTTTTGTTAAGAACATACCATGTAAAAATTCGATACTGTACTCAAAAATTAAACATTTTTAGCGCCGTAGATTTGCGCCTTGCCAACTCCAAGTTCTGTTGTAAAATCAAAAAATTAATTGTAAATATGATTACAAATTTAATTGATTCATTTAATTTTTAATTGAATTTTTTGAAAAAATTCAAATATATTTTTAATTGAAATTTACAGGCCAATAATATTTGTTATGCGACCCATGAGTACGAATTCTGTGGTTCGCACAGCCCATCAAAGTGGACCAAGTTTAAGACCCACTATTGCCGAGTGCACATGAGGCATAATAATCTCCCTGACCAACTGTAGTCTGGACACACTTGGGGAAAAGATGTATTCGTTTCCTTTATTTTTCCATAAAGTAGTATATGCCAAAATGCCTAAATATCTATATGAAAAAATCTGATTTGCAAGATCCAATAGGGCTAGAAAGATAATTCTTCCCATTCATCACACACTAGTATCGGAATGGCAATTTTTCCTTAACGCTATTCGTCTTTGGAATGAACTACCTCCAAACTTACAACTAACGAGTAATGTAACGCATTTTAAAAATCAACTATATACATTTTATGTATGTCAAACTGAAAAAGTTGTTTAATTTTTTTTATTTCACACTAAATGCAATTAATTTGTACCTACAATTTATCAATTATAGACTTCTGTTCGTTAGCTCATTTCAAGAAATATCGTCCGGAACATGTTAAGCCTATAAATGATTTGCCGTACAACACATGCATGTGTTCATATCATGCCAACTTCATGGAAGCCGTTTCTGCACTGCATAACATCATTCCGAATTTGCCAAACTATGATAATGACTTTGTTAGCCAATTTTTGTGCAAAGATTCATCAATGGACTGCTGGTTTGCGAAATGCACAACATGTTCGGGAATTTCTGCTGAATCGTTAAAAGGTGCAGTTGGTAATACTTCACTCCGCTCGAAAAGCAAAAGAAAAATGGAACATTAGCAAATCTGATCGCGCATAGACTCTCCTTATCAACACAGTTTCTGAAGCATAGCTACATTAAACGTGAGCAATCGCAGGCATTCAATATGCATGATCTTCCACGCGCAACCAACGCTGTTTATGTCTTTGAAGCTTTGCTACAAATCGATTTCGCCGAAAACTTTGTGTGTGAATCACAAGATGAAGTCCAGAGTGCTCACTGGAATCAGCGCCAACTAACTTTATTCACATCAGCCTTTTATCAAAACGACTTTTTTCAATCCAAGGTATTCGTTTCGGACAATTTGTCTCACACCAAACAAACTATCATACCGTATATTTGCAAGCTACTGTCGAAATTACCGAGTTTAGTAAAAATTGTGAAGGTGTGGAGCGACGATGGAGCACGTGAGTTTGTTGAGTCATTCAAACTCACGCAATCGAAAATATTGGTTGAAGAAGTTACCGAGCAGGAATTTGTTGATATTAACAACGCCTTGGGTACAACCGAAATATTTGCAAATGCACCAAATGTTCCCGATATTTCGTCTGCTCACCAAATCCGCATCCTGGCGGAAACATAGTCACTCACGTAACTTCTAAACAGGGGTATAACCAAATTTTTTTGTAATTTTCTTATTTTTTCTATATAAATAAAGTAGTGAAGTAAGATACTTCTATTTAAATGTTTAACATTGAATGAAACTGAATGGAACAAATACCAAACAACAAATAAAGAATGTTTTTTTTTATTTTCTTAATGCTGCGATAAAAATTTTGTGTTTTTTTCACTTTTTGACATAATTAATTTTAGGAATTCGTACGAATCACGTGACTGACTTTTTGCGTCACGTTACTGACATCACTTATATGTCTCTTAACTTACAGAAAATACATAATATCTGTACAACATACAGTTTTATATCATCTTTTATCCTTCATCTTTGACATATTGGCAGGAGTAAAATTAAACTTTACTCAATTCGCTAATTTTTGTAAAAATTTTGAGTAACCTACAAACCCACTTCCAAAATGGCGTCACGTTACTGACAACTTTCAATGCTTATAACTCTGAAACCAAAAGAGATAATGCAAACTTTTTTTCCTTCAAATGTCATTCTTGAGGAGTACTTTCATATGCATCTATGAAATCGACAAGAACATTTTTATTCATTGAGATATTAAAAAAAATATGCGTACGAACGTCACGTTACTGACTTTAGCCTTGCCCATATGTACATATCGCACACTATCTACAAAAGAGTCATAACTCAAAATGATCAAATTTTGAGTAGAGCCAAAAAACTGATGTTGTTAACTAGAAATCTGTATGAAAATACTGAATTATAGACATATTCATACGGGACTTTTTTGACGAAAGGGAAGAGTAAACGACGTCAGATTTTTACAGCGGAAGGAAATGGTCCTTGGTTATTGTTTTCAAGCAAAAAATTAAAATCTGAAAATTTTAAGTTATGACTCTTTTGTAGGTAGGGTGCGATATGTATGTATGTATTTGTCTAAATCTTCTTTAGCTTTTCGTAAAGTTCATTGTTCCGCAAAAATCTTAATCGAATTCTACATTAGCTGGAAGAAAACTAGGTTTATAATAATATTGTTCCATATTTATCATTATTTTTAATCTAATTATCCGAATTTTGTTCTAAAACTACCATAATTAATTATAATAATAATTATTCATAACCCTTTCATGTTAATTAATGTTTTATTACTACTATTATTTGTTTTTTTTTATTTATTTATTTATATTTATCTTTATTACGAGTATTATTTTTTTTGTATTCTAGATATCTACCGAGAGGTACTATTTTCTAGTTTCAGGTAACAAAGATAATATAATCTGGATTTGGTCAGAATTTCGTGAAGGTAGTATGAAATAAAGCAATGGACAAAAGACACACAATATCGGGTGGATGTATATTACTAATATACATAAGTGTAATTACGGACTGGCACCACAAATAGCCTAAACCTACTATTGCACCAAAAAGTGTGCAAGTTATTGTAAATTATCTTATTCTGCCTTACTTTTATTGCATCTACCGCCTTATCCACTAATATTATTGCACCTTTCCCAAATTCATCTTATTGCTGTATATCTTTTGCATGATATATTCCTAATGGGGCGCCGTGTAACGTCTCTATCTCACACATGTTGTTGCCGATTGCATGAGATATTCGACATTTGTAAACTTTTTACAAAATTTTGCATTTCTATTGTTTTGAAAACTCTCTTGAGAATAAGGTCTTCGCTCTAGGGACATTCCTGGACATCGAGGGAGCCTTCAATAACATTCAACCTTCGGCGATTCATAGGTCGTTACAGAATCCAAGAGTCGACAGCTTAGTGACACGCCTAATTGGGAAGCTTCTGGTGGATTGATCCGTCAAAGCTGAATGGGGTGGAGTTACAGTTGCTAGGACCGTTAACAGGGGGGCACCGCAGGGGGGAGTTCTGTCTCTACTATTATGGTTAACTTCCGCCAATGAACTGCTTCTTGAATTGGACAGGGCCGAATGCCAGGTCTTTGCCTATGCCGATGATATTGCTATCATCTGTACGGGTGGAAACCTCAATTTACTTAGCATTCGTACAACCAGCCTACTTAGTCTGATTTCGAACTGTATCGCTAACAACGGACTATCACTTAACCCTCTTAAAACCGAGCTTATCTTGTTCTCTCGGAAATATAAACTACCCGCATTTGAACTGCCGTCAGTTAATGGGGTGCAATTACAGTTGCCGGAATAGGTCAAGTATCTGGGAATAATTCTCGAAAGGAAATTGTCTTGCAAACCGAATGTGGAAGAGAGGGTGAAAAGGGCGTCTGTTGCTCTTTACTGCTGTAAAGGGGCGATAGGAAAGCGCTGGGGACTGCCTCCTAAGATCACCATGTGGATTTATACGGCAATAGTCAGACCAATACTTCTCTATGGCATCGTAGTTTGGTGGAGGTCCCACCAAAAGAAATATATTCTGAATTCCTTGATGAAAATTCAAAGATCAGCACTGATTAGCGTTAGTGGGGCAATGGGCATGACGTCAGGTACTGCACTCAGTGCTATCCTGAACATCTGTACTCCTGATGTCATGGCCGAATCGGCAGCCGTTACATCCCTGGTGAGAATCAGAGCTTGTGGCGTTTTGATATCGGGGCATTCCGGACACGCTGAATTACTACACCGGATCAACTCTATTCCAGTAAAAATGGACTACTATATCCCCTACCTTCTACCAGCGACAAATCTAAGGTCTTTTATTCTTTAACAGGAATACCTGGCAAAAGTCACTGGAAGGGGATACCAGTAGTATCAGGTTTTTCACGGATGGATCAAAGTTGGACGAGCAAGGATATGGGGTCCGTTCAACGGACCTAAACGTAAATATCTCATTCAAGCTGCCTGATCACTGTAGTGTATTTCAGGCGGAAGTTACCGCCATACTGGAGGTTGCTGAACTACCGGAAAGTAGTGTCACAACCCTCCAGAAAATATGTATCTACACGGACAGCCAGGCTGCCATAAAATCCCTGGAAGCCATGTTTGCTACGCCCTTGACGGTGAAAGAATGCCACTCATCACTTAGGGTGATGGCAGAGTATTTTGACATCAGGCTCATCTGGGTACCGGGACACAGCGACATTCCAGGCAATTGCGTAGCGGATGCGTTAGCTAGACAGGACACTACGGCACAGGTTCTTCCGGCAAAAGGTGTTAGTATGCCAATCTCTACCTGCCGTTTGCAGATCAAGCAATGGGCCGATAATATGTTCAAGGACAAGTAAAGACTTACTTCAACTTGCAAACAAGCCAGGGTCCTCTGGCTACAGGTGGAAAGGAAGAGGACTAGGCAACTACTTAACTTGCCGAGAGGCAGGCTATCCACAATGATAGGAACACTTACGGGACATTGTCTGGTAATAAAACATGCCCTAAGATTGGGACATAGAAACTCCACTCTCCGTAGATGCTGCATGGAAGAGGACGAGGAAACGACGAAACACCTTCTCTTGGATTGCCCTGCTCTGGCAGGACTGAGAAGTAGGATATTCGGTACGCATTTAGTTGGCACCGTAGCCCTACAGGATATTCCTGTAGGTCTTATAGACAAATTTATTGAAAGGGTAAATTGGCTAGACAACTAGTCAATAGCTGCTATGTAGGAAACTGCTGGTATCACAATGGGCTTCTTAAACCTAAGTGTGCTAGACAGCGTACTGTCTTGCAGCCTTCTCAACCAACCAACCAACCAACCAACCATTGTTTTGAAGTCGGTAAGGACAAAATTCCTCTTGTAGACTTCTTGCCCTGGTAAAAATCGTATTATTCTAGCGCCTTTATTATACCTTAATGAACTTTTTTGATAGGCCTTATGTAGGTTGTCTTTTTTAAGTCTCCTAATGGTCTGTAGTCTATCACTATCGGTCAGTATTAGTAGCTCACCCTCGTCCAATGCCTTTAACTTCCTAGCCAACTTGTAAATATATTTTGACCAAATAAAGCAAAAAAAGGGGTCATCCCTGCCGGTGTGTGGACTGCCGTTGACTCTTTCTGCAGCAATAGAATGCGGTGAATGTACCGCAGTTCTCATGTGCGTAATTTTGTAATTCAACAACATTTTCCTAAATTCCTTTGCCATAAACTGCTGACCGTTGCCCGAATGGATAATTTCCGGTACTCCAAAGTTATGAAATACTTCTTCCACTAGAAATTTAACTAGATTTAATGTAGTAGTATCTCTCATTGCTTCCAAGAACACAAATTTCGTGAGGTGATCTACTACTATGAATATATAAGCATTCCCCTTTTTCAAACGAGGGTATTTACTACGGTAACCATTTAATTAATCATTATTCGGTTAATCGATTAATCGTGCTATAAAATTAACCGAACATTTTAATAATTAAATTTTTCGATTAACGATTAACTCGAAAAAATTATAGCGATTAATCGATTAATAAAATATAAATACGTGATTATGGCAAGCAGTCCGTCTTGAAACACTCCTACAATGTGACAACTGATATGATAACGATTTGCGAAAAAATGTCATAACTTTACACACATTTGGAACGGACTTGATAGTTTGTTGAGAGAAAGCGTCGCACAG
The DNA here is from genome assembly GCA_963931995.1 of Phaonia tiefii. Lineage (NCBI taxonomy): Eukaryota > Metazoa > Arthropoda > Insecta > Diptera > Muscidae > Phaonia > Phaonia tiefii. The sequence goes on from OZ008369.1 coordinate 132,128,588, forward strand.
TGCATTGGCTCATAGACATAAATAAAACAAAATTGTCTCAAATTGGTTCATTAAATTGGGTGTAATAGTATGATGAAATTTCAAGACCCACTGGTCACTTTGTATTGCAACCCTACCCTTTGTATGGGAGGTACCGGAAAGCGTTGCAATTTTGGGTCCAAACTTTGAAACTTTTTTAATTTTGGCTTCTTACCAAAAGTCACTAATTTTCGTGTTGCTGCAACTACGATTTGTGAATATCGTGGGTACTACGGCAAAACCATCTATATCGCATATAGTTGTTATGGAGATGTATGAATTTGAATGTTTGACCAGTTCTGAAAAATCAATTTTTGCAGTTGGAATAGTGTATTCGTGAATATTATCGCATCATATGATCATGGTCATAGTGGAGAGTTCACACAACTCTATGATTAATAAATTTCTGTCAAAATCATAAAATGATGCAGACGATTTTGCCAAAATTGGTGATGCACGAAAGACGGTTATTACACTTGATGATGCCAATAATAAAACGAGTCATTTACTTCAAAATTTATTCAGTCAACAAAAACAGTAGCGAAAAAACTGAATGCTTTCATTAATCTTCGTCGTTCAAATCCATATCACTCGAGTCGTCCAATAGCTGTTGATCATTTTCGTCTGCCAGCGATCTAAAGAAGAGATAAGTATATGGGTCGGTAATTGTAATTAACAGTTGAATACCCACTCGAACCATAGATGATACTCGGGCGGAATCAGTCGACCCTTGCAACGTGATATCAAATCAGATTGTTTGGCCTTCGATATAACCAACGGTGCAGCAAATAACTGTTAGAAATTGAAGTTTTCCGGGGGTCCACGTTTTTTACGAGGCTCTGCCAGTATGCTCTGAAATATTTAATGATAGGGTGAAATCGTTTAAAAATTGGGCAACAAAACACCTTCCAATCATTGTCATCATGCGAACATTTGAATTTGATCGTGCCAACTGTATTTTTCTCAAAGCGAATACGTTTGACTTTGAGCCATCCAATTTTGTCATTGTCAGTGTCCGTCGTTGATCGATTCATCAAATGCGAATATGCGTCCTTCAAATCGATGAAATCATTGTGTTGCATACGAATGACTTTGTACGGTGTCGTCTTCGTTTTTTTTGTTCTCGGCTCGAGCTTTTTTGATAACGTTACACCATTCATTTGGGGTGTAGATTGATATGTGTTTTGCGGCCCTTTCAATCGCCGAATGCATGCAGTCAACATTCATTTGAGTGTGACCAGTTTCTTAATAGTTGTGTTCGATCGAATCAAAAGGCAACGACTTGATCAGCTCCATGTGCATTGCCAGAAGGTACTTATTGCGATTCTGCCCTCCACAATTATCACACCAAATTTTCACGTTTTTTCGACCATGCTGCACTTGATCTGAAAATTAGCAATTAATTACATTATGTATAGCAAACATTATGTATATTCACCATCTAAAAACTTCTTGAGACACGAGCCTATTTCGGAGCTGCCACGTCCACCGTCTACCTCGCTCCAAACAAAACAATATCCAGTTTTGTCGTTTTCGACGTAAAAAGTCAAGTTGTAGAAACACAGTTTCCTTTTGTAGTAAAATTGACTTTTGGTCGGCATTGGGTATTTGGAGAACAGATTGCAAATCCATTGTAGTAACTAGTAGCGTTGAATCCGATTTGGCTGCTTTTACGTCACAATGCATGGCAGCACGACAAAGGTATTTTCGGCGACTGTGGCTTTCATGTTCTTCTTTAACCCTTTTCATATTCAGGATCTGTCGAAGGCGTATTCGCGAATTTGCAACAATTTGAACACTTGTCTTTTTTTGGCACATGGAACGAAATATTGTAATTCTGACAGAAAATTTTCTGATACAATGGCAAGGACACTTTCACGTTTGGGTTTGCTTCCATAAATAGACGATTCATTTTGGAAATAATTAGCTTCTGGTTTTCTAGATATTCACGCTTGCTGTCTTTCCGACAACAATGAGACGGGGCTTTTGGGAAAGACTCAATATGGTTGCGTATTGCTGTCAAAACTTCTGGTTTCGTTTTATTCGCCGGAGCGTGTGATCCTCTCGCATCTTTATGGTGAAAAGATTTGGCTTCATCCGCGTGTTCGTGCGCATGTATGACTCTTTCAAAATTGATGTCCAGTGTTTTTAGGAAAAAGTCCTTACAAACTTTGACTTTTTGTCCATTGATGGGCATGAAGTAAAAATAGCTGTACTGCTTTCGAGACGACGATTCTGCCGATTGATGTACTTTTCTGGGTCTTTTAGCTTTGACTTTGTCCGTGAATCGTAAAAGGAACTCTTTTTGATATAGACGGTTCTGCTTAAACGACGAATTGTTATCAGGTATTTAGACGCTATATAAATACGGCATAACTCAATGAATACATATGCGTGGATATATACGCTTTTGCCATCTTATAGTACTTGACCTGACACGCTTGAAGAAATCGAAAAGTCCAAAAATTCAAAAATGTGATATAGACGGTTTTGCCGTAGTACCGACGATATATATTATACTTTATAATGAAGCTGCTTTTGTTACGTTTGGATTCCTTGCAAATCTAACACCGGGCTACGAAATTTTTCACGTATACTGCCATATGTGGCCAAAAGTACTTTAATCTAAGCCGGTGTAACATTTTATTAACACCCCTGTGGGATTTGTCCTCTGGCGTATGAGCTTCCTCTACAAGGGCATGCGTAAGGTTACTTGGAACCCATAATTTCCACACAAATTCTTCTATTTCTTGGATATCACCCGGAAGAGTATTAAAACTAAGCCATTTTCTATTCGAACATCAGGAAGTTTTTCAGAATTGTTCTTCACTATTCTTCAGAATCAAACTCAGTGGTCTCAAATCCTAAAATTCCGATTTTGAAGTTATTATCCTCCCCATACAGATCCTCAATGGCTCTCGGTAATTAAATTAACTTAAGGCTCGCGTGGTCGATAATCACCCAGAATGGCATTAGCCCAACATAAGGCCTGAACTTCTTCACAGCCAACACTGCAGCCAAACATTCTTTTTCAGTAACACTGTATTTTTTGAGCTATGTTCAACTTTTGAGAAAAGAAAGCTATGGGTCGTTAATTTCCATACGTATCATACTGAATGAAAAATCGCTCCTTAAAATCCGGATGTTCCATCACAGGCCCCGTTGTTAAGACGTGCTTCATTTGCTTTATTTGTCACTCTGCCTATCTCTTCTTCTCACCTCTTCTTCAGAAGGTCTGTCAAAGGCGCGGTCATTGTAGCAAAATTGCGAATGAACCTTCGGTACCAGCCCGCTGTACCGAGGAAACAACGGACTTCTCCGACGGATTTAGGCATTGGTACCTGTTTTATCGCCTCTACCTTTTTTGGGTCAATCCTCATGCTTTCTCCTCCTACAATTAACCCTAGATACTTAAGCTGCTTAAAGTAAAATTTCGATTTATTCAATCCAATGGTCAGATTTGCTTTTGCCAAACATTCCGCCACTCTTCGAAGTAGTTTCATATAGATATCAAAATCAGCGGAGATGATCCAAAGGTCATATAAATAAACAAAGACATTAGATTTAAGCTCTTCTTCTTTGTGCCGCATTACATAGGCCAAATGGCATTACCGTATACTGATATAATGGGCGTCCCGGAACAGTGAGGGCTGTGTAGGACCTGGATCTTTTATCGAATGGTAGTTGCCAGAAAGCAAATTTTAAATCCACACTGCTTATGAAATTGGTCTCATCCAAATGGCTCAATATACCCTCTATATTCTGTATCGGATAGGAGTCTTTCACGGTTCTCTCGTTGATCTTTCTTGCATCCAAACATAACCTGTTTTTCCCGGGCTTCTGAATCACAGTACTTCTACTGCTCCAGGCGCTTACGCTCTCCTAGCTCTCTAACTCCTGGACTGCCCGAGAAACGGGATAATATCTATCATTTACGGGAGTTACTGCTTCTGTAAGCTCAATTATATGTGTTTCCACTGTTGTCCTTCCCAATCCGAGCTTCTGAAAACTCGGAAATGATGAAACCACTTTATTCAGCTCCATATGCTGGTCCTCGTTTAATTGATGCTGCTGTACATCTTTGAGTCTCAAAGGATATTCTTCCATCAATGTTGCCACATTAATTTCACCAATTGGGAAAATTTGTGGTGCTACCTAAAATTGACTCCAAAAATCCACAACGAAATACGCCTCCTGAACTAGATCCGGACAAACATAAAACAAAATTTCCTTTTCCGCACCCTGGTACTCTACATTAACACAAAGTTTCCGATCACTGAACATTTCTTGGCGCCAGCAGTCTTTACTTCAGAAGAAAGCGGTGTCATCTGTATCTGTAAGGCATTGAACACTTCATGACAATTTTTCCCTAAACTACTTATAGAGGCTCCCGTGACCAAAAGACCTCTAATCTGCACATCTCCTAGTTTTACATTCGCGAAAGCCCGGTCTATCGACTTCGCCGAAATAGCTTCCCATTTACAAACTGTATCCTTTACCATCAGGTGGGTTCTTAATTTACACTTCTCCCTAGTTCTTCTTATCTTTTCTATTTTTTTTGTCTATATCACTGGTTTTAGTATTGAAAATTCTATCCCTAACTGTATTATCATTTGCTAAACTTTCATTATACGATTTTACAATGTTCTGTTATACATACTTGTTTCTTCTCTCCCAAATTACGTTTTAACATCGTTTTTCTCAGTAAGCTAAAATTTTCCTGCTTATCCTTATCTCTAGGGTTTCCTTCTTGCAAATGCTTCGATCTAGTGGTCAAATCCTTCAAAGATATTCCTTTTTCGGAATCGGGGTATCGTCGGCAGTGTGCGTGGAGCGTGATTCTCTCGTCCTCGGCACACTCCTTCCCTTGTTTCCCGAACATTTGGGACACTCCGGTACAACCACATGGGACATGGGACTGTCCGTGGAGGTGGAAAGTTTCTGATAGCCATTCACTTGAGAGTGGCCAGAAATGATTCCTTCATTGGGCAGTCCAAGCAGCTCACTACTTCCACGCAGTATGTCCTGGGCAATGGCTTATCGGAAACTTCCGTTAGCTAGCTAAAGTGAGAAGGCGAAGCGAATGAGCAACCTGAGTGGTAATGCGAACACTGATACGTTTCAGGATTATTAGGTGACCCTGTCACTGAAGCTCTTCGAAGTAGTGGACATATTCTTCTGTCCTTTGAAGGCGGATGAGCCAACACCCCTGGCCAACGGAGGATAAAAATTGAAGAAACTAAAATCCAGTTTCGACACACTGCATTCTGGTCAGCGTCTGATCCATTATGGGCGGCTGAAACATAATCATCCTGGCAGTAGATAAAATGCAAACCACGGTGGGCTGGGTTTGCCTCCCGCCACCGTTATATCGGCAATGAAAATACGCAGAAAATATGATGAACAAAGAAACCCACCAACTGTTGACGACCCTTGCAAACGTTATAAGGACCATGATTTAAGGATATGTACCTGGAATGTTCGAACGTTATACAGGACACTTTCCAACTGGCGGATGTCCTCGGAAAATATAAAGCTGACATCACAGCGATCCAGGAAATACGATGGACAAGATATGGTTGCACCAGAAAGAAAAACTTCGATATTTACTACAGCTGCCATGAGCGTAAGCACGAATTTGGGTGCGGATTTATAGTAGGCAAGAGACTGCGACACCTAGTTTCAAGGTTCAACCCAGTGAGTGACCGCATAGCCACAATTCGCATCAAAGCGAAATATTTCAACATCTCGTTAATTTGTGTGCACGCACCGACAGAGGATAAAGATGATGAGGTCAAAGAAACATTTTATGAGCGCCTCGAGGAAGTATATGAACAATGCGCTGACCACGACATTAAGATTATTCTAGGCGATTTTAATGCCAAATTAGGAAAGGAAAGTGTCTTTCGACCAACCATCGGCAATCACAGTCTACATGATACCACCTCCAATAATGGAATAAGACTGATATACATCGCCGCTGCAAAGAACATGGTAGTTAGTAGTACAACGGACGAAGAACCAGATTGATCACTTGGTAATAGATGGCAGGCACTCTTCTAGTGTAATGGATGTACGTGTGATTCGAGGTGTCAATATCGACTCGGATTATTACCTGGTGGCTGCAAAAGTTCGCACGAGATTGATCAGGGCGAAAAACGTACGGAGCCGAACACAGGAAAAGCTGGATATTGACAAGCTACGAATACCGTAGATATCAATGTCCTATCGACAGAAACTCTCTCTCCTGCTGGAGCAGAATACCCCCCCTCCCGAAGACCCAGATGCGCAGTGGAAGCACATCTCCCATTCTTTGGAAATCGCTGCAATGACTGAACTTGGCTATCAAAAACCGCAGAAGGATAAGCCATGGTACGACGAAGAATGTCGCATTGCTGCACGTATGGCAACGAAACAGTCAGTTACAACGCGTGCTGCAAGTGAGCGGTACAAGAGGCTGAGAAGGGAGGAAAACCAATTATTTAGGCGAAAAAAGGCAGTGGGAGCAGAGAGAGAGAGTGAAAGAACCGAAATGTGCAGGATGAATGGTGAATCGCGAAACGGGCCTAATAATGGGCTGCCCTCCTACAAGGACGAGAATGACAATCTGGTGACTGAGAAGCAGTGTGTGCTCAAAATGTGGAGAGACCACTTTTCAGCACTACTCCACTCAGATTCTTCCACTGAATGATAGTGGAAGATAGTATAGATTGTACCCCCCCCCCCCCCCAAACGACGAGATTAGAACGGCGATCTCCCGCCTGAAGAATAATAAAGCCTCGGGTGCGGATGGCCTACCCGCTGAACTTTTTAAGGCAGGTGGCGAAGGACTGATAGCCCACACGCATCAAATGATATGCGGTATATGGCTGGGGAATCTATGCCCGACGACTGGAGTCTCAGTGTATTATGTCCTGTATTCAAAAAGGGTTATCCGTGTGTCTGTTCCAACTATCGCGGTATCAGTCTTTTATCCATCGCGTATAAGGTCTTGTCGAGCGAATTATGTGAAAGACTAAAGCCAATTATTGAAAACCTGATTGGACCTTATCAGTGTGGTTTTAGACCAGGCAAGTCCACAACTGACCAAATATTCACGCTACGCCACATCCTGGAAAAGACCCACGAAAAGCAATACGATACATACCACCTATTTGTCGATTACAAAGCTGCTTTCGATAGCCCCATACGGGGAAAACTGTACGAAGCTATGTCTGAACTTGTTATTCCGGCAAAACTGATCCGCCTCTGTAGAATGACGCTGACCAACACCAAATCAGCAGTGAAAGTGGGGAAAGACCTCACTGTACCAAGCGAGGACTTAGACAAGGCGATACACTTTCGTGGAATCTCTTCAACATCTGAATGGAGATAATAATACGAACAAGACCATTAACACGAAAAGCCATATGTTGCTGGCGTATGCTGACGACATAGACATCATTGGGCGAAATTTGCGAGAGGTTACTGCAGTATTTTCAAGAATCGAAAAGGAATCAGCAAAGGTGGGTCTTGCTGTTAATGAGGGCAAGACAAAATTGATGGTGTCAACGACTAGAGAAACCTCTCGACTTGGTCCGCACTTGAACGTTGACAACCGATTTAATTTTGAAGTGGTAGATGAATTTGTCTACCTGTGAACAAGAACAACAACGTCAGCCTGGAGATAGATAGGAGAATTTTGCTTGCAAATAGATGTTATTTTGGGCTCAGCAAGCAGTTTAGGAACAAAGCCCTCTCTCGACGGACAAAAGTCCAGCTATATCAGACTCTCATTTTACCTGTCTTGATATATGGCTCCGTAACGTGGGTCATATCGCAAGCGGATGAAAAACACCTGGGAGTTTTCGAGAGAAAAATTCTCCGTAATATATAAGGGCCTGTTAGGGAAAACGGCGAATACCGACGTCGCTGGAACGCAGAGCTATATAGACGTGAACATAGCTAGACGAATCAAAGTATGCCAATTGCGTTGGCTAGGCCATGTTATCAGAATGGATGAAGATGAGCCAGCGCGAAAGATTTTTGATAACGTACCCGATGGAAGCAGGAAAAGAGGACGACCAAGACTCTGCTGGAAAGACCAGGCAGAAGAATCCCTCCGTATCCTTGGTGTTACCAACTGGCGAGAAAAGGCGAAGGATAGAGCCAGTTGGAAGAATATGTTGAAATTTGTTTAATTTGTTTGTTTAATTAATATGTGTAAGACGTCTGACCTCATGAGGTTGTAATATAGTCAATAAAAGTAAAGGTACAACCACATCTGCCGCTCCACATTTATAACAAAATATATTCTTTCTTTTTGATCCACAATCCACACTAGGGTGTCCCAAAAATGTTGTATTTTTCGATTTTCGTGGTTGCCCAAGCGTAATTGGAAAGCTTATAGGGGAAAGTATTTTTGGGATTTTTTTTCAGATTTTTCGGAAGAGGTTTAAATCGGGTATTCCGGACGTTTTTTGAATTTTACTTAAAACTCGGTCAATAAACACGATTTTCTTAGTTATTAGTCAACAGTTTTCAAGCAAATCGTCAAAACTTTTATCGTATATGCGTAAACCACCAGTTTTGGCAATGATTTTGCCCAATGAGATACTATGTAGAGTTGTGTAGTTCCGGAACGAACTAGTTCAAAGGAACTATTCCCTGAATGGAAGTAGGTGAACTAGTTCCTGCTCTTTCACACTTATAGTTCCGATGCTCCTTTCAGTTCCAGCTCATTCATGCTCTTTCGCTCTTGTATTTAGTTCCGATGGCCCTTTTAGTTCCAACTCATTCCGTTTTGACTGCTCTTTTTTGTGTATCTATCTCTTTTGTTATGTTGAGATGTTATACGGCTATTTTTAGTGTTGCCAGATTTAGTGAGCGATTTAAAATAATTTACAAAGGGGTACCAAATTGAAAGCGCTCGCTGAGACGCTTATCAATAAAGAGCGTTAAGTGTTCGTTAGGGAAATTTATGTTTTTTCATAAGAATATATGACAGATTTGTAAAACCAATAATATAGAACTATTTTTCATTTGTATATTTGATGTTAGATGCTTTCGGTTGGAGAAAAGTAAACATAATTCATTCATTAAATTTAACGACGTCGTCACGGTTCTATTTTGGTACCTGCTTTAAAGTGTGGGCAGAGAGATGCCGTATCTGACGACACATGGCTGCATTTTGCATGGGTTATTCCGTTGATATACTTACATTTTTCAATAAGAAAATACCTGTTTGCATTTTTCAATCAGAAAAAAACCATCCAGCGAATAGTGCGAAAACATATTTATCAATCCTTTTATACGAATAATCAAGTTGAAGTACATTTTATAAATAAAGTTTGGGTCAAAATCGTGTAAACCTTTGTGAGTATCTACATGAAGACCTTAATTTGTGTTAAAACTGATCGATTTGATCTTTCAGAAGTTTACATTTTAATTATGGCTACGCGGAAGCACAGCGCAATGTGGGTGCATTTCGAAGAAGATGGACAGGGAAAAGCTGTGTGCAAATATTGTAGAGCTGCAGTTAGCATTGCTTCTAGATCTCTTGGAAATCTCGGCCGTCACATGAAGAGATACCACCCCTTTACACCTACAGTCTTAGAACGACAGGTTCCAGCAATAGAGACAATCAATTTAGAAGCCAGCGTTCAAAGAATTGAAGTGCCAACTACCAATAGTAAAGCACAACCACAAATAAATGTCGTACAACGGCATTTCCCAATTTCTACGGTGGCCTCTACCAATTCGAAAGGTAGAGAAAATCGACCAGGAAGTTCTGCGAATGGTGGCAAAAGGACACCATGCATTTCGAATTGTGGAAGAACCAGCATTCAGAAACCTGATTTATCTTGTTTCTCAATGCCCTGGTTATAATTTACCCTCCAGAAAAACGCTGTCAAATAATGTATTAGATAGCAATTATAGTGATATTTTGCAAAAAGTAAAACTGCAAATTCTATTTGCCTCAGCTGTATGCCTTGCTACAGATGGCTGGACATTGAGAGCTCATGCAAGCTACTTAGCTGTTACAGCTCATTTCATCGACAGCAATACGGAGCTAAAATCGATATTGCTAAGTTGCGAAGAGTTCAGCGAAAGCCATTCAGCAGAAAACTTAGCTGCGTTTATAAGATACGTTGCTGACGATTTTGGTGTTGGCAGTAAAATAACTGCAGTGGTATCTGACAATGCAGCGAATGTTGTTGCCGCCATCCGTGCAGGACAGTGGTGATGGATGGGGTGCTTCGCCCATACTCTGAACCTGGTAGTACAAACGGCATTGAAAGAAGTGGGCGACATTGTCAAAAGAGTAAAGCGAATTGTCGAATATTTTCATAAAAGTACGCGGGGTTAAACAAATTATATGAAACTCAAAAGCAAATGGAACTACCAGAACTTAAATTGAAGCAGGATGTTGAAACGCGATGCAATTCAACATATGAAATGTTGCAGCGAATCAGTATTTTAAAAGACGCTGTCATAACGACTTTGTCGTTGACTCGCCCTGATTGGGCGTTACGATTGGAAGAATGGAGTTTGGTAAATGAAATGTAGCCAATACTTAAACCGTTTTATGAAATTACTATGGAAATTTCTTCAGAATCGAACGTTACATTATCAAAGGTAATGGTTCTGTGCAACATTTTGGAAGGCGCCATTAATCAATGTAGCTCTACAAATAGTAAAATATTATCAATGGTATCTTCTATGAAGAGAGAATTGATGTCACGCTTTGGGGAATATTCTTGATCCCCGCTTTAAAAGAAAAGGATTTAAAAATCTCACAGCATATGAATCAGCATTGAAACAATTAAGAGAGAAAATTTTTGGAATACGATTGCCAACGTTAAAGACAACAATGCTCAACCTAGAGTGGATTCTTCTAACGTAGATATGCGTAATGTATCTACATCCAGTGTATGGTGCAACTTTGATGACGATTTTAGTAGGACCACTCGACCAGAAAACAATACAGTAGCTGCCATCAGAGAGCTTGATAAATATATAAATGAAGAATATATTGATCGTAAAATAGATCCCTTGGAGTAGCGGAAGGAAAGAAGAAGTCTCTATCTCCGATTATATGTATGTATATGCATGCCTTGAAACGACTTTGCATATCAGCTACTTCAGTGCCATTCGAGAGAATTTTTTCTGCTACTGGCCAAATAATTAATGACGGGCGTACTTTACTTAAGCCATCGAAAGTATCAAAATTAATGTTCCTACAACATAATATGTTATATTTTAAAATTAGTATTTAATGAAGCGTGTAAGAAAAACTGAATTACCTGATTTTTTTATTTCTTTCCCACTGTTGAATAGCCGGTACCCTTTTAACAACCTTAGCGAATTTCCTTTCTTCCCAATATTGCAAATGAGTGTAGAAAGAGAATTTTGAGCACTAAGATTGGTATTAACGGACTTAATAATAAGAATAAACATAATATGTTTATTATATTATATAGTATGTTCGATTATTCTTGTTGTGACCAAGAATATATACATATTTTGGCCTCCAGTGACTCCTTTACTGCATGTAATAAAAATTACTTTAATATTGTGACTTAAAACACAAAAGTCATTGACTAATTTTTATTAATGACTTTTGAAAATAAGTCATGACTGATTTTTATAAATAAAAATCATCAATAACTGTTATCAGAGACAAAATAAAATAAAAATGAAAAATATCAGTTATGAAAATGAAAAAAAAACAAAGATAGGAGTTATTTCGGGATTTATATAATAAAAATCGGAAATAACTTTTATTTGTTGGGTAATTAAATAAAAGTAAAAAAAAACTGTTAAAGTTTGATTTTTCTAATAAAAATTATAACTGTTACGTTTCCTGGTTATAAATTTAAACAGTACAAAAATCATAACTTCAATCATTGAATTGTTTTTACGATCCGATTTTGTTTGTTATGTATGTTTATGTATGACAAGTTCATACTAAAAGCTTACAAGGTCGGAGCATTTTTCTATATGAAAAATGGGTGGTTTTTGTTGGAATCATTGATGTTTATATATGTTTTTATGTGGGTACTTCCAGAGAAAAGTCCGCTTTCTATCACATTCGCCATACTCTTCGACTGCTTATATTTGTGGACCATGTAGTTAGATTGTTTTTTCTTCGTCTATATCGTCTAGTTTGTTACCGTATGGTTGGATTAAGCAGCAAAAAAATAAGATGTCAATATTTTCTTCCAAAATGATCTAAATTTTGTTCAGCCCGGCTTGTAGGTTCTGTGCTTATATTCCAATCAGCTTACAAATAAATTTTCACAATCAGATCTTAACGATTATCTTAAACAGCACTCAAAAGTTCATTAAAAGGTTGGTATACACATCACTGTCGTTGTAGAAACTAAGATGGAATTGTTTCTACTTGGTCATGCCCACCCCATATGCCACAACAGCATCCTTGGCTAACACCTGACCGTAACTTTTGGTGTTAGCCCCAAAATTAGCAAAGCGTAAAGCTTCTAGTTAACCTTATCCATGGTTATAGTATTCCTCATCAATCAAATATTCACCAATCCATGGTACAATAAATTTTATTTATTTCAAACAACGTGCATTTCAGTTCACTTATATTTAGGGCTTATAGCCGATATGAAAATGTTCTCAAAATTCATTAATTTTGATAAATGTTATCAATTGGCATATTCACAAAGAAGAGAAATACAGAAGTGGTTATCGAACATAACCTTGTTTTATAAAAATTTGGTTTAAATTCAGATTTCAATATTTTTCGCACATAACCTCAATCACGATCAAAAGAATTAGAAAACAGATCGACTTACGTTTTTCCATCCACATGGGAAGACAGCCGATGATCAAATTAATTATGGTTCTGCAGTTATTTATGCATGTTCACGTCCATCCGATATTGAGCACTCAAGATCGTCGATGATTTTGGTATGTTTGTGATGTCGATTTTAGAGATATTAAAATCGTGTGATCGGTCTGTTAAAAATAGAGAAGATTATTAATACAGGTATATAATGATTATTTAAATGTTTATGCCAATGCATTATACTAATATGTAATTCAGTATATATATATATCTATATATATAGGTAGGCTACTTATTAAATTTACTAAATTTATTAAATATATGAAATATACTTAGACTTATTTGACAGATTTTAATTTGTCTTAGACTTAGTTGTAACAAATGCAGAAATGGTTCTCGCCAGAGACAGGTCCTCTATTTTTCCAACAGCCTGCAAGATCAGGCACTATTTCAATAAGGGGAATGCCGCTTTATCACGTGTTGCTTATTTTGTCACTTGCAACTCCCGTTTAGAGACACCCAATTCCAATGGCACCATGCAGCCAAATTCAATCCACCACTGTTGCCACTGGACACCTCAGGAACATTCAAAACTTTGGCGATTCTACACTCGTTGTTATTCTGGCCAACTGGAGTGTGTTTGCGCAACAATATGTTCCAAAGAAAAGATAATGGTGAGATGGTGGTGAGATGCAGCTGGTTATTAGGGTGTTCAAATGGGAACGCCCTTTACTTGCCAGGAATTTTGTGGTCTGGAGGAATGAATGCTTTCCTCGCGGCGATCACCAGTGTCGACTCTTGCCTCCTTTGTAGTCCCAAAGATTTGTGTCGAAGCCTGAACGACTGCTTGCGATGATAGACAATTAGAAATGAGAGCATCACATGAATTTGGTTTCCATGATACCCACACTAGGGAATGAAAGAATGTAGAGATTAAATGAATTACAGCTCCAGTGTGGTTGTAAGAGGTACAGTTATACATCGTTCATTTCGTTAATAAGCTCCTCCCTTTTTTTTTGTTTTTCGTTTCAACATTCCTTCTTTTTCCGCAACGACAGTGATGTTGATATAAAGCATTATGACATTTCGTTTGCCAGGGATGGAATACTCATCTGGTAACGTAACAACACCAAGGCAATTGACGAACTCCGAGAAGACAATTGGTTTGGGAATAGTTTGGCCGTATTTCGTATTGTCCACGTGTGGCTCGACCCACATCTCGCCTTGTTTCTAGCCGGGCATATTACTCACACGCGCAAATCTTTTGCGTGAAAAACGCCTAGTATTTTGTCTTGCAGATTTGTCAACTTGTACAAATTATTACCAACTAGAGAATGCACACGAGCTTTGATATACTTCGGAGCCAGCTTCGCGTTAAACAGTTTACCGAAATCGCTAAGCTGGAAGTTACGTCTGAATACTTCATCACCTGGTTTAAATCGAGGTTGTCGTTGGCTCCTGAGATTGTAAATCCGGGCTGATTTGTCATATGCCTTGTGCAAATTTTTAACAATGGTATGATCAATCATCTTAATTTTATCAGCTGTTGGTATTACTTGGAGTTCAGTGTCATTAATCATATTCAGTTTTTTAAGTACCTGGTACGCAGATCCGTGAACGATCATATGCCTGCCGAACAGCGCGTAATAGGGACACATACCTATAGCTGAGTGTACTGAGCTTCGCAAAGATGTTCCTATCGCCACCAAATTGTCATCCCAGTCCGTTTGGTCACCTTTTATATAGGAGCGAATAGCTGCCAAAACTGTGCGATTAACGCGTTCGGAGGCATTACTCTGCGGAGCATATGATGCGTTAAACATGTGTCTTATTGAATATGATTTGGTCATTTCAGCAAACTCCTTGCTGACAAACTGTTTGCCGTTGTCGCTGTGTATAAGTTCTGGCACACCGAAAATTGCAAAAATCTGATTTTCCAAAAATTGTATAATGCTGGTTGCATCCGCTTTTCGCAAGGGCTGCAGGAACACGAATTTGCTGAAATGATCAAGAGCTATAAAGATGTTCGTATGGCCTTTCTTGGAGCGTGGATAAGGTCCGAGGAGATCTACATACATTTTCTGAAATGGCCTTTCCACTATCGTCTCATTGCCCATCGGAGGTCTTGTTATATAGTTGGGCGCTTTTGACATTTTGCAAATTTCGCATCGGCGTATATACTCACGCACCTGTATAGGCATATTAGGCCAGTAATATTTCTCTCGAAGGCGACTTAGGGTTTTAGTTATACCACCATGGGCCGCTTGTGGCGGGTTATGAGCTCCAGCAATTAATGATTCCGTCAGTTCGCTAGGTATCCACAATTTCCAAATTGATGTGTCCACCGACTCAGATCCGGATGGAAAATCAGTTCTCCTGTAGACTAAATTCTGTGATACCTTGATATCTGGCAGAGTATCCTTGTTGGCCTCACACTGGTCTCGGAGATCTCTGTAGTCATTCGCTTCAAATTCAGGAGCATCGAGATCCACATCTATCACACACAGATCCAATGCGGAAACATGTCCTGAAAATGACCGCGAGAGAGCATCTGGCACCACATTCTCTGACCCCTTTCGATGCTCGATCTCAAAATCATACCCCGCCAGCGACAAGCTCCATCTAGCTAGCCGGCCCGATAGGTCTCTCTGGTTCATTAACCATCGTAGGCTAGCGTGGTCAGTGATGATCTTGAAAGGTTGCATTTCCAGGTACAGTCGAAACTTTTTCACCGCCTCTACAGCTGCCAGACACTCAAGCTCGGTCACTGAGTAATTCCTTTGTGCTTTGTTCAATTTCATCGAGTAGTAGAATATGGGTCTCTCTGCTCCGTCCTCATCTGCCTGACACAGGACTGCTCCGATTCCAGTGCAGGATGCATCACACTGGACAATAAATGGCTTGCTGTAGTTTGGGTGTACCAAGACTGGTGTTGTAGAGAGCGCCAACTTTAGCTGTTCCATCGCGCTTTTAGCCGCTTCTGTACATACAAATTTTTTATTTGATTTCTTGATAAGGTCGGACAATGGAGCGGCTAATGTTGAGTAGTTCTTAACAAAGTTCTGATAGTATCCGGCCATTCCCAGAAATCTTCTTACCTCCCGGACACTACGTGGATCGCTAAATTGTCTTATACAAGCAACTTTTTCATCGGTGGTGCGTATTCCTCCGTTTCCAATCAAGAACCCAAGATAATTTACCTCTTTTACACAGAATCTTGATTTTTCAACATTTATTGTGAGTCCGCTCTTTTTTATGTAGCCGGCCACTTCCTCTAAAAGTTTCATGTGTTCCTCAAAAGATCCTGAGAACACCAACAGATCATCGAGGTAAACGAAGACTCTTTCCCTTAATCGAGCCGGAATCACAACATCCATCAAGCGCATCATCGTCTGTGGGGCATTACAGAGCCCAAACGGCATGACCGTATACTGGTACAATGGTCTACCAGCTACTGTGAATGCGGTCTTTTCCCTACTCGATCTCTCGAGCGGAATTTGCCAAAATGCATCCTTCAGATCAATGGCAGAAATATACCACGAATCTGAAAGACGCATCAGGAGCCCTTCTATGTGCGGAATCGGATACGCATCCTTCACCGTGACGGCATTGAGACCACGACTGTCGATGCACACGCGAGTCTTCCCAGGCTTCACCACTGTAGCCACTGGAGAAGACCAAGGACTCTGACATGGCTCAATGACTCCAAGATGCAGCATGCGGTCCAACTCAGCAAACAAAAGGGCCTCTTTCGCTGGGGAGATCGGGTAGTGACGACGTTTGATCGGTAGGGCTGACCCTGTGTCGATTTTGTGTTCGAGCAGATGTGTTCTCCCGAGATCGAGCTTAGCAAAAGACGGGAACAGTTGTATGACTTCCTCTAGTCGATGTTTCTGAGTTCTTGTGAGCATGTGAGAATTTGGATCCGACTCAGGCTCTATATCCTGAATTGCTGAGACTAACCCCACATCTAGGCCAAAAAGTTTCCAAAAATTGAATCCCAAGTATAACTCTTGATGAAGACCAGGCGCTACGTAGATGGTAATATTTGTTTCTTGTTTCTCCTTTCCATGTGATAGGTGCGACCAGTTTGCCAATGACCATAACAGGTGTTTCTCCAGCTGTCTTTATTGACGACTTAAAGTTATCAAAATCAATTGTATGTTTCTCCAGGAATTGTAGAGATCCAGCTCCTAATACAGTGACACTAGCTCCACTATCTAGCAATCCCTTTACAGTCTCACCAAATATTTCGACGTCAGCAAATGGTCTCAAATCATTTCCCCCAATTTCTTCAGCCAACAACACCCTTTCGACCTGACGATGTTCCAACCTTAATTCTCTATGTCGGTTGCGTGTTCTTATAATCCGCGGAGAAATCTGGACATGATTTTCAATTTCAGCTGTATTGTCAAAAATACGTTCCCTTGCCTCATGATATTTTCTCCATCTGTCGTTAAATGATTGGTGAAATTGTGATGGGATGCTACTTACGTCTGCGCTAGGAATAGATGTGGCATTTCTTTTCATGATTTCAATCAAGTCTCTATCTGACCTTTAATTTTGCATCCGGCAGTTCACTTCCGCCAAAGCGTTATAAAATTGATCAAATGTTTCGTTGGGACGTGGTACTCGATTCATAAGCTGGTGTTCTAAATCACAGTCTGTCTCGGCCGTACGAAAATGATCCTCCATGGCTTTCTTCATTCTGCTCCATGATGCATTTGGATTTTTTGGAATCCATTGAAAGTACCATGATGCCGCTACACCTTTTAAAAACATATATAAATTCCGAGCAACTTCGTTGAATGTATAGTTCTGTGAGATGGCAATGTACTCTACTCGTTTAAGGAACTCATCTAT
Source organism: Phaonia tiefii (assembly GCA_963931995.1). Taxonomy (NCBI): domain Eukaryota; kingdom Metazoa; phylum Arthropoda; class Insecta; order Diptera; family Muscidae; genus Phaonia; species Phaonia tiefii. The sequence continues at coordinate 132,146,265 of OZ008369.1, forward strand.
GTGTAACCCTGTTCCATCCCCTGTAAATTGCAAATTCCATCGATGCATTTCAAGTCGTTTAAAGGATTCATTGGTATTATTTAATTGCAGTTGCTGTAGGACTTCATTAATGTCCTGCATATTACTGGATGAACGATGATCTTCCATTTCGACTGGTGGTTCTCGATTAGGGATCATTGGTGGTTCCAATGGAACTGACGACACCGACGCGTTGCTGTTGTTGTTTCTGCGATTATTACCCCTATACGGACGCCTACCCCTTGATGATCTTGGTGGAAGGTCCTGTGGAAATGCTGGAAGTCTAGCTTCAAAGAGTTGAGATAACGATTCGGTTAATCTAGCCACTAATCTGGCTTCGGCCTCTGGTGAAATCTCCGACGGAACTTGAGTCCTGTCAACCACATTGTTACCGCCTTCAGCCATGATATGCGCGTTGTCTGTCCTTGCTGTTAAATTATTCTGTTCTTCGCCTACGTGTTGTAATTCACAGAAGATTTTCGTATTTTCTGCACTGGAAAAACCTAGAAATGATGATGCACTGTCGCCAGACTCAACACTAGGACGAGGAGTACTCGCACTTGCCTGTTCTTGCAAATGTCCAACAGTCTTTGAAAACAGCCTTGTAGTCGGACGCGATGAACTCATTAGCCTCCTCTACTATATGTACCACCAAGTGCAAAAGCTACTATCAAAACAAAGCCTTCAAATTCTCAGTCACCAAATTCAATTCAAAACGTACAATTTTATTTAAAGTTCTTTTCAAATTCTTTTCAATTATATTTGTTTGAGGAATACTAACTAATGGATAAAGTCAACAATATTTAAACGACAGTGATCTAATCCCGCATGTAGAACAATCGAAAATAAAAAAATAAAAATAAATGGTTTCCCATTACATCCCATGAAGGGATCGGGGAGAACTTCTCACAATCACTGAGCTGTGCGCTTTCCAGTTTTCAGTCTCTGATTGGGACCTACAGTTTTACACCGATTCCGATCGGTATTTTGAGAAGCTTTTTCATGGCTATATACTCGATAGTGTCGCCGTCACTAAGCAAGATGACCGTCGTCGAAAGAAATTTTAAGGTGGTTGGAGCAGGGATCGAACCCAGGATCTCCTGTACAAGAGGCGCGCACACTACCCATTGCACCACCAATCGAAAATATCAACTACCAAATACCATTGCGTATCAGCCAACATTTAGGATTAATACTACGAAAATCCCATAAGCCCGAAAGTCCGCGCACAATACATAACCGCATACATCAGTATATGAGATGCCCGTATTTTCCAACTTTGCAGTCATAGATGTGTATACCCAATCGTTCAAAAATAGCTATAAAAATGAAACAATAGACTAATGTGCACAATTGTTCACCATTCACTCATTCAATAAACAAGATACCCAATAGTATCACACAATTTAACCGACATTATCTTTCAACAATTCTTTCAATGTATTTCGTATGCCAGAGCATGTGGTTACAATTCTGTTGAGTTGCAATCACAGACTCGTTCTTCGTTGGGCGCCATTTTGTTACCGTATGGTTGGATTAAGCAGCAAGAAAATAAGATGTCAATATTTTGTTCCAAAATGATCTAAATTTTGTTCAGCCCGGCTTGTAGGTTCTGTGCTTATATTCCAATCAGCTTACAAATAAATTTTCACAATCAGATCTTAACGATTATCTTAAACAGCACTCAAAAGTTCATTAAAAGGTTGGTATACACATCACTGTCGTTGTAGAAACTAAGATGGAATTGTTTCTACTTGGTCATGCCCACCCCATATGCCACAACAGCATCCTTGGCTAACACCTGACCGTAACTTTTGGTGTTAGCCCCAAAATTAGCAAAGCGTAAAGCTTCTAGTTAACCTTATCCATGGTTATAGTATTCCTCATCAATCAAATATTCACCAATCCATGGTACAATAAATTTTATTTATTTCAAACAACGTGCATTTCAGTTCACTTATATTTAGGGCTTATAGCCGATATGAAAATGTTCTCAAAATTCATTAATTTTGATAAATGTTATCAATTGGCATATTCACAAAGAAGAGAAATACAGAAGTGGTTATCGAACATAACCTTGTTTTATAAAAATTTGGTTTAAATTCAGATTTCAATATTTTTCGCACATAACCTCAATCACGATCAAAAGAATTAGAAAACAGATCGACTTACGTTTTTCCATCCACATGGGAAGACAGCCGATGATCAAATTAATTATGGTTCTGCAGTTATTTATGCATGTTCACGTCCATCCGATATTGAGCACTCAAGATCGTCGATGATTTTGGTATGTTTGTGATGTCGATTTTAGAGATATTAAAATCGTGTGATCGGTCTGTTAAAAATAGAGAAGATTATTAATACAGGTATATAATGATTATTTAAATGTTTATGCCAATGCATTATACTAATATGTAATTCAGTATATATATATATCTATATATATAGGTAGGCTACTTATTAAATTTACTAAATTTATTAAATATATGAAATATACTTAGACTTATTTGACAGATTTTAATTTGTCTTAGACTTAGTTGTAACAAATGCAGAAATGGTTCTCGCCAGAGACAGGTCCTCTATTTTTCCAACAGCCTGCAAGATCAGGCACAATTTCAATAAGGGGAATGCCGCTTTATCACGTGTTGCTTATTTTGTCACTTGCAACTCCCGTTTAGAGACACCCAATTCCAATGGCACCATGCAGCCAAATTCAATCCACCACTGTTGCCACTGGACACCTCAGGAACATTCAAAACTTTGGCGATTCTACACTCGTTGTTATTCTGGCCAACTGGAGTGTGTTTGCGCAACAATATGTTCCAAAGAAAAGATAATGGTGAGATGGTGGTGAGATGCAGCTGGTTATTAGGGTGTTCAAATGGGAACGCCCTTTACTTGCCAGGAATTTTGTGGTCTGGAGGAATGAATGCTTTCCTCGCGGCGATCACCAGTGTCGACTCTTGCCTCCTTTGTAGTCCCAAAGATTTGTGTCGAAGCCTGAACGACTGCTTGCGATGATAGACAATTAGAAATGAGAGCATCACATGAATTTGGTTTCCATGATACCCACACTAGGGAATGAAAGAATGTAGAGATTAAATGAATTACAGCTCCAGTGTGGTTGTAAGAGGTACAGTTATACATCGTTCATTTCGTTAATAAGCTCCTCCCTTTTTTTTTTGTTTTTCGTTTCAACATTCCTTCTTTTTCCGCAACGACAGTGATGTTGATATAAAGCATTATGACATTTCGTTTGCCAGGGATGGAATACTCATCTGGTAACGTAACAAGTTTTTAACAGGTTCCCCAGCAATACATTTCATTTACTATTTCATGCATTCTAGTTCAAACCTTGGCCTGATTGTTAACAATGGTTCTCATCTGAGTAATAAGCTTCGCAGATACACTGGTAATTTAGGAATAGCGCATCTTCACTGGACGGTGGACGAGCTTGCTGCTGTTCTGTTAAACAGTGGTGCCGATATACTTGGTATATAGGAGACTTGGTTAAAGTCGTATATAACGACAAATTCGGTTTCAATTTCTGGATATTCTTTCGTCAGAAGTGACCGTCCCGCTATGAGAGGTGGTGGTGTTGGTATATATATCTCAAAGAAAATTAAATACAAAATAGTTTTTCGTTCACTGAAACATGGAGTGTGTGAGTCACTATTTATCGAGATTTTAACTAGTTCGGCAAAGGTTCTCTTTGGCGTTGTATATCTACCCCATGGGAATATTGAAATCTTTGAACAGAGTCATATTGATCTGTTTACTGAATACTCTGATATTGTTGTAGTTGAAGACATTAATTGTAACTTATTTAATATTAATAAGTCGGCGTCCATGCGTTCAATCTGCCAGCGTCTGGGTCTTACCATTTCTCACAATAACTTACCGACACATTTTGATATGGCTCAAAATTCAAGTTCACTTATTGACTACGTGCTGTTAAGTAAACCAGTAAATTTGAAGTATTTATCTCAGGCACAATGCCCTTCCATATCTCATCATGAATTAATGTTTGGTTCTCTCTGTTTTAGTCCTTGTTGTAAGGAAAGAATTATTGAGTACCGTGACTATGGTAAAATTGATTGGGAAGGTTTCTTTAATTATTTGCAAAACTTCAATTTTGAACCCTTTTATAGTGCCTTGGATGTTGACCTGAAACTCACGATTTTTGATAATTTTGTTTGTGAATTCTTTTCTTTTGTCCCACTCGTGAAACGTAAGATCAAGTTTGATCAAGATCGGAAATTAGAATCTAGGGCGAATACTCTGTCCAAGTCACTAAGAGATTTGGCTTGTGCAGAGTATCAGCGGAACCCACCTTATGATAACTTGAGGGTTTATCACCTCTATAGAAATGGTGTACGGACAATTCGTAGAAAAGCAATTCGTAGAAAAATAATTCGTAGAAAAATAATTCGTAGGAAAATAATTCGTAGAAAAATAATTCGTAGAAATGCAATTTTGGACAATTCGTAGAAAAACTATTCATAGAAAAGCTAATTTAGCTAATTCGTAGAAAAGCAATTCGTAGAAATACAATTCGTAGAAAAGCTATTAATAGAAAACCAATTATCCGGGAAATTCGTATAAAATAATACTAAAAAAAATTCTCGTTCTTATAAAATGATAGGTACCCAATCTCAGCGTAACTCAGAGCCAACGGCGGGAACGTGTTGGGAATATGGCTCCATTTTTTTTTAATCTTTTTTATTTGTTTTTATTTTTTTATATAATTTTTGTAAGTAGAAAGAAAATAATTCGACACTGGTTTATTGTTCAAAAAGGGAAAAGTGGTTTGGTAAGAGTTTGTAAAGCAGAGAAATGAGAATGAGTGGGTAAGAATTTATAGAGCAGAGAAGTGAGTAAGACTTAATAGATATATGTACAGGAGTGAGAAATAGGGTGACCAAACAGCCAGTATTGTCATATCAATACTGAAAGTATACAAAGATCAAAGAAGCAAATAAAGACAACAAAATAAGCAAATGAGAATTAAACAAAAGAGTAGAAAAACACAAAATAAATTGTAATTGTAAATGAAAACTTATTCGTAGAAAAAAATAATGGGCGGACCATTATTTTTTTCTACGAATAAGTTTTCTACGAATTGCTTTTCTACGAATTGCTTTTCTACGAATTATTTTTCTACGAATTGCTTTTCTACGAATTGCTTTTCTACGAATTGTCCGTGAATCCTATAGAAATAGGGCAAAATCGAAAATGCGTAAGGAAAAACGTAAGCGGGGGTCAAAATTATTTGAGGATATGAATAGTTCCCAAATGTGGAATACTCTTCGAAGATGTTGTTTGGACGAAGAAGTTGAAATTCCAAATGTTGATGTTAATAATATCAACAATTACTTTATTCGTGAACAGTCTAATGACATTTCACAATATATGAATGTACATAGCCTAGCAGATGGCAATAGCACATTCCCTTTTGATTGCGTTTATGAATATGATGTTCTAAATGCCCTCAGACGTATAAAGTCCGCCTCGGTTGGCATATACAATATCTAAAAATAATTTTCCCATTCGCTTCACAGCACTTTCTTCATCTTTTTAATTTCATACTTACAACGTCTTCTTTTCCAAAAGCTTGGAAGGCAGCTCGAGTGGTGCCGATACCCAAAGAATATGCTGTTGAAAATTTAAGGCCAATTAGTATACTGCCGGCAATCTCAAAGGTGTTTGAGCATATAGTTCATGATTCAGTTATGCAGTTTGTGAACGATAAGGGCATGATAACGAGTTGCCAATATGGTTTTCGGCGTGGTTACAGTACCACTTGTCATTTGTTGCATTTAACTGATACCATTAGAGAAGCTTTAAATGATGGGCATCAGGGAGTGCTATTGGGTTTAGATCTGTCTAAGGCTTTTGACAGGGTCTGTCATCATAAGCTTATTGCTAAATTAAGGGAACAATTTAAGTTTTCTTTTACTGCTTGTAAAGTAATCAACTCGTATTTGTGTGATCGATTTCAGTTTGTTTCCCTAAATGGGGTTGATTCTGATTTGCGATCTGTCAGTTGTGATGTTCCGCAGGGTTCTGTTTTGGGGCCTTTATTTTTTGTTATGTATATCAACGACATTGTGGAGACTATAATGGGTGATAATTGCACTCCTTTCTTATATGCTGACGATATTCACATTTTCTTTCGAGGTAATTCACATTGTGCAATGCAAACATAAATTAATTCAACTCTGTCCACTATTCATGTTTTCCAGCCATATTAAGTTTGTGTTCTCGAAAGTTTTGTTTACGTTGCGTCGACTGTACTGTTCAAATCTATATTTACCTCATCACATTAAGAAACGAGTAGCATATACCTTACTATTATCTCATGTTAATTACTGTATTGAAGTTATATCTGCTACGTCTATAGGTAATCTTAAGAAAATTGAACGAATATTCAATTTGATTACTCGGTATGTTTATGGTTTGCGACGCTATGACCATGTGTCCGAATATGTAAAGAATTTTTTAGGCTTGCCCTTCAAGAATCATGTTGATCTTCGTATTCTCCAATCTTTTTACCGGCTTATAGTATCGAAGTCTCCACTACTGTTACGAAACAAGTTTGTCTTTGGTACATCTGTAAGAAATCCACAACTTTTGTTTCCTAATCGTATTGCCACTTGTATTTATGATCGGTCATTTCGTGTTAGAGTTACCAGAATTTGGAATAGTCTTCCATTGCAACTACGAAACTTTCCTTTTTCTATCCACGTCTTTCGGAAAATTTTCACAGAATATACGCTATTTAACTTTCCATAAAACGAGATTCATTGCTAACAGGGTCTATTAATTTAATTGTTATTATTAGTGAATGTATTGTTTTTGGCTGGGCAGCCATTTTTATAGTTTATACTGTTAGACAGATAATTCTAAATTTGATATTTACGATGTATGTAATGAAATAGGCAAATACTTGTGTGCTATGTAATATAGTTTAATTGGCCTTTGTTGGCTTCTTGTATTACAATTGAATGAATAAATAAATAAATAAATAAAAATACAGATCCACTTACGTTCTACACAGAAATATGAAAATTATAAACATCTAACTGCATGGTCCTAAAATTTATGCAATTAAAAGATAATGGCGAACGTGACAAAAAGTGGACTTTTCTCTGGAAGTGCCCATATGTATAACTTTACTTTGTCTAATAAAATATTATAAATGGTGTAAATTATGTACATTGTTACTTTTATGGACTCTGAATGAACTAGTTCCTTCTCTGGAAGTGCCCATATGTATAACTTTACTTTGTCTAATAAAATATTATAAATGGTGTAAATTATGTACATTGTTAGTTTTATGGACTCTGAAATTTGAGCAGAACGTCATATAATTATATACTTACTTTTAATCCAAATACATCCATATTGCCAATGTTTTCCTTTCCAGGTTGATAGTAGTTTTTATTTTGTTTATCTGGTTTGTCCAACAGGTAGAACGTATATGCAACCGACCGACCAACTATACCAAGTATTTAGTAATGTTTATTGTTCAAAGCGCTTAGGCAATTGATTGCGTTGGAGCGAATCATATTTTAGTTCCTTTGTTATTTCAGTTCCTATTAGTTGGTTATGGAATGGAACTAAAAGGAACTAGTGAACTAAAGGAATGAACTAGTTCCTTTACCGGAGCGGAACTAAAAGGAACGATCCCTAAAAGGAACTACAATACCCAACTCTAATACTATGTATTACATTTTTTCGTAAAGTTTGGATAAATTTTGTAAATAACGCTTTATAACTTTTAAAATTTTTATAAAAATTTTAAAAAACTAATGATGCCCTTTAAAAGGCGGATAAGTTCCAAGCAATTTTGTGAACAAAATTTTGAATTTGCAGTTGCTGTTCCAGAGTTCTAAGATTTTAAAGCATTTTACCCATTGTATGAATTGAATAATATTATAAACTGATTTCATAAAACTTTTTTGTTATTTTTTTTCGATATTTCGATTTCCTTTGGAAATCTTCTTCAGGAAAGTTTTTATATTAATTATAACAGACAAACAAACATCAATACAAATTAAACTGAAAATTTTTGACAAATTGTGAAAAGTAATACTATTTATACAATTATAATACAGTAATGTTTACAGAAAGTAGAAATATTAAATCGAAAAAAATTTTAAAATATTTTAAGACATTTGTGTTAATTTATCTTATTATTAACCTATTTGTTTATATTAATTCAGATTCTACCATTTTTAGTGAAGTTATACTTATCTACTATAGTATATCAACTAGTCTATAAGCATTTATGTACACATGTTTAAGATACTAAAACAAAGATGATCAACAGTAGAATAGAAGAATAGCATTGTATGTGCGGAGAATGCCAGTTCTTGTTTATGTTATACATGTTGCCGCTGTGAAGTGTTTTCGAAAACTCGTGACACAAAGAGAGAAATCAGTCTAGATTGTATACGGTATCAGCGTGGTAATAACACGGACTGTCGTCCCCATGTCAAAGTTGACTAGATTAGGCAAATAACAGAACAAAAACAGAAATGAGTTTAACATGGAGTTCCTGGAAGAGGTTTCATTGGCGACCCTACAAAGTGTATGCACAAGTTTATGTTTTTCACATGATGGCACAAAACTGCAGTTAATTTTACATTTAAAAAATGTGCCAAAAGAAGACCTTCAACAAACACTACAACATGAATTGGAACAAGAAGAATAAAGTACCGTTAATGTAGAGTTTATGCAACAATACCCAGAAAGCGACAAAGTACAGTTAGGCTTAAATGCAAAAAATATCAACACTGTGGAGACAAACAATAAAAATGTAGAGACCAACAACGTTTTGAACTCAAAAGAAGTACCGACAAACAGCCAAAACGAAATTATGAATTGTGACAAAGGACAAGTAGTAACAAATGGAGCACAAAATTTACAGCCAACACCACAAACTAGAGAAAACAATTTAGAGCCCAACAACAACCAAAACGCGAAGAACTACTACGAGTTAGCAGCGTCACTAAGAGATAAAGGGATCGAGCTGTTAAAAAGAGAGAATGCGCTGTTAAAACGAGAACAAGAAATGCTTAAGAAACAAAACGAAATTTTGAGGTCAGTTGACTGCACGACTGAGCAGCCAGCTGCTACTACTTTCCTATTAAATTGCGAAAATTGATAAAATCTTGCGAAAATTAGCGAAAAATTACAGAATTTTAAACCAGCTACAAAAATACCTAATAAGCACTAAAACCAAAAGAAATGGCAAAAACTCTGTTAAAAACCGCCAAATTCGCGAAAATCCGCAAAACCTTGCCAACACCAGTACACACAGAGACGAGATTCGTTGTCACAACTATATTTACAGCCAACTAAAATTTGGCGGCTCCTTGGACTATCACAGTATTCAGTTGTGATTACCAATAATTGTGTTCAGTATCACCAAATGTTGTGCATATTAGTAATTGATTTGTAATTCAGATTTGGTTGCAAGAACTGAAATATGTAGTTGAAGCCACAGCAACAAGAAATAAATGTGGTCTGTCTATCGAGTTTTAGTTCTAGCAATCAAATTATCCTGTAGTGGTGAATATTCAATTTGTTGGATGAACAAAAACTTTAAAAACTAATTAGGTTGTAACAAATAATATATTGGTAATTATGTACTTGAATTTAATGGCTGTCACAACCATTTGGTGATGATTTAACCCATTATGAATTTTATATAAAAAAAATATTTTTTATTAATATTGTGTAATTTTTTATATATACAGGGTGATTCAGGAAGTTCCGGACAAATTTCTCCAGAGTATTCCTTGGCTCATTTCATGAAGAAAAGTCCACTAGGACCATGTCCGAAAATGGAAGGGTTCGAAATGGCAGCGGGTTCAAAATTTACGGATTGGCGGTCGGACGGTAGTAGGGTAATTTTATTTTATTATTATTTATAACCAGGGTTCGTATTTCATGTCCATTTTTTATCGAAAATATTGAAAAATGTCTATATCTCGAAATAGGGGCATCCAATCGAAAAACAAATATAGACAGTCTTTCTAAATTTTTCATATTTTCGATCAAAAATGGGGATGGGTTACCCTGGGTATCACATGTTTAAGTAAATTTGTGTTATCCACAATAATAGTTCCTCCCATAGAGTAAATTTATAGTAGAGCCGCCATTTGTCTCATCTGACGTTTCCTTTCACACTCTTCGTGATGCTGTCGGTGTGATAGAGAGATGTTTGACGAAAAGTGGCATACACCAGGTGGAATTACAACAACTTCTTGCTTTAATTTCTCATGGCATTTTGGTGAAAAACTGTGAAATTTAAATGTGTTTTAAACTTTTTTATTGACTGTTACTGTTAGCATACATTTGTGTTGTATTTAACACATTAATTTTAACACACAAAACGAAATGCCGTTGTTGTTATTTTGTTCGTTGTTTTGAACCATTGCCTCTATCTGGTATCATCAAACGTATACATCACACGAGGACAAATGTCAGAAATTTGGTGAGTGAAAGATTTTCTCTACCCATATTTACTCTATGGTTCCTCCAGCCAAGTGTCCACAATTGTTTGCGTGTGTTTGTGAAGGCGTCAATAGTGACGTCAGATTCAACGATTGTGTTTAAAAGTCTCACTCCACCTCAATTTATGATAATATGTATTCTTCGCTGGCTGATATCTGTGCACTTTATTGTTTTTTCACAACTTTGTTTATCACTTTCTGCTTAAAATAATAGTTTTTCTGTAAAGTCCTCGTGTAACATTCACCTATATGTAGTTTATCTTTAACAGCAAAGCCTCTTGTGAAAAGTCGAATACATAACTTTGTTACAAGTATTTTTGTGACAGAAACTAAATTATGATTACAGTAACTAATATTTGAACACGAATTCTAATATTGTACTTTTATTTCAGATGAATGAGGGTTTAGAAATACTCAAATTGGTTAATACAACTAAAGTTCGGTAGTAACAACTTGTTTTTAGTAAGACCTATTTTTGATCTATCAATAGCATCGAAAAATAATTCTGATGTTTGACAATTATGAATTTTAATCAAAATATAGACTTTATCATGGAAGTTCCAATGCCTGAATTTTTCTACTAATATTTTCCCTGTGTGTTAGTCAACGATATCCAACATTAAGGGTAAGAAAGCTCACAAAATCGCTAACATTCCAAACACTGCAAAATTTCAAGAAATTGCAAACTTGATAATAAACTCTAAAATTTCCGAAATTGTTAAAAGTAAAACCGCGGGACCGCAAAAATTCGCGGCCTTTATTTTAATTTCCCCTATTATTAATATTTTTGTTTTTATTTAATAAACATCTATAATTTTGAGCTAAGTTATCTGTGCCTACTTAAAAATTTATTCTTTTTTCATATTTCTATTTTCTGTAAACATTATGTATTATAATATGTATAAATATTATTACTTTTCACAATTTGTCAAAAATTTTAATTTTATTTTGTATTGATGTTTGTCTGTTATAATTAATATAAAAACTTTCCTGAAGAAGATTTCCAAAGGAAATCGAAATATCGAAAAAAAAAAACAAAAATGTTTTATGAAGTCTGAAGTGAAAAACAAATGGTTGCCCATTACATCCCATGAAGGGACAGGGGAGAACTTCTCACAATCACTGAGCTGTTCGCTTTCCAGTTTTCACTCACTGATTGGGACCTACAGGTCCCGATACCGATTCCGAACGGTATTTTGAGAAGCTTTTTCATGCCTATATACTCGATAGTGTCGCCGTCACTATGCGAGGTGACCGCCACCGAAAGAAATTTTAAGTTGGTTAGAGCAGGGTTCGAACCCAGGATCTCATGTACAAAGCCGCGCACACTAACCATTGCACCACCGACGGTGGTGAGCTTAAGCTTGAATAATTAGTCAAGAATAATGAATAAAATAGAGGTCAAAAAATTAGAAACAAATTATAATCTGTTTACCATTTTTGTATCGGATTTGCTTTAAACATTGCATTAGTGAAAAAATCTTCATGTGCTAAATAACCACGAAGAATTACACGCAGAAAAGAACGGCCCCAGCAACATACTGGAGGAACCATATATATGTTGGAAGATATGCTCTGTTTTTTTTCCTTTGTTGTCTATCAGTTTTTTTCAACACTTTTCAGAAAAACATATATTATAGCCTATTGATCATTGTGTATTCAACATGTAATATTGAATAGCAAACACAATGTGTTTGTACCCAAGTATACTATAATTGTGAAAAGCTACAAACGCATTATATTGGTATCTAAACAACAGCAACATACAGATTTTTCAGCGTGTAGTGAAAGACTTTATTGGGGATATTGCGATGCAGCTCTGTGCCCTGCTTAACTTCTGAAAATCTTTTTCAGAAGTTGTGACGTTGATGTAACTCTTAGCCAAGGCCACGCCACGTTCTGCAACATCACTTACCACATGCAATCGTTGAACTGTATGCGTTGCTTCGTGAAAGATTTTGTTGGTTTCCCATTTTTCTGAACCTGTTTGTAAAAAATCAATAAAAATGTTGCTTGCTTCAAAAAAAGTAAGGGTGGCTTTTGAAATGAAACTTTGGGTTTGTTTATTTTGAAGCATATATTCTTTTAAATCTTCTTTTACTACGCGCAGAAAACTCTTTATTTGGTTGTTGTTTGTTTTTGCTTGTCGCAAATAACGCACCAGATCTTCGTCATGAAACCACTACTTGCAAACATATATATGGTTCTTGCAATATATTGCTCGGACCGTTTTTTCTGCGTGCAATTCTTTGTCGTTATTTAACGCATGTTATTTATTTATGCAATGTTCATTTATAAAGCAAGTCCGATGCAAAAATGCCAAACAATTTATAATATTATTAGCTTCATACAATGGGTAAAAAGCTTTAAAATGGTATAAATCTGGAACAGTAACTGCAAATTGAAAATTGTTTTCCCAAATTAATTTGGAATTTATCCGTCTTTTATAGTACATCATTAGGTTTGTAAATTTTCATAGAAATTTTAAAAGTTATAAAGTGCTATTTAAAAAATTTATTTATTTACGATTTAGTTATTTATTTATGTATAAATTTTCGAAAAAATTTAACACATGGTACCTTATTGAATTTAACACATGGTACCTTATTGAGTTTGGACTGGTTGCTTTAAAAATTAAGAAAATCGTGGTTATTGAGTTTTAAGTAATATTAAAAAAACATCCGGAATACCCGATTTTTGGTGGAAATTAGACTTGCTCGACCTCTAAATTTCTTCCAAAAAATCCGACAAAAATCTCAAAAATACTTCACCCTATAAGCTTTCAAATAAAGTTTGAGCAAAAAATAAATTTATTGATGGGACACCCATCAAATTTATTGATGGGACCACACGTGACCAACATAGCGACAATTCCAGCAAATTATGTCCTTAAAGTCTCCTTTTGCCGGATATAGCCTAGTGACTCTGGTAGGATATCGAATTTCCTCTACGTGAGTATCTTCTGCACTTTCTTGGTTTATCGAATACCACACAGATCTGACGACGGTGTGGGACAACTTGAGTTGAGGGACGGATTCGACTGACCTTTTGATGAAGCTCCGTTCCACCTCTTTACATTCATCGCGAAGTTGCTCCATAGAATTTACTTGGACGGGAGATTTTGTCTTAGATTCCGTTTGGTGATACGAATCATCTCACATTCTGGTAACTGCACGCGTAATCTAGCTCCAAGCTTCTTCGTCGCCTGACAGAATGATTCTATAGATTCGACGGGTCTTTGTCGGCGCTCTTCCAAATCCCGCATGATCTCATAGTCCCTTCGTCTTGATCGGTACTGTTGTAATAAGGAGTATTTCACTTCATCCCAATTCGTAAACTTGCCTGATCTTTTTAACGCCAGTCATTACCATTCCTCTGCCTCGTTCTTAAGTAATCGTTGAAAATCACCAATTCTATCCGACCGCGGAATTCGGTAGTATTCCAGAAGGTATTCTACTCTAAAAATTAAATCTTCGACATCAATATGATCAGGATTCCCATCAAAAGTGATGTCCCCCTTCTCCATTGGACTACGGATGACGTTCATTGGAGTAGTACTTCTAGCTCGATCATCGGGTTCAGATTGATTTGATAGAACTGACCGTGGTAAGTCACAAAGCGAAATAAAGTCACGATTTTTCTCCGATCTATCAGCGAATTCAAGTCTTCTCGGTGGTAAATAACTCACTTCCTTTTTTTTCTTTCTAGGGGCACTTATCCGTTCCTGTATTCTAACTCCATTTTCGTCAACGGAATCGAGTTCATTTACAGCTCCGCCTTGCAAGGCCAATTTTCTTATTTCCGCCATCATTCTTTCCAATCCTTCCTCAAGTTTTTTTTTATCAATTCTTTCCAATCCTTCCTCAATCAATTCTTTCCTCAATATTTAGCCGATTTGCAGCGTTTGATTCGGCTAAGAGACCTTTCATTATGGCGATGTATCTACTGGGACTGCTGTCTCTTGTTTTATTCAGCCGAAGTTGTGGGTTACTGGGGAGTCCTGTGGAATAATTCAGTGCTGTTGAACATTCTTCTGATGGATTAATTGGTGGTGGCAAGTACCATTCTGTGAGCTGTCGCTTTCGTTTTGGAACTGTCATACTTGATTTACCTTGAACTGAACTAGGATCTCCAGTAGCACTGATGCTATGGCTCATATTTTAGTTTATACTTTCTGACAAATCAAAAATACCATCTTCCCCAGGCTGACCGACATTTTTGTTCCCTGATCTGGTAAGTACCATTTTTTTATTTTAAGTAACACAAACAATTCGCAGACAAACACATCTATGATATTTCGTTATTGTCTTTGTACAACAAATTACTTATTTAATCAAGAATTCAATGGAAGGATTTAGAAATTGTGGGCAAATTAAAAAATAAATGGTTTCCCATTACATCCCATGAAGGGACTGGGGAGAACTTCTCACAATCACTGAGCTGTGCGCTTTCCAGTTTTCACTCACTGATTGGGACCTACAGTTTTACACCGATTCCGAACGGTAATTTGAGAAGCTTTTTCATGGCTAGATACTCGAAAGTGTCGCCGTCACTATGCGAGGTGACCGCCGCCGGAAGAAAATTTGAAGGTGGTCAGAGCCGGTTTCGAACCCAGGATCTCATGTACAAGAGCCGCGCACACTAACTATTGCACCACCGACGGCCACTGTTGGCAAATTAGAAGTTCGTGAACTTTCTTTCAGTAGAAGTACATAAACACAAAAAAAACTATAGGAAATCAGTAAGTTAAAAAAAATCCATTTAAAACACCATTGTACAAAATTAAGCTTTTGGTTGAACACATGAAAAAAATTAGTATATTCTGAAAGAGGAGGAAAAAATAAAATACACGTGTACCCCACTTTTTCTGCATCAATTCGTATATTTGCAAAAAATTCAAATTTATATTGAATAAAAAAATTAATCATACTACCCATATTCCACAAAATACATTTTTTTTATCGCCTTATCAAAATCCCTTACATGGCAGGATTCCCGGATATGGAATTGTATGTTAATACAGAGAATAATACATAAATCAATGCTTTTGTTTTGGGTATTAACAAATGTGTTTACATATTCAATTAAGTACATAAGACATCATAAATGAAATTTTAGTTGAGCAAAAAATTAATTCAATTCATTAATTTATTATGATAAAATTTAAGTATTAGCAAACTTTGGACGCTTATTTTGGGGTTTATATGACTCCGTATTTGTTTCGCGACAAAGCAACCAACAGTACTCTGACAACATACGTTTTATTGGTTTTCCTTTATATCTACGTTCCATATCTGCTATTTCTTGGTGAAAGCGTTCTCCATGTTCGTCACTAAAGCTTCCTAAGTTCGATGGAAAAAAATCTAAATGGTTGCGGGGGAAGTGAATCTTCAGTGACATGTTGACCCCCATTTCTTGGTAGGCATCAATCATTTCCTTAACAATGTCCTTGTAATTGTTACCTCTATCATTGCCAAGAACGTTCTTTGTAACATTTTCAAAAGCTACCCATGCCCTATTTTCGACGGGGCTTAGTGCAGTTTTAAAATGTGTACTATTTAAAAGTTTATTTGTTTGTGGACCATTAAACACACCTATAAAAATATAATTGTTACAAATCAGGTCACAAAAAAATCTTAAAATAAGTTACCTGCTTCAATTTTCGCATCGGATAATTTTGGAAAAATTTGTTTAAGCATCTTAAATGATACACTTTCTTTATTGAGCGTTCGTATAAAGCTTCGGATCAGACCAAGTTTTATGTGTAAAGGAGGTAATATTACGGCATCAGGTGTAACCAACGTTATATGGTCTATACTAAATTCACCTATAACAAAATTTAAGCGCGTCCCCCATTCAAAATCTGTATAGTGCAAATCTTTTTTGCGATCCTCCCAAACACACAAAAAACATTGATGTCGTGAATAACCTTGCTTTACTCCAGTTAATAGCGCAGCAACTTTAAGATCACAACAGGCTTTCCATTTGTGCTAGTTGTAATTTATGGCATCTAAAGTTATTTTCATATTTTCATAGGTCTCCCGCATTGAAGTGCTGTATGTAATCGGAACTGATGGGTATATATTTCCAATATGTAAAAGTACGACCTTTAGACTCGATGTAGATGGGTCAATAAAAAGTCTCCACTCATCTGGGATATGCGGGTGTCCAATTTCTTTAAACAATGCATCAATGTTGTGACAGTAGCAAAGTTGAATTTCAGAATTTTCGTGCATGATGAAATGTTCATAAAATGGATCCGTCTTTGGACGTTTACGAGGTGCTGTAATTTTGAAATCTTCGGATACTAAGTTCCATTCTTTTAAGCGGGAACCTATAAATTCCGCTGTATTTTTCGAAACGTTACTGTCTCGTACCAAATCATTAAAATCAGCTTGTGTCACGAGATGAGGGACTGAAGAGCCAACTTCACTAGCTGAAGGTAAAAATTCCGATGGAGATGGTTCTCTGATCGATTGTACTTCAATGGCAATTTCATTGTGTGTGGAAATTTCTTCGAAAACGCTATCATTAGACCTTTCTTGTGCGTTTAAAGAAAGTATAACCAGGACAAGAAAAATGTCCTGGGACAGATATGTGCCATCAGGAACTGAGGATGGGACACATACGTCCCAATAGTAACGCAAAAAAATTAATACAATTTATAAACTTCAATCCTTTTACAATTTATTGATAGAAACAAGTAGGAATTGAAAACGTGTCATATACAATAAATACAAATGTGTGTTAATTCGAATGATATTTGGTGAAACATAGCTTGCACAAAGGAATATTGCAAGAAACACACATCGTTTTCGTACGTTGCCCTTTGTTATCATTTGCACAGCTTCTGCAACGGCGGCGTGTTGTTCCCTCAACAAGAAGATGTTCTCCAACTCCAGAAAGCATTTTTGATCGCTAAGATGGTCGACCGCTAGTGCAACGACGTTTGATTTTCGCTCTGTCTTTTCCATACTGAATAAGCTGCTCCGCCAACTCAACGAGAAATGCAATTAATGGTACTTGCGCATGTCGAGTTTCTTGGAAATGAATCCAAGTATTGGATACGCAAACCATAAGTAATTTCAGAAAATCTCTCTTCCATTTTCCAGATTTTCTCTCAGGATCAAAAAGAGATGAAAATTGATCTGAAAGATCCACATCGCCCATGTACTTATAATAGAAAGCAATGACCTCGGGGCATGAAACTTCCATGACGTCTCCTCTTTTGTTGGTCCCTTTAACATTCGCTACTATATCAGTGTGACAATTGCTGAGTAATAAAACCTCCTTTGTATCTTGCCATTTACAGAGCATAGTACCACTGTTGTTGAATTTATTTTGGGCCAACAAGATTGGGTAAGAATTTCTTATTTTTCATAATTGTACCAACTAAAACAAAATCCAAAGTCTGCTCTAAGTTGACGGTAGTAAAAAACCGATCACAACATATAACAGTTGAAGGATTTGAGATCGTGCAACACAGTTTTTTGACAACTCGTCCTCCAAGAGTACCATTGGACGGAGCTGTTTCTCTTCACAGTATACGTCCAAATCGTAGCTGTATCCAGATGTGGAATCACACCGTTCCCAAATATTAATGCCTCGTTTTATAGGTTTCATCGGATTGTCTGGAATATCTGCATTTGAACTTTGCCATAGCTTCATCAATTGACTGGAACATGGAGTAGTCAGTCCGACAATTATTGACTTCAACTTCAATTTCTTTTGAACCCCTATCAGTGCTTGCACGAATAACTGGTTGTTCAAAATTCGGAATGGATTTGGGACATATGTGTCCCAGTGAAAGTTACTGCTGGGACATATATAACCCGCATTCAGAGTTTTGCCTATATCGGCATATGTCTTATATATTAATTCTGATTTTTAGTCAATGACGATTTCTTTTATGTTATTATTAACCTATCTCGCCATTTTTCATACTAAATCGCTTGTAATTTCACTGAAACACACAAATTTGTTACCCGTTTTTTCACCACGTGCGACAATTAATTGCAAACTAAAGTCCGTTTGTAGACAAATTCTACGAACAACGGAATCAAAGCATGCGAAAATGATCATATTGCAAATATGCTTCTTTTTTCAAGTTGTTTTTTTGTTAAAATTGGCTAAGATGGGGGGAGGAGGGGTCTTAAATTGATAAAAAAAAATTGTGTAACGTAATATGTGAACAGCCCCTACACTGTTTTTTCAACTTATTTATGAATATTATATTTTTTTTTAGCAAAATAACATAAGTTTTTTATAAAAAATACAGGTAGTATAAGTGGTTTTTAAACAAATATATATTCAAATTTTTCGCGAAAATACGAATTGTTTGAATTGTGTTTTATTTTTCGACGTAGATTCCAAATATATAGGTCTTCTTCATGTGTGCAAAAGCGTGTTGAACGGTGAAATAGTTCACAAACACAACATACATGAAACTATCCTATACAATCACTAATAAACTTTAATTCGAATTTACCTTCACCGAATATGGATTTCAGGTGAAACGTACTACTCGCACTCTGAACTTCCTTTGGGGTTGTGGTTGGTGTTCTACTCTGAAGCTTTGTCTCTGTTCTCTATTCTATTGGTATTTGTACTAGTATTATCATAGACTTATGTACTCTGATCTTGTATAGGATCTATCAACGACATCTGCAACTTGCATTATTAATATACAAGGCACAAAAAAAAACACCAGGATTCAATCAAGCAACCTAAATCAACTTTCCGACTCAGGACATGATAAAATTTCAATTAAATTCATTATTGGGACTGTTATCCATAATAATATTTAAACGCTTTTAGAATTTACTCACTAAGAAATTTAATTATCACTGATTCACACCATACATTCAACGAAATATTAAAGAAAGCATTTGAATTTTCCCTCCATGTTCACGACTTTCTAATCTTTCATTTCCGACATATTCGTGTTACCGGTTTATTGCAAACTTGGACTTTTCGGATTTCGATTGGGCGCTATATTGTTATGACTGTTCTTGCCGTCAAACTTTCGGCAGTGGCTTCCCAGCGCATAGTTCAGACCACGGGGTGGATTCGGTGCCCTCAACCACTTAAGAGCATTCAACAATAAAATAAACTGAACCTAAACTAATATTACTACTAAGCACACAAACCACCAAAAACAAAACCGTTTCCTGGTATAGATAAACTTCCTCAGATGCACCACCCTACCCTACCAATGACGTCAGAACAAAATTTAATGAACCCTTATGATTTTCCACCAACCACAACTCATCTTTTCATTATTCCAAAATCGTCCTTCGCCCAGCCATCCCACTTGCAATCCTTACCAAAATCAATTTACCAACACATAATATTTCAACTTAGACAAATTTATTATACATAATACCGCTTAATACTAACAAGAAGAACACTTACAAAAGCGACTCAAGTTTTTGTCTATTGGGATTGATTTACGAAAATCTGTCAATGGTAAAAGAAACTTTAAATCAAGATACACAAAAAAAAACTTATTATGAAAACTTTTACTATATTTATCCTCCTATACCTTTATACATTAAACACGAAACAGAAAAAAAACTGCTCACAAGGATCGACTAAAGCATATGTAATAAAACAAGGTCATTCATTTAGAACCTCCAACTATTTAAAACTACTTCGTTACCTCACCTAAAGAGCTCTCTGGAAGAAGAATTAAACAAAAAAAAAAAGAAAATTGACTAATTTTGCCTTAACCAAAAATAATATAAAACACAAATCTTGTCAGGTCCTTTACAACACTAGGAATAAACGAAATTATTAAAACTTATTCTAAACTTAATTAACCCTGTTTTAAATGGCCGCCGGTGGTGCAACTGTAGTGTGCACGGCTCTTGTGCATGAGGACGTGGGTTCGACCCCTACTCTGACTATCGAGTACTTAGCCATGAAAAAGCTTCTCAAAATACCGTTCAGAACCGGTGTAAAACTGTAGGTCCAAATCAGTGAGTTTAAAAGTAGAACGCGCACAGCTCACTGGTTGTGAGAGCTCTCCCTAATCCCTTCATGGGATGTAACGGGAAACCATTTATTTGTTTTAAATTCCCTACTTAAAATGTTATATCTTGTCACTTATTTGTTTTCCTTAATTCTGAATTTTGTGAAAATTGAGGAATTCCGTTTAATGTTAATTTATCTTCGGACGTTTATGATTCTATTTGGCCCACGAGGGTGTGCACTGACTTACGGCTAGAGTTTGTTTAGTGGAAACTTGCACCAATAGAATGGGGCCTTAATCTCAATTCCGCCACTAGTTAGGGCTCACTTTATCAAGTTTATTTATTTATGTATTTATTTGTAACATCCTGCACAACAAACTCAAAATCTTATAATTATAGCACAGGATTTAGTATGTGTTATTTATAATCAATTGTTAACAATTTAATGATTGTGTATAACGTGTTCTTAAAAGTAAAAGTAAAATTACTACAACATCGTTTAAAAGTATAAGTTTAAAAGACAAAAATGGAATTGGAAAACAGTTGTTGCTTTAAAGAAATTAAAATAAAATAAAAGGAAGTAAAATAAAAAAGGTACTGGTAAAATAAATAAAAGAAGTATATATTATTGTAGGACAATAAAGGATATTATAGGAGATTTGTCTTGAGTTAGTTACGAGTATAATGTTCAAAAATCATTTTTTTAAATTGTTTTGCATTGCTTATGAACTGAATAGTTGAAGGTAGTAGGTTCCAAAGACGAATACTATTTACAAAAAACTGCCAATCGGACATCAGACTATTACACCTAACTGGAATTAACAGCCAATTCCTATAAGTCATACGAAAATTGACGCGAAAGAAAACCAGTCACTCACTTTCGTCAGAAATTAGATTCCTTTAAGGTTCTTTCGCATGGCTTTACGTCTGTAACGTAAGCAATTTATGGTTTGTCAAATGACATTGTGGCCAGATGAACGAATTCATAAATTTCCCAAAAATTCCCTCAAAAAAGTGGAATATTTTGTGGAATTTATCATAAAAAAATACAACTCAGTGTGCTTGAGAGTTGTCAGCTGGAAACAAATGACAAGTGTTAAAATAAAAAAAAAATTGTTTTATTTGGTTTTTTTTTCGTGTGAAACAGTTTATTAGCATTATGTACATATTTTTATGAACCAAAATATTTTTCTGGCTGTAAATTAGAGTAACTATTTCTACACAAAAAATTTTCTGGCTGTAACTTAGAACATTTTTCATGTGACAAGAAAATTTCTTCAATTGTTTAATTTTTTGTTATTGTTGTTTTTTCAAATGACATGAAAAAATTTTGTTTATCAATTGTTTTTAATTTCTAATTAATAATATATCTTCCTGACAATGAAAACCAAAGGGTAGTGAAATATCGAAAAATATAATTAATTAATAAACACGACCAAACGCTCCGACAATTTAATTTTTGAATACAATACGAAAGGTCGGATAAATCATCACTTATTCAAAGATTTAAATACATATGTATTAATTCTAAATAGATAGTGATCCATTTTGTGCTATCGAAGTGAGCTGCATAAGAATTTTTTCCATAGCGTCGGCACTTCTTTTGGCGGCTTCCACATGTTTTTCAGCAGCAACGGCAATTCTTAGCGCAGCTTCAGCCAAAATTTTTGTGTTGTCGGCCTGTTTTTCGGCCGTAGCGGCTGTACGCTCACTCACCCTCAGTTGCCGTCGAATAAGAGAGAGTTGCCCATCCGCTACTGTTCTTCGTTTTTTGGCCGAAGAACATGGGAGTTCATCCTCACTGTCGTCAAGTTGATGCCGTTTCCGTTGACTGCACTGTGGTGGGCTGTGCTGTTGCATTTTGGGTTGAGGGCTGGTTTTCTTTTGGGTACGCTGCGGAGGGATGGTTTGTTGAGCGTGTTGTTGCCTAGCGGTTTGCCTGGTCGGAGTTACCACAGCTATGGTTTAGCTACTCCTAGGTGGTGTGTCTACCAACGACACAGAACAATTTTGTATAGATTGACGCGAAGTATTACACTCTTTGGGACCAAACGCCTTGCCTTTGGGTGCTGCGGCAGAGGAGAGAAATAATGTTCGCTCAATCACTTCTTCCAGCGGTGTGAGGCTGTTGAAGTGACAGACACCACCGCCAGTTTCGCACATGCTGTTGTGGTTGTCCGCAACTTTCTTTTTCGTGCGGGACTTCAAATCCGCCCAAGTCTGAAAATGAATAGGGCAAAAATACATATTACATAGATAAAATGAAAAAAAAACAACAATATTTACCTTCTTCCACTCAACAGCCGTACGAGTGGGAGGACCAAGCGAATTTAATTTTTGTGTGAGCTTCCGCCACTGTTCCTCCAAGGATGGTCTACTAGTTCCAACTACCGGTGCTCCCCTGGCAAACTCTGGATTCAGATCCATGTGCTCTACCATTGCATTTAGCTGGTGCGGTGTAAACTTTCTCAGACTGAAATGATAAATATTATTTTCTGACCACTTTCAACAATTATATTATTATTTATATACCATTTAGTCTCCGTTGCGGTTGTTTCCATTTTTTCTAGTATTTAACACAAAATTTTTTGATTTAAAGTTGTTCATACCAGTTGAGGAGAGTATATCGATACCTTCCCATAAGAATGTATTAACCGACATTTCTAAAATTGTTCAGGAAACGAAAAAAACGTCTCATTTAGTTATTTATTTGTGTATTTTATTGAAAGGAACATATTTGGAAAGCGACTTTCAGAATACAAAATTTGACATTATTGCAAAACCAAAATTTTAATCAGATAAGAAGTTTTTGTCGCTTAGTACATTTTCGTGGTCAGACATTGGCGCTTGATACAATGGTAAATGGCGCTTAAAACATTAACATGCACACAAAAAATAAAGGTTTGAAATAAATTGTGTCGTTTAATTCATTTTTTATTTTTTTTTTCTGTTAAACAAAATAAATAAAAATCTATATAAAAAGTAACAAAACGTTTATTTCAAAACAAACATTCAAAAAGGACACTTTAGGATTATTGATTATAATATAATAAATAAAAATCTTTATAAAAATCAACATAAATTAATTTTAGAGATCAAAACGGAAATTTTAAGATTATTAATTATCATTTTGATTGTCAGACAAATCATCTTCTTCGTCTGTCTCTGCCAATTCGACTTCTTTCTCACCAAATGTATTTTTTATAATATCCTCGTATTCTTCTATGTAGGTATCGTTCAGGAATAAACTTTCTTTTGAGCAGACTCTCAAATCCTTTCGTTTCGGGCCTGATATTGCCAGTTTTGAAGAAAAAAGAATGTCTGGGTCATTGAATTTTTCAAGGCATTTTACTTGATTGTGCGTGAGTTACGACACCCGCCTCACCAACATCAACAATGCAACCACCACCAAAACCACAGGGGGCTCATAAGTACTACATAACTCATCGCAATAACGAATTCTTTAAACATAAGTACTAACCCATATCAATAACACATGCTGTAAACATATGTACTCTGTAACTCATAAAAACTAACCCATATAAATCAATACATTGTAATCATAAGTATGGACTAAGCAATTCCAAAGAATACCAAACTCACTTTCTTTTATCGTTAACATTTCATATCCGCATTCATATTTATCCTAGGAAACCTTAACTCCACATTCATATACATATGTAAGTCATAAATCATTGCGACACTTAGCTAGTAATTAATTTTAGGTCAACCAATTTTTGTTTATATCGATTCTTAAGAATTCTAAATTGCATTTATATAGTTCTTTTTAAGACTTCTTTCTTTTGTAAAACTAAGTTACTTTAAGATCATCATCACAAATAAAATTCAGATTGTATTAAGCAGTGAAAGGAATAAGTCGTGTTTTATTTTCCATCCCGGGTGTCCACCTATCATAACTGGCGCAGTCGAAAGTCCAAGTGAACGGTTTCGGTGTTCTATTAAGTGTCCTTTTTATCCCCGCAAATTAAATAAAATAAAAATACTGCCGGAAGCAAAACTATCAAATTTTAAGACAAAAAAATACAGCAGAAAACTTTAGTGTCCTTAAAAATAAAATAAGACGTGAAAAAAAAAATAAGAAAGAGATTACTACAAACAAATACTATTGAACTTTACATCCTCCTTCTGAAACGAAGGACAATCAACCTCCAAAGGATAACATCAGGACAACGAAACCGTGGGTTTTGACCCTTAATTCACTGGAACCACACTCCCAACAACGACTACAACCATACCATCAACATACCATCAGCATACCATGTGGATCTTCATACCCTTCTTGATCGGAAGCATGCAAGTGTTTGTGATGTTGTATAAACAATAGTTAGGAAATCTTGTTTTCAAATAAATACGTCAGAGAATGGAAAAGCAAATAAAGAAAAAAAGGATAATAAAGATATAATAAGTTCAACATTTTGTTTCATTACAATACTCGAAATTCTAAATAGTATCGAGAGCATATCGATAAAATAAAGGAAAGGAAACAGATTAATTAATTTTTTTTATGTGAAAAAAAACAAAAAAAAAGGAAAAGAAAAGAAAAGGAAGGAATATCCTCAGAACGAAGATTTGTATGTGAAAGGAAATAATTTACAATACGTGATTTAATTTGAAAAGTAAAAGTATCGAATGAATATCGATACAAACCTCTAAATTAAAATCGTGTAGCAAAATTGGAGAGTGGAAGTCCATCCTTGTCAAGGACTTTGACTGCATATCATTGGTCCAGTTGACAGGAATACAGAGGGAATATCTGTATAGTGGCACACCCTGCTCAATCGCTAACGAGATACTTTAATTCCCAAATTAGACTGTTGGAAATTTTTTTTATATGCCTAATAAAAGAGAATCTAAACATAAAATCCGATTTTTCCCATACAACTTAAGGAAGTTTGCTAGCTTGACTTCTATCTCTGAAAACGACAATTCAAACTTTGATAACGAACCGGATACTTGTCTCACCGAAAGTAATCCTAGCATTCCCGATCTTAGTTCTTGCTCCATTTCTGACACAACGACAACAGACCAACCTACACAGAACCAAGTGGTTAATCCAATCGATATTTTCAACTCGTTGAGAATACCCGATGCGATTAAGGATTTGCCAAAATTTGACGGCAATCCAAGACTTCTTTATGAATTCCTCAATAATGTTGAGAAAATCCTCCTCTACATACGAGGAACGGACAATACCCATTATGGCCAAATTTTGTTACGAGCCATACGAAACAAAATTGAAGGACAGGCCAACGAGGTCCTTAACATGTATGGCACCCCGCTCATTTGGGACTCAGGAACAATCTCATATTGCACTACTCCGATAAGGGCCTTTACTCTGAAATGTGCTTAAACTCCATCCTTAGTGGCCTGAATGAGCCACAAGGATCAAGAGTAAGAGCGATGCAACCGACTTCGCTTTCCACAGCACTATCCTGTTGCATAAAAGAGCAGAACATTTCCTACCAGAGGGCACCACAACCGAATAGGTCGAGTTACTACCCCCAATACAAACCATATGAGAACCGTTTTCACCAAAACAGGAACAGCAACCCTAATCAGATCCATTATTGGCGGCAAAATTCCGATCGCGGAAACCTAAGATACCAACCTATGAGATATGGTCGACAATAACCTCAACAGCCTGGCCAAAATTTTAGGGGCCAACATCCTCCAAACAACTTTAGACATCAAACACCCGAACCTATCCGCCCGAATCAAAATATACGACAGATAAAGGCAAGCCCAAG
Organism: Phaonia tiefii; assembly: GCA_963931995.1. Taxonomy (NCBI): domain Eukaryota; kingdom Metazoa; phylum Arthropoda; class Insecta; order Diptera; family Muscidae; genus Phaonia; species Phaonia tiefii. The sequence continues at coordinate 132,172,551 of OZ008369.1, forward strand.
TCAGCAGACCAGATTTGCTAGAAACACGAATTTCAATCTCCATGAGACAAACAATTACCAACAGCTGGACAAATATATAAATAATGACCCAAATAATTTTGATAACACCGAAAGTCCTTACCAGCGGAAAGAATTTAACAACGAGCCACACTTGAACAGAGCAAACAACTCTGATGACAATTACCATCGACCAGATGAACACTACAATACAGAATCTACCAATATTGAAGACGGACAAAATTTTTCACCACAGCCTCGAACAACCAACCGGGTACATAAACCCGACGAAACATCCATCAACTTTACCATACGTAACTACATTTCTACCTTCTGGCAAGCCTCTTAAATTTCTTTTAGATACTGATATTAGATATCTACGTCTTTTATAAACCCTAAATACGTTTTACCAAAAGATCAGATTCAGTGCGAGCCGGTCACTATTACAACAGTTTTCAAAAGTTACCAAATATACAAACAAATACTCTTGCCAATCTTTTCTGAATTTAACCAAGTAGGATCCCTCAAATTCCTCCTCTTCAAATTCCATACCTTTTTCGATGGTCTTTTAGGTATAGACGCACTGTTTTTACTTAACGCCAAAATTGACATCGTTAATAGAACCTTGATAACTAAAAATGCCATTAACAGTATCAACCTTGAGATTAATCAATCTACTGGAATCCTAAATGTCCCAGCAAATTCGAAAATATTGATGAAATTACCCATTAACGAACAGAATGGTACTGTTTACAAAAATTCCATTGAATTGACCCCCACGCTTTTCATTAGTCCAGGTTTATGCAATGTAAATAACGGATGTAGTTCCGCCGAGATAACTAATTTCTCGCATGAAGACCAAACATTTTTAATGGAAACCCCATTAACCGCGGAACGATACGATACGATGAGATACATCGAGCTGAACAATTTTAACGTGGAGAGTGATAATACCGAAGTCGCAGATAATCAACCATTTTCATCAGACTTAAATTATCTATTGAGAACGGATCATCTCAATAACGACAAACGAAGGTATATTATAAAATTGTGTAGAAACTTTAGCGATCTTATCTACAGAGAAGGCGAACCACTTTTGTTTACTAACAAGATAAAGCATAAAATAACTACCAGCGATGGCATTCCCATCTATACGAAATCAAATAGATATCCATACGTGCATAATCAGGAAATACAACCACAGATAAGTAAAATGTTGGAACAAAACATCATTCAACATAGCTACTCACCTTGGAGCTCACCAGTATGGATAGTTCCCAAAAAAACCGACATACACGGTAATAAAAAATGGAGAATGGTAATCGACTATTGGAAGGTCAACGACAAAACCAAATCCGATAGATACCCAACACCGAATATAACCCAAATATTGGATAAGCTTGGCAGATGTATGTATTTTACTACTCTGGATCTAGCCAGCGGGTTCTATCAAATCGAGATGGACCCTAAACACATCCAGAAGACGGCGTTTACAGTGGAAAATGGCCACTACGAATTTACTAGGATGCCTTTTGGGTCGTTTGTCAACCCAACCCAAGCACATTCCAGAGGGTAATGGACAACTTCCTAAAAGGATCTTGTAGGGAAGGTATGTCTCATTTATCTTGACGATATCATTATATATTCTACTTCCCTGCAGAAACACTTACAAAGCATAACTCAAGTATTCGAAAAACTTCGAGATGCTAATTTTAAGATTCAAACAGATAAGTGCGAGTTCCTCTGAAAGGAAATATCCTTCTTGGGGCACATCATAAACTCAGAGGGAATAAAACCGAACCCCACAAAAGTTGAAGCAGTAAAAAAACTTCCTCTTGCCGAAAACCCGAACGGAAATCAAAGCCTTGCTGGGACTTGTTGGTTATTACCGTAAGTTTATAAAAGACCTGGCCAAACTTACCAAACCACTTACTCAATGCCTCAAAAAGGGCGCAACCATTACAAGAGACAAAGATTACATTGAAGCATTTGAGACCAGTAAGAACTTACTAATGAACAATCCTATCCTAAAACGTCCCGACTTCACTAAACCTTTCGTCCTTACAACTGACGCAAGTAACATCGCATTGGGAGCAGTCCTGTCCCAAGGCCATATAGGAAGCGATAAACCAATTTGTTTTGCGAGCCGCACACTCTCGCAAAGCAAATGCAATTACTCCACAATAGAAAAAGAGTTACTTGCTATAGTTTGAGCTGTAAAATATTTCCGTCCGTACCTCTTTGGAAGGAAATTCAAAATTTATACGGACCACAGGCCTCATACTTGGGTGATGAACTTGAAAGAACCCAATTCGAAGTTGATACGACTCAAATTGGAAGAATGCGATTATGAAATTACCTATAAAAGAGGAAAACACAATACGAATGCTGACGCTCTTAGCCGCGTCCGAATAAATGGACCAACGGAGGAAGATGAGGAACTTTTCAACAATACAAGCACAATTCACAGTGCGGACGAAAACCTGAATGACGGTATCCCTATTTCGGAAAAACCTCTAAACGAATTTAACCTACAAATTGTCCTGTAAGCAAGGGAAACGGGATCCCCAATGACTGTAGAGACTGTCTTCAAAAATAAACAAAGAAGAGTTCTACGTAGGAAACAATTTAGCGACGAAACCATGTTGGATATATTTAAGAAATTCTTTTCTCCCAATAGACAAACAGCTATTTACACAAATGACGACATCTTCTTAGTAGTACAAACAAAATTTTCCAAATACTTTTCTCATGCTAAAACATTCCGTCTTGTTAGGTGTACAGAAATCCTCGACGATAGCCAAGAGGAGTTACTTCGCGATTACGATGAACGCTCAAACCATAGGGGAATAAACGAAACACTACTACATCTAAAAAGGAAATATTATTTCCATAACATGAAGGATAAAATTACGAAAACTTTGAACAATTGTGAAAAATGTAAAACGTTTAAATATGACAGAAACCCACCCAAACTAAAATTCGTAATTCCAGAAACCCCATTAAAACACCAGGAGATATTACACATCGACATTTACAGCATCAACAATAATCAAATTCTCACTATCATAGATAAATGCTCCAAATTTGCTTGCGGTTATACCCTAACCTGTAGAAGTAGTGCAACGGTCCTTAAAGCTTCCAAGAATTATATCACTACCTATGGTATACCCAAAATGGTTGTCTGTGACCAAGGCTCTGAATTTATTGCAAACATTTTCCAAGACTTCTGCAAACAATTCCAAATTCAATTGCACACCACTTCCTTCCAACAAACCAGCAGTAATTCTACAGTAGAACGACTGAAATCCACACTCAAAGAAATATACCGACTAATTCTATTCAAAAGAAGGGAAAGCAAACTCACAACCGAACACGAAGAAATACTATTGGAAACTTTCATAACTTACAATAACTCAATTCACTCCACAACTAGATTCACACCATATGAACTCTTCTTTGGTCGACCATACAAATTCACGAAAGCATTAAACTTCTCAAACGAACATGGCTATTTAGCCAAACTGAATACGTTCCTTGACGAACTGTATCCGAAAATTCAACAACAAATCCAGAATTCGGCGAGAGCTAGAATCGAAAGTTCAAACACTTCCAGAGCGAACCCAGAAGATAACACTGAGGACCAAATCGTTTTCAGGAAAGAAGCAACACGCAATAAATTAACCCCGAGATTTTCAAAACAAATAGTTCAAAAAAATGACAAAATAACTATAGTAACTAAAGGCAACAAGATAATACACAAATGTAGATTAAGAAGACAAACTAAATATAATGAGTAAATGACTGAACACTGCACTCGTGCCATAATAACGCCACTAATACTAATTTATCTCCTCTTTAGAACCCCCCTGACCTACACTCAAATAATCGAGGTGCAGAACTTGCCAATGAACCCAAATATCTTACCACTGAGACTAGGTCCAGCAAGATCCATTACTAACTTTGACAGCTTTATACATATCATTAATCTTGAAGACTACAAAACAAGCATTGACGCACATCCCAGACAAACATTGCAAAAGTTACTACACTAAAACTCAAAGAACTAAAGAATAAATTCTTAACATTATACCCAACTCAAAGACGGAGAAGAGGATTGTTTAACGGGCTAGGTTCCGTAATTAAAGTAATTACGGGAAACATGGACGCCAAAGACGCTCAAATGATTAACGAGCAAATAGCCGAAGTATACACAAACCTTAATAACGTCACGAGCACACACTCTCAACAACACTCAATCAATTTTAAGATGATGGAAAGATTTACATCACACATCAACAACGAACATCATACAATAGAAAGATACATGACAAACACAGCTAACAAAATACAACGTGAAGAGGACATACTTATTGAAACACAATATCACAATCAAGTTAACTTTAATATCGACCTACTAACAAACCACTTATCAAACATAGCCGAGGCAGTGGTTCTATCGAAACTTAATATAATTTCAAGATTCTTGCTTAGCCCACAAGAACTTGATATTATAGAACTTAAACTAAGGAACCAAAACATACAAATCGAATCATTAGAAAACATTTACGAAATGTTAGGCATGCAAGCCTACTATAACAAATCTGATATTATATTTAATATACTAATACCCAACATTTCAAAGGAAAACTACTGTTTGTATCATATAATTCCTTTACCTATAAACGAAACGAAAATTATAATAACTGAACCGTATATAACATATAATGAAAATTCCACACAACATCACAAAACACTTTGCCCCATCATAGAGGGACCATATTATTGCAACAAGCCAACTCAACAAGAAGAAACTAAGAACTCGATTTGCATTGGAAACCTAATGAACAACAAAGCAGCACACTGTCCACTTAATGACGTGGGAAAAACGGAATCAATCTTCTATTCTAAAAATCCTTTTTATTAATTCACCAGAAACATTAATCAATTCTACTTGCAGCACCAAAACTCCGAAAGTAAAAGGCACTGCTCTAATTCATTTCAAGAACTGTGACGTCTCAATAAATGGCATTACATATCACGACAACGTTGATACCTTCTGGAACCAAATTCACATTCCCCCGTTACCAAACAGTATAGTCCTTGCAAACTCCACAACCGAAGTCTTAAACCTGAAAAAACTAAACGACTTCAATCTTCAAACTGGCATCAAGGTCAACAATCTGGAAGTAACAACAAAAACAATACATTCAATCACAACTTCGATAACCGTCGTAGTCATCAAAAGAAAAAACACATACAAACATTTCCTACCCAACCTACAACACATCGCTCCGACCCCAACAACGTCATTGTGGCCGTCGCTCTATCTTAAGGGGAGAGGAGTTACGACACCCACCTCACCAACATCAACAATGCAACCACCACCAAAACCACAGGGCTTAATGTTGAGCAACGACAAATTCTTTAAATATATAATTTAGTCATAAGTAATAACTCATCGCAATAACAAATTCTTTAAACATAAGTACTAACCCATATCAATAACACATGCTTTAAACATATGTACACTGTAACTCATAAAAACTAACCCATATAAATCAATACATTGTAATCATAAGTATGGACTAAGCAATTCCAAAGAATACCAAACTCACTTTCTTTTATCGTTAACATTTCATATCCGCATTCATATTTTTCCTAGGAAACCTTAACTCCACATTCATATACATATGTAAGTCATAAACCATTGCGACACTTAGCTAGTAATTAATTTTAGGTCAACCAATTTTTGTTTATATCGATTCTTAAGAATTCTAAATTGCATTTATATAGTTCTTTTTAAGACTTCTTTCTTTTGTAAAACTAAGTTACTTTAAGATCATCATCACAAATAAAATTCAGATTGTATTAAGCAGTGAAAGGAATAAATCGTGTTTTATTTTCCATCCCGGGTGTCCACCTATCATAACTCGTGCGACAAAAATCCAGGGTATATGAAGGAGAAGGTGTTTGAAATTGTAAATATTTTATTTCAGGGGATGATTTAGAAAAAATGAAAATCTTAGTTTCCGTAATCTTGAAATTAATTTGCTCCTTGGTTTTTACTCCTTGTGTTGGAAAATATTTAAGCGCTTCTTTTTTCCAATCGCGGAAATCTTTGTATGTCAACTAGGGTGGACCTTGTGTCGATATTTTGGTAGATGAGGGCTCTATTCCGTGCCTTTTTGAAAAAAAATGACAATGCCGAAAAAAAAAATTAAAAAAAAAAAACATTAGGGGTTGCGCACGAGCCGAGAAAAAGGTCCACTTTGCCAAAATTAGGGGGGAAATTGCCATAGGTCATCAGGGGTCACCCGTAGGGGGGAAGAATGTATGGCCGACCCCCATTAACTTTTTACCGCCAACATTTGCCCCCAAGACACCCACCCCCTATCTCCTCCCCTTAGGGGGGTCACCATACAAAAATGGAGGTTGCTCAGTATTTTCGAAAAACACCATAGGTCATCAGGGTCACCCCTAGGGGGGCAAAATATATGACCGACCCCCATTAACTTTTCATCCCCAACATCTTTTCCGAACAAACTTACCCTCTATCTCCACTCCTTGAGGGACTCACCATACAAAAATAAAAGAAGCTGTAATTGAGTAGTACTACTAAGCACTCTTAATATAATATAGTCAAATTAACATATTTTTGTTCGCTGATGGGTATTTCTTGCGGTAAGAATCGATAACATGTAGTAAATACTGTTTCTCTTCTTCGCCTTGACACAGTATTCTATTATAATCTTGTATCATTTTTACTCCTCTTTCGGCAGTGTCGTTCACAACGCGCAAGTTATTTACAATTCTACGACCTTCTTGATAGTCTGCGCGAGATTTCCAGGTTGCTGGATTTGCAAGAATGAAATCTTGCGATATTCCAAATCGTACAAATAAATTTTTGGTATTATGAGAGACGAAGTTGCTCAAGTCTTTAGCCAAGAATTCCTCATTCACATCTTTGAATATCACCTCGATTTTTTTAACGCTGGTGCTTTTGATTACGACGCGAGGAGCTGGGGGAACCGGGTCGTCTTCTTCATCTTCTTCACCTTCTTCGTCTTCTTCATCTTCTTCACCTTCTTCGTCTTCTTCACCTTTTTCGTCTTCTTCACCTTCGTCATTCTCATTTTCTAGCAATGCTTGGGCCATTTTGGCCTTCAACTCATTTGAAACCTTGTCATCGAAAAAGGCAAGGGCTATGTGCTCATCGGCGAGATACCATAGGTGACCGATAAATTTCTTTATCATTACCCGAGATAAATCCTGGTCAACGGACTTGTACTCGACGATGTCCTTCAAAAACTTCCAATCTTGATTCGGCGCCTCAGCTGCTCGAGAAGAACCAAACCATGCCTTGACGTAAAGTCGCACCACAAAAATACAAACATGTCGAATACCATTCAATTCACATACAGATAAGTGAAAAGTTCTCCGAAACAAAAACATCTTGAGGCTGTAAATGGCTTTTGCCATAAATCGAGCATGGGAAACGGGTCCTGGAGGTCGGAAATGGTAATTCTCAAGTTTTTCACCCAGAAACAAAAGAATTAATTGTAGCATTTCTTTGTAGTCATCGCGAGGGTGTTTCTCCTTCAATTGATCTAAGCAAAACTTCTTTATGCCGACTTGCATTGCCACAGGAATTTTTCTGACGACTTGATCGTCTATCAAGCCAGAATGGAATGGTTTAACCTTTACAGCGTCCCATTCCTGTTTGAAACGGTCAAAGCAAGGAACGCCTGGTGCACTGGTCTTTCCCATTTTTGTCTCAAAAACTTCCCTTAGCACCAGTTCGTATACGTGGTGTCTGCAAGGTAAATATAAGATTTCTCTCTCCAACAGCCGCTCAAGAGCAACTGCGGCTCCGGAGAATGGGCCACTGTTCGTTGATGTCGTGTCGAAAGAAAGTCCTTGTATTCGATGTGTCATATGCCAAGATGCCAACAGTTGATAAACGGCATGTGCTATTCTCCGGCCTTTTCCTTTCCCATCTTCTACTTTGGGAACTCCAAGAAGTTGTTCTTTTTCTCCGTACGAGACAATTACCGGTAGACGGTCCACCTTCTTTGTACCCACAAAATCCAAAAGCATTTTGCCATCCCAATGGACTACGAAGGATTTAGCTGCGACAAGCTGGAGATGAATGAAACGCGTTGAAGAATAAGAATTCTGAATGAGAGCAAATAAATCTATGCGATCTTACTTCTGGATTGTCTTTCACATAACTCAGCATGTTCTCTCGATTTGAACGCCGACGTCTCCGAAGCGACGTACGGTTTATTGTGTATTGTTGAGGATCGCGTCCAAATGCTTCTGCCGCCGCTATCATAATGCCGACCGCGTCTCGGTCAGTCACTTTGCACTTGTCCAAAGCTGATAGGACTCGTTCAGTAAAACATTGTTTGTAACCTCTTCTGTCACCAACATTTGACGGGCCAGCTTCTGCCGGGAAGTTTTCGTCCTGTCTCCCATTATCATCGCTTGAATCACTGCTTGAAAATTTAACCACTGCAATTGAACGAATTTCATTTGAATATAAACATTGGACGAACACACAAAACGCGAAATAGCTTACCGCCTTTAGCGAACCGATCTCTACTAGATTCCGTTGCACGTTTGCGTCGCAACTCTTCTTGTTCTTCGCGCTCAGCTTTTCTTTTCCTCGTTCGAGTATCAGTAGCGTCCACACCTCCCATAGTTCCTGGCCGGCCATCTTCTCTTTGCTTTAGCAGAAACTCAATGTCTTCGGTATTTGTCATTTTCTCAAGGGCGTTGGCGTGTGCGATGTCGAAAAGATTATCCAAGCTATCAGAAAACGTATTCTCTTTTTCTCTAGTGGACTCAGTCTTTCTGTGAGATGACTTTCTTAAAGCATCCCACTCATCGTGCAGCGCAGCTATTTTTCTTGTAACATCTCCTCTGGCTTTCGTCGGAATAGCTGCTTGGCGCCAAAAAATCATCACTGCGTCCGCGACTATAACCGCACTATTTTTCTTCGACATGTTTCGTTTGCGAATGTTGAAGAAATGCATTCTTAGCACTTGCTTCTTCGACGGTAATTTGTTCCCCGTAATATTCATGCTTGGATAACCAATCAAAAAAATATCGTCGCGCGATCTAAGTCGTGTTGTCATCTTAACTTTTAAAAAACGGGAGAAAAATCAATTTACTTTTCGCGGTCGTCGGCACTTTTTGAATGACAACAATCGATGAATGAACTGCTATTTATAACTACTACGTAGTTTGCAATATTTTACTGCCAGGTACTGATGAATGGGGGCATCTGCTAAGGGTGCCTATGTACCTGATTCAGCACGTGAGCGTTTCAAATTTTTCAAGACTTTCCAAACAATGACCACTCTTGAATATTGGTGGAATTTCTGTAAAAAAATCAAAAAAAATCAAAAAAATCTCGATATTGTGCAACTGTAAATACATAGATTTTCAGTATTTTTGTATGGGGAGTCCCTCAAGGAGTGGAGATAGAGGGTAAGTTTGTTCGGAAAAGATGTTGGGGATGAAAAGTTAATGGGGGTCGGTCATATATTTTGCCCCCCTAGGGGTGACCCCTGATGACCTATGGTGTTTTTCGAAAATACTGAGCAACCTCCATTTTTGTATGGTGACCCCCCTAAGGGGAGGAGATAGGGGGTGGGTGTCTTGGGGGAAAATGTTGGCGGTAAAAAGTTAATGGGGGTCGGCCATACATGCTTCCCCCCTACGGGTGACCCCTGATGACCTATGGCAATTTCCCCCCTAATTTTGGCAAAGTGGACCTTTTTCTCGGCTCGTGCGCAACCCCTAATGTTTTTTTTTTTTAATTTTTTTTTTCGGCATTGTCATTTTTTTTCAAAAAGGCACGGAATAGAGCCCTCATCTACCAAAATATCGCAAAAATGTCATTTCAAGGTCCACCTTAATGTCAACACTACCACGTCATAAGGTTTGGGATTTATCCTGGCATTGGAAATCAGAGTAACCCATTCTGATGGTGTCCAAATTGTCCTTTTTTTGACAAATCTCTCTATAGTAGCATGCACAGAATCAACAGGCATGTAGGTATGGCCGGGAAGTAGAAATGTTAATTTAATTTCGTTAATGTGTTTAGCTTGTTTTTGTATAAACAAAAAAATCATTGTTATGATTTGGCGATTTTTATTTTGTCCAGGACAGCTATCACAGTATAAGGAAATGGATGTAACAGTTTTTCTCTCATCGACGATTTTCAAGTACTGATTGAGGATTGTACAAATTTCATTTGCTCCTCGCATTCCATCAACTTCACCCCACACAAAAGCATACGCATTATGTGTTCCACTCTCATAAATTGTTTCGTTACACAGTGTGTAATTTTTTAAGTCATGGCAAAATAACCATATACGGACACCACTACGTGATGAAAGAACAAAAAAAAGACACCTGTCTCCCAGTTTTGCCCAGTCTTCCAGGTTTTTTTTAATGGGCCCCCAAAGAAGATGGGCCTCGGTATCATTTTTGCAAAAAAGTGATCATTTTGTCAAGCTCATATCTTGCACACCGTTCGGAATTTTGATTTACTCTCTGAGGCAAAGTTGTACAACAAACAAAAATTTTAAACATATAAAATCAAAAAAAAAACTTCATCTTCCAAGTCAAAATCGCAAAAAACTTTAACAAATTCAATTTTGTTTACCTTTTCCCCCCTGTTCAGGTCCATAGGTAGCAAACCGTTCAAAATTCAAGGAAACAATCAACTACAAGAATGATTCTAAGATCTCAATAAACAACTTTCTAGAACATATGAACTTCCTAGGAATGATTCTTAACACCGGTTAGGTAGCCCTTAGATAGCCGCAAAAGTGAACAATTTCCCGAAAATTTTTTAATTTAATTTGTTTTTTCTTCACTTCAACATTGAGATACTATAAAGCCTTCTCCCGTAAGTGAAAAGGCATTTTGCAGGTTTCATTGTTACACTATTACTGATTTTATTAAGCTTAGTCCTTAGGTGGTATGGGTTGACATTTAGAGTTAGGGTTGTAACAAAGAGTAGTAGCATGGATATTTAGTACTAATGATTCAGTGTTGGGATTAGTAGTCTCAGCATTAGTAGTCTTAGCAGGGATGGCACTACAATACTCATGCTATCTATTACAAAAATTATAAAAAAAAATATTCGTATTATGCTTATAATGTTGATGGCCCTGGACTTGCAAATCGCACTCTCTTAAGTTGTGGACCCAAATCGTCGTCCGAATCGTCCGAATCTGACTCTGATTCAGAACTTATAGTTTCCACAGGCACGTTACTTCCAGACTGCCCTCCATCACAGTTTTTTCTTTTTCAGATACTTCATTAACATAATACAGGGTGATCTTGTGACTCCACCAACATACCTGAAATGAATTAGAAAAGAAATCAAAAAAGGAATGCAAAACAATGCATCAATAAAATTGATATTACCTCTGCAAGCAATGCGTCGAGTTTTTTGTCTTTGTACGTTTTTCCATGGGCATTGTGGTTTGATGAAACCGTTCTCCTTGCTCATCGGATTCGGTAGGGAGTTGTTTGATGAAATCGTCAACATGAGCATTTCTTTCACCCATTCTCTTGCTACCGGTTCCGCGTCTCGATCCCCTCCCAAGACTCCGGTGCATACACGCTGAAGGTAAATCCATGCCATTGAATGATTATAATCATGAAGCGATAATTCAAAGTTGCTCTTGAATAGCTTTCTAATGCCAAGGCCATTAAGTACGCCTGTTAAATGAAGACAACAAATAAAGACAGAAAAGAAAGCATTAACAAAGTGAAAATAGTACAATGAGGTGAACAAAATTCCTTTTAAATTTACTAGAATACCTTTTTAATTTTGTCATCGCTACGCTTTGGGAAAACGCTTTTCAAATAATCGAATGCGTTTTGGCAATTTACAACGGCCACTTCGATGAATTTTTTAACAATTCCCAATTTTGGAGCGGTGGCAGCAAGATGTCTTGAGTTTTGTCTATTAAAGGTGCATTCCTCAGTTTATGTTGTTTCATTTGTTCCTCCACACTTCCTCTTGGTCTCCACGAATTACATTGGTATTGATTCAGAGGTGAACGCGAATCCTAATTACAAAGAAAACAAAACAATTTTGGAAAGCCGTCCTTATCGATGATCCCTTTCAAAATGTTGATGGCCTTCAAATCACAGCAAATCTTCCATTTATATTCGTAGTATTGGTGATACAAAATTTTCCGGTGCAAGCACTGGTAGTGTGGCTGTTACAGTTGCTTTATAACTTTTGTTCCTCTCAGCATATCGATTTAGACCACATGTGTAATTTACGCATGCATAGCATCTGGTTTCATCATGATCACCTGGGAGATTAATCCAGTTTACCGGCTTACAATACGTCATACTATGTTTGACTCCACTCAACCATGCCATGAGATTGTCATAACATTGGCGACACACTGTATTAGGTGTGTAATTTTCACCGGTCAAGTCTTCTTCGTCGAAAAACAACTTATATTCTTTCTTGAATGCACTAGTTAAAAGATTCTTTTCCTTTTGCAAACGTAGCAAAATAAATCAATATTTTCACACTGCAGATTGAAATTGTCAGTTGCCAATGTTGTGTGCGAATTATGCTGTAGCACTTTCACTTTTTTTATGAGCGTCGTGTCGCTTCTATATTGTGTGCTGCGTCCCTTGTGAATTCAATGCAGATATTTGCTTCCAGGTAGTTTTTTGATAGAAGTTTTTTTGATTTTATATGTTCACAATTTCGTCTTTATGACAAGAGCTACAAGGTGTTTCCAGGTATTTTTTTATATTTTGGTTTGTTTTTATGTGAATTCAATGTAGATGTTTGCTTCCAGGTAGTTGTTTGATAGTTTGGGCACGGGAACTCACCCACCAGCTTGAGAATATTTATTAGAATCCACTTACTATCAGTGAAGGTACAGTGCACTCACACACTCGGCCTCCTCACTGCCAATTATTTACGTTTAAAGGTTTGGAAATCGAAATTTTTTTCAAGAAATCGCTTCAATTGTTTTTAAGCGAAATTTTGGCTCCCAGAAAGTACTTTTGTTAGAAAAACCTCACTATCTCCGGTCTTAGAAGGGTTAATGCGGAGTATTATACCGTAAACAAAAGCTTGAAGTGTTGTCTTTTACTGAGTCTAGGAACAAATAAGGTTACTAGGGCTGTTTTTTGAGAAAACCAGATTTTTATTAAAAAAGTGAGGTTAAAAAATCTTTTTTTTTTAATTTGCTCCCATGAGTTAATAAAAATTAAGATATTTATATACAGATTTATAGCGATTCCAAAGGTCTTCTCAATGATACCCATCTCAACGAGATCGGATAAGAAATAGGTGAGATACAAGCGATTATATACTCAAGCTATAAAGGCCTATATCTCAAGAAGTTGGATCGGCCTCCTTAAAAAAACTTTCGAGTTTTAATCAGCGCTGCAAGCCCTACCAGACCAAAGAAAATTGGCGCATTTTTATAAAGAAAACTTGTTCGTAAAAGCGGAAAATAAAAAACTCTTTTTAAAGTTTTTCGCGATTTTGACCTTGAAGATGAAGTTTTTTTGATTTTATATATTTACAATTTTTGTTCTTTATGACAAGAGCTAGAACTTTGCCTCAGAGAGTAAATCAAAATTCCGAACGGTTTGCAAGATATGAGCTTGAGAAAATGATCACATTTTTGCAAATATGACACCGAGGCCCCACTTCTTTGGGGGCCCATAAAAAAACCTGGAGGACTTTGGGCAAAACTGGGAGACAGGGGTCTTTTATCACGTAGTGGTGTCCGTATATGGTTATATTTTTTCGTGTTACACTGTGTTTTTAAATAATGAATTATATTCGCTATTCATAGCCGCCATCCTGTCATTTTTAAATTCAGAGTCCTCAATGTCTTCAATAGATTTTGGATTGTCTTCATATGACACTTTCGCGCTTTCGTGGCCAATTAATTTCCAAGATCTCAAACGAGATTTAATTGAATCTATTGCATTTGATTGTTCTTCTCTTGCATTTGATTGTTCTTCTCCTACAATGTATTCGGATGATTGAGCATTGGAATTTTCCGAACAGTCATCGGTATTTTCTTCAACAGAATCCTCTATCTCAATTGCATCTAAATCTTCGGATAGTTCAACAGGACATTCGGTTTCAGTTGTTTCCACTTCTTCGGATTCTTGTGATTCGTTATCATTTTCCGTTTCTTCCTTGTTAAAATTTATTCTAAATTCTAAAAAGTCGTTTTTGTCATTAAAATTTAATTTGGTAACGTCAGAATATGGTAATTGTTCTTCAAGAATTTTAACATCACGACTTTTTATAATTTGTCTGTCTCCAGATTTCCACAATCTGTACGCTTTAGACCCATCGCAGTAACCTACCAGTATATACTCCTCACTTCTAGGCTCCCACTTACCTTTCCCAGGTCTTTTATTTAATACAAATGACTTGCTACCTATTTGCCGCAAATGCTTAACATTTGGCTTTATTCCAGTCCAAAATTCAATTGGTGTTTTATCATTATTTAAATTAGTGGGACACCTATTTCAAATGTAGCTTGCTGTGTTTATAAGTTGCGCCCATAATATCTCCGGTAAGTCTGCTTCTAACATAAGGCACCTTGCCATTTCCGTAAGAGTACGGTTCATACGTTCAGCTACTCCATTTTGTTGGGGGGTGTATTCTACTGAAAGTTGATGCCTGATTCCGTTTTCCTTTCAATAATTGGTAAAATCCTTGCTGATCATTTATTTAGCGTTATCAGTTCTTAAGATCTTTAATTTTCTGCCGGTATCGACTTCAGCAGCATCTTTATATTCTTTTAAAGCTGCCAAATATTCAGATTTATTTCTTAAAAATTTTACAGTAACATTTCGAGAAAAATCATCTATAAATGTTGCAAAATATTTATTTCTCCCTAGTGATTCAGTCTTCATAGGTCCGCATATATCGGAGTGTACGAGTTCCATAACTTGACACGAAGATTTGTCGCTTTTCTTAGGACACTTATCACGGGTC
The DNA here is from genome assembly GCA_963931995.1 of Phaonia tiefii. Taxonomy (NCBI): domain Eukaryota; kingdom Metazoa; phylum Arthropoda; class Insecta; order Diptera; family Muscidae; genus Phaonia; species Phaonia tiefii. The sequence continues at coordinate 132,187,582 of OZ008369.1, forward strand.
TGTTTTCCCCTTATACAAGTCTCACATTGGAATTCAGATAAATCAATGTTAGGTAAGCCAGTTACCATAATGTGAGAACATAATTTCTTTAAAGAACATCCATTTAAATGGCCAAATCTTTTGTGCCATAATTGATTCTTTTTATGTTTACCTTCATTTGCCGCATGGCAGGTATGAGTTCCATCAACAAAATCTTTGTATAATCCATTATTTTTGAATGCTTCTACAAGAATTTCGATATTTTTAATCATTTTTGCCTTTTCCCCGCTCATTACAATTTTACATCCATTGTCAGTTGCCTTACTAGTTGACATCAAATTATTTTTCAATTCAGGAACTAATAAAGTATTGAAATGGTTTATTTGTGTATCCCTTCCGTCTACTTTGATCTTCAATACAACAGTTGCCAGACCTTTCACGACTAATTCTTTTTCATCAGCAAGTCTAACATTACCAGAGAATGAATCGTCAATATTCTCAAATAAGCCCTTTTGGTGTCATGTGTGAAGTAGCTCCACTATCAAGAAACTATACTGACTCATGACTAACATTCTGTGCAATTTCATGTGTGACTACAAATCCATTGGAATTTGCAACATTTGACAGACTTTTTTTAAATATATTAGTTTTACAATTTTTGGCCATGTGACATTGTTTTCCGCAACGATAACAAGATAAATTCGACATACCATTTTGCTTCCATGTTTTGTTTTCGTTTGGGTTATATTTTTACCATATTTTGCCTTAAATGCATCATTTGGGGTTTCCTTATTGTTGTCTTGCAATTCCAAAAGTCTTGATCTTAACGTTTTCATTGTAGGGAAATCATTTGAAGTGTTGAACGCTGCTTTAATGTCCTTGTAGTTGTCTGTTAATCCATCCGGCAAAATAATTACTTGAAGTTCGTCCTCAATCTTACCATTCATTTCTTCCAATTACATGTAGTGTTCATCAAATTCTTCAATATATTTCGATATTGATTGTCCTGCATTCATTTTATGATTCATTACTTTCCTGTAGAGTTCAGCCTTTTGCCCCTTTGACTTTCTATAGTACGTTTCTTCTAGAAAGTCTCAAATCTTCATTGACGTATTTAAATTTCTTACCAGTGTAATAATCTTAGGCGCCAGTGCCATCAGGATATCGGCTCTTGCATCCAGGTCTTTTTCAATCCAAGACGGGAGCAGATTTGGATCAGTTGGGGCAAGCTGTAGTCCTTCTATAATTTGTACTAATCTGCTTTTGTGAAGCAAGGCTTACATTTGTGTCTTCCATGTTGAATAATTAGTCCCATCAAAGACAGGTATTTTACCACCAAACGATGTTGATCCCATTTTCACTAATTATTCCAAATCACCGTTTATTGTAATTTTAATTTTAGTCAATGTTTAATCCGCATGGAGTCCTGGGTCCATAACCTATTGAATTATATAACGCAGGATGGATGTTGGTTTTATAGAAAACGATTTTAATGAATGAATGAAAAATTTTCTTTTCACAAAACAAGTAAACAAAAAGTATATGATATAAAATAATTTCCAACTAAAACATAAAGTAGTATTTTAAACAAGTACATATTGATAATTCAACACATCGGTTTTGCGATGGTGCATGAAACATTTAAATATCACAATTTTGTACGCTTTTTTGAATGCTGCGATTATTTTTTGCAAAAATTTTTGAGAGAAAGTGTATTTTTATGACATTAAGTGTAAATGATTAGGAAATGTTAATTGCTTACGCGTATATGTAATGTGTGACTGACATCTTTGTTTATTGTTTAATTCCAAAACACAATAAAAAACAAGTTACAGTTGAGTAAAATTTAATTTGTTCCAAACAAAATAAATAGATTTTATAAAAGGGTTTACTCTTTATCTTTATAAGTCAATTGAGAGAAAGTAAAGGAAAATAATATGTTTTATATTGACGTACTTTATGACAAAAATATATTTTTTTTTTAATTTTTAAAGTTTCAATCATATTGTAGAAAACTACTTTGGGTTTTCTGTTCGTGTATTCGACAGAACAATCGATGAAACTAGATGATAATAATATGTAATATTAAACTCTGACCTGCCCTTACGCACTTATCAAAATTTTTCTCTTCAATTCGTGATGTAAAACACAGAACAAAAAGCAAAGCAATCAGAATGTAGTTTATCCACTTCTTGGCAAAATGTGCATTTGAATTGCGAGTTTTTAGGTAAGGTGTCGCATATGTCGTCTTTAAGATACCCTTCACATACCGGCCGGTCATACTTTTGGCATATGTTTCCGTGCGACTTTGAAAAGTGTCAACAATGAACGCATACATCTTCGACATCATCTGCGTATTCAAACATCGTTGTTTGGATTGTTTCTCTATATAAATCTGGATTACCTGTGAGGCGACTTTTACAAAAAACGCACATTTCACCTTTGAAAAAACAAAAATGTATTAAAACAAAAACATATTTATTATATATTTGGTTACAAAAATAAACCAAAACAATTCATTTTTTAAATAGCTTAAACATATTATAGGCGTATTTGTAGATCACATATTTTTTGATTTAAAAACACAGCTTGAAATAAAAAAAAAACTTCTGGGTCTTCTAGCCCTGAGATCTAATTAACGTATAAAAAAATAATTCAAAGCTTATAACTTAAAAATAATTGTTGAGACTAAAATAAAATGTGTGGTTTTTTCACCTACATTTTTTTATCGCATTGCCAACAGTTTAGTGATCTGTGCTCTAAGCAGTAGGTTTTCTTGCATTTTGCGCAGAAATATATGCTCATACGCTTCAATTTCGGAGGGCAGAAATCACATACTGATCTTTTGCCCTTTTTGATACCGGGTTCATCTGAATCATTGTCAGAATTACGAGCACTCACGTCATTTATTGCGGAACGAACTCTTTTCTGCATACGTGGCCTTTCTTCTAAACGCATGGCGCACCCATCGCTACATAGGTTCTTGCTTAATATCTTGAGGAATTCTCTTCTTGACATTGGCTTTATTTTCAAAACTTCGCAATTTGATACATAAATTACATAGCTGTTGAGACAAGCCATATTCAACATTCCATAGAACATGCAAAGTGGCCAACGCTTAGTTTTACGGTAACAGCTTGAATGACCAGACATCTGATGAAAAGTATCCACAGCACCTTTTGTTTCATTATAAGATTGAATTATTGTGGGCTTACCGGAAACGGAGTCAACGGAAGGCTTGTCGTGCATGGCAGAGAGCAAAAGAACGGTCTTTTGAGTTTTTGGCTTGTAGCTAACAAGAGTGAGCTTTTCGTAGAATCCAAAAAGAGATGTCCCAACAGGGCGTGATGAATTATGTTTGAACTCTGCAGGAATTTCTTGCTTATTATTTCGAATTGTTCCAGTAAGAGTAAGGTTGTATGGTGGTTGAAGCAATTGCTCAGCTAGCGGTATAGAAGTAAACCAGTTATAGGCAGTTAAATTACGATTTGTGCCATGTATAGTCTTTGTAAGCAGCTTACAATAGTAGGAGCCTAACGGTTCGTTTATAGTTGTACCGGGGTTTTTCCCCAAATACGGTGATGCATCAAACATATATTTCGATCTTACATCGCATACTAAAACAATCTTTATTCTGTACTTGGCCGGTTTATTAGGAATATACATACGGAATGGACATCGTCCCCTGAATGCCAAAAGTTGTTCATCTATTGTCACGTCCAAGCCTGGTTTATACAGATCTCTACACTGCTTGATAAAAATTTCCCAAATATGTCGGATAGGCGCAAACTTATCAGTTTTTTTCTGTCGTCTCGAGTGTTACGATCATCGAAATGCACACTTGACAAGCAGCTCAAACCATTTACAGCTCAATGCAGCTAAACTTTGGGACCCACAAATTGGAGGATCAAATAACTCATCTGTTGACAAGTGATTACAAGAAGAGCACGAAGCTCTTCTATTGTGACCGGTGATGCAGTGGTATTCTGAATTTTATACTTGGTAGCTGCTTGTTCCATATCTTCATTAGTGCGCAAAAGTACTGCATGCATCAACTCTGAAGTAAAAAATAGTTCAAAACACTTCATGGGATCTACAATGCCCTTGGCTCCTTCTTTTGGCCCTGGCACAATATGGACTATGTTTCTCGAAGGAGTTCTGTTCGACTGTTTTTGTGACGAAGAAGGTTCGGAAGACGAAATATATTTGTTCTTACCCCTTATAACCGATGCCGATGGTATAATAATCCAATTCTTTCAAGGCGGTTGCTCTTCATTTTGCGACGTGCCTACAGTTTCCTCAACATAAGTCGGTATGGATTGTATATTGACATCATTTTGATTATATACATCAATATTCTAAATCAACGACGTAATTGGGGTCAGCCACACTATCATCTGAATCGAAATCTACTTCCAAATCGTCGTCATGTTCACTTCCATCTACCGATATCTCCTCCAGCCATTTTAGTAGCTGAGCTTCAGAAGTAGTCATCTCAAAACACTATAAAAATTATACGCAGACTTTAATTTTTAGCAAACAAAAAATGCACAAGCAAATACGTACAAAAAATTACCGTTATTGGTAAACTTCGCCTCACAGGCGACACACGTGTCTATATCTCAGCAACGCAACGGAGCAAATAAAAACACGTCTGTGCCCATTAGGCAGGCCCTTCATTGTATGGGCAAAAACAAATTGTCCAAACTCTCGGTCTCACCCCCTAGAAATATGCGAATAGGTAAAAAACCAAGGGTTAATCTAAGGAGATTTAGAGGGCGCTCAAAGCGCCTAAAGTCTTGAAATTTTTGCATTTTAGCTAATATTTTGTATGCGGTGGAAAATCGTCAGTTTTTAGTAAATTTCCATGAAATTTTACAAATTAATTTGATTTGCTCTTGTTATCAAATAGTAAAAATTTGAGAACGATCCAACAACTGTAGGAGTTTTAACAATAAAATTTAAAAAAAAATGATTTTTTTAAAAAAGTGATTATATTTTTTTTTTTAGTTTTTTTGCCAAAAAACGCAACTAGATGACCTAGAAATCGGACAAAAGTGGCTTGTAGTGGATGTCTGTACGCTTCCAATAAGGTATAACACTCTATAATACATCAACGGTTTCATGGTGTTATCGTGCGGCAAAATAGGCTACCTCGAGGAAAAATCGCCAACATGGCCTTTTTTTTCTCAAAATTTTTATTGCGGGGAATGGTTAAATATGGCATTTGATGACAAAATTCATGTGGCAAACATTTTGTAAATACGTAATACGGCACTGGAAGCAATATGCTATACTATATAAAAATATACGTTTGGAATCTTTATAAAATTTTCGTATTATGCTCCCCGATGCGTCAAAAAACAGTGTATTCCTACTCAATTTTAGTACAAGCTTTTGCTGAGTTTGTAGCATCATCAACTCATCTTTTGAGAACAAATAAATCTCTTTTGATAGCCCATTTTGAATAAAAGCCCTATAGTTGTCGCTTGTTGACATCTTACAGAAATCGATGTGTATGTCTCTATCTTTGTCTAGGATGCGCATAACTACGGCTTTAAGCTTGTGTGCAGCATCTCGGCTTAGCCTTTGCTGATTATTTCCAACTCGTTTTAATTTTTTACAATGTGCACACAGTTTATTGTTCCTATATTTAAACGCCTTTACATACGTGTTAGATGTCTTTTTTCTCCACAGCCCTGCTAATGCTTCTTAGTTGATGTTTGCGGGTGGGATATATAAGATACAGATGACAGAACATCTATTTTTAATGGGCAACCTTCCAACAGAAGCACAAATTTGTATTTTCCGCATCCTTGATTAAAACACAAACATCTGGCATACAGCCGGAAAATTGTTAATTTTTTATTAAACCCGTGTAATCTTATAGTCCCCATCCTTCAGCAAATTTCTAATAAACAGTCCATCGGCTTCACGAAATTTATACAGTACAGATGTTTTTATACGGATTTGTTTCATCGATGTGATAACTATCTTTTAATGGTGGTTTCCGTTCAAGTACTTTATGTGGGGATTTGTTTATTTTAATTTTTTTAATTATAGGACAATACGAGTCTAACGAGTATCATAATCTGTGGAAGCGTTGTAAAAATCAAATTGATCCACACTGGTTTTTTGTTGAACATAGCTCAATATTTTCGTTGAACAAAGTGGTAAATGTAGAGTTGTTAATTGAATTTGTAGTATTTTTTTGTTCTCTATAATTTAGATCTACGTTTTCTAAACTTGAACACTTTAAGTTTAAAATATTAATATGTGCATTACCAAATGCATCAGTTATATTTTGCATGATAATTGGTGTTTCCTATAGTAACACTTCAATGTATGATTGCTTGTTGGAGGGAGGCGAAACATACACAGGTGTTACTGCAAGACTATTGTGGCTGGTTACTATAGTATCATCTTTAGGACTTAAATGGTTACAGTCCATTGCAGTTGCTTCTTAACCAATTTTGATGGCAGGAGGGGACACTGGCGTTACTGCAATGCAACTGTGACTGGTTGCAGTAGTGATATTAGGACTTAAATTACTAAAATTCGTTGGAGTTACTTCTGAATGCATTTTTGTTGATACTTGATTGTTTAAACAGAATGTATTATTTATTCCCAGAATATGCAACATATCGTTAAATTAATGTATCACATTTCTTTTATCTGAGTATCCGTACGCATTTTCCAAAAGAACTTCCAAGGATCAACAATTCCTGTCCTAATGTATGAAATAAAATCAAAATATAAGATTCTGTTGAATATTTTTGTTAATGGTGTTTAATACTAATTTCACAGCTTTAAATTATACGTAATATGTATGCATCAATTGACTTTTCAAAAACGTTAATAGCTACACATTCTGACAAAAAACGAAAAAAAAGACAAAATAATGAATGTGAGATGGTGTCACGACGTAAATATTTATATATGTACCCAATTTACCCAATTTTTTTATTTTTTGCATGGATGATGGAGGACTAATTTCGGTCAATTCCAAAACTTGGGACATCAAATTAAAAGTCTAAAAGGGTTTCGCATATAAGGTTTTAATTTACAGACTTGAAAAGCTTGAAATGCCAGTACATTTCTCATTTGGATACTTCTTTAGAATGTAGACATATCATGTATTTTAATGATATCGCTTGGTCGAACCAACCAAATTATATCACTTTATCGAACCCTTAGAAATCCACTAAAATTGGGTAATTTTTTGATTAGACGCTCTGTTTTCGAGATATAGATATATAGAATAAAAAACAAAGAGATGCAACAATTGTTAGAAATATTTTTACGTAAAAATTTAAAATTAAAAAAAATCTGAAATTTTTCCATTGTGTTCTCACAAAATTTGAAGGTTTGGACAATTTGTATCCAATAATTCTCAAATTTGTTTTTAAACCTATTTTATTGTGTTTATTAATAACAGTTTCACTTGTTTTGTATGAAAAAAGGAGTGTCTAAGTTGTAGTTTCCTTCAAAAACAACCGGTGCATTCAGAACTAATTATTTGCAAAGAGATTGTCGCAACCGTACATTCTGGTTTGAAGTGGCCACAATCTAATTGAGGTCTGAATTTAGTCCCCACAACTAAAATTCGGTTGAAGCACAACCTCTAATGCGGTTGTTGCAAACTCTAGTTCGGATGTTGTCTACAGTATTCAAAAACCGGAGCACCGACCAACGGATCAATAGGTCATTCAGCGACCGCCGGCTTTCTGAAAATGCTCACTTTAGAACCATCTGTGAAAATAAGGTTTTACTGCCGGTCTCACCGTCTTTTATCTGGTTCCAAAATAGTATCTTTCAAAAAAACATTATCTACGTTCAATTTTCAGAATAATATTGTCAACCCTTTAAAAAAATAAAATTAATATTTATATACGTTTGAATTTTTATTATTCGATCTTTTAGTTGCTATGTTTTTAATAATTGTCCGGTTCAAGATCAACAAAAGAAAGTACTTTTAATAGAAATATTTAAAAAGTACTTTTTAATAGAAATATTAAAAAGAAATGTGTGAAATTGATCATTATGGTGGATGGTTGGGAATATACCTATTTCAATGCCCTCCAAAGCATATCATCAGCTCCCTTCTCCACAAGTATTTAGGTATATCATCACACATATACCTAAATTTGAAGACGGTACACTCTAAACGCCAATGTCATGGCAATCGTTGTCTTTTTTGAAACAACAACATCTACGAAATGACTTTCGATGAAAGCATGCATAGGAAGGAAATGTTGTGAATATTGATGGTTATGGCAACGTACTGTTGTGAATGTTTTCGCACAAGTAGGAGTTTAGACAATTCTCGCTTACTTGAGATTTGTTTATTCCTAGAATGATGAATTTCATGTAAAAATCGAGATGTATTGAACCCGACCCCCTCAGATATCGATGAAATTTTGTTTATAGCTAAATTTGATCAATACAAACAAACCCTCATTTTTATAAATGACTGTTTTGCGATTTTTTGGGCGTGCCACAGTGGGAAAGTTTTCGAAAAAACGCGAAAATGGTCGAAAAGAGCTCCATTTGAACTACAATAACTCACAATCGGCTGAACCGATTTCCATGATCTTGGTATCTTTAAAAGATATTTTAACAGGCTTTATGACACGTGTATAGCAATTTTTAAGGCAAGCAAGAACTTTTTGGGGTTAAAACATATTCATAATTTTCCTGGGACAATGTTTATTTATTTTACCTGTAAATATGAAATATAAGGGCAATTACTAGAAGTGACACTACTTAAAAAATTATATAAAAAAAACTAAAAAAGAACCCATTTTTATTTTTTGATATGGTATAGGTGAAGGATAAACCTTTCTAAAAAAATAATACACTGTAAAAAAACCCTTGATCTTTTTGGTTCTTTCGTTAGTTAAAATTTTCTTAAACGTGTCATAAAGCCTGTTAAAATATCTTTTTAATGATACCAAGATCATGGAAATCGGTTCAGCCGATTCTGAGTTATTGTAGTTTAAATGGAGCTCTTTTCGACCATTTTCGCGTTTTTTCGAAAACTTTCCCACTGTGCCACGCCCAAAAAATCCCAAAACAGTCATTTCTAAAAATGGGAGTTTGTTTGTATTGATCAAATTTAGCTAGGAACAAAATTTCATCGATATCTGAGGTGGTCGGGTTCGAAATTTCAGTTTTATCTCGATTTTTAAATGAAATTCATCTAATGTGTGATGATATACCCAAATACTTGTGGAGAAGGGAGCTGATGATATGCCTTGGTGGGCATTGAAATAGCTATATTCCCAACCATCCACCATAATGACCAATTTCACACATTTCTTTTTAATATTTCTATTTAAATGTACTTTTGCAGAGAAAAAGTACTTTTTAATAATTATTGATCTTGAACCGGACAATTATTAAAAACATAAAAATTAATATTTTTTCATTACATCCCATCAAGTGACAAGTGGCTGTCCATTTCCTATTTTTACTTTCACTGACTGATTTTTAATTGCGGTTTAAATTTTTTCCACAAAAAGTTCAATAGTACAATTTAAAAAAAATATGGAAGAAACAATTTCCATTGTTTGAATTTTTTCTATTAATAATTAAAATTAAATTTCCAAAAAGAAATTAAAAGAAGACAAACATTGTTTTTGAAGTATTTTTAGATCCATAAATCTTAACAAAGGTCATAATTTTTAAATGAAAAAGTTTATAAGTGTAGTATGAGAAATGTAAAATCTTTGGTAATAAAACATATTTAAAATGAAACGTGAGATTTAATGTACATAAATTGGCAATTTTAGGAGAACGAAATTGAAAAATCTCAACAATACAAAGCATAAAAAGTTGTGAGAGATATGAGACGTTTTTTTGTATGGTAAATCATCTCTCATACCTCTTATAACTTTTTATGAATAAGGACAAAAATGTGTATAAACTGTTTCTTTTGCAAAATTAACAGGTAGTTTTGTTTGAGCTTTATGTAAACATTGTTCACACAATTATTGTGATTTCTTTTCATTTTCTATTAAATTTAATTTTCTTTTCTTTCTTTTATCTTTTCTTTTCTTCCCTTTATCTATACAAAACATTCTTTAAAAAATTCCCTGTATAATTTAAATTTCCCATGAAAACTAAAACTAAAAGTTCACATATTTTTCGTTTCAAAATTTCACGAAAAATTAAATCATTTCCTTAAAAGATAAGCTTTTGCAACAAAATAAATACGAAACAATCTTCTTTCAAACCCGACGGTTTTAGGGTTTAGAATACTTTAAGCATAACCTATTACTAGAGTAGTCAAAAAAGAAGCCCATCCATTAATCCGGGGTTTCGGTTGTTTGGAAAAATTAAGGTTTCGGTTTATTTTTTATTTAGCAAAGAAACCCCGTTATAAATAAAATATAATCAAAAAAGTTTTAAACTAAATGTAAGAATTAACGAATAAAAGTTGGGCAAATCGAGAATGTTATTATAACAAAATTAAAAAATATAATCAATTGTTTACAAACTTTTTATTAAGTAAGCAATTAGTCTTTTAAGATGTATGTAAAAAATCAAACAATTGCACTGTTTTCTTTTAATTTTCCACTGGAAATTTTCAATTAAAAACACAACTAAAAAAATAATCAAATATTAAATTTCAATTATAATTTCTGTAGAAGCAATTCAAACAGTTTAAATTGGTTTTTCCATAAAAAGTTACGTGTACTCGTAGTATAATTTAAATTTTCTGTGAAAAATTCAAGCAAATGATTCTAAAATTTTGTCATAAGAATTTAAGGTAGAGTTTAAATATATTTTGATTTGGGAGCGAAATAAATTTGAAAAACCTCGGTTTCAAAGATTTTTCGAAAATGGTAGTATTCAGACAACCGGTGGTCGGTGAATGGTTAAAAAACTGGTGGAGCGGTTTTTGAATACTCTAACCACTACCGCGAACACTGCTACTAGTATTGCTTTTTATAAATTCGTTATTTGAGTACGAGTATAACGGAAATCTAATGATAAGTATTCCATCCACTGTTTTTTTTTTGTCACTCTCCATTTTGTTCAATATATTTATTATCTGCCGTGAAGAGGGAGTCTTTAATTTTTCATGTAATGGATAGGAATGTAATTTGGATGAGACTGGATGAGATGAGATTTAGAAATACGCGGCAATTCTTGAGGTCACGAATACTGATTGTTCGCGCACACGTTAGGCCATCGCTGACTTTTGCCAGCCCAGTGGTTGCTTATGTGTGTGCGCGAACAGATGAGTTCTCTGAGCGCCATCTCTCCCTTTGCACATAGCCCTTTCTGCTGAATATCACTCGCTATCGGTTTGGTGACACAAAACAACGAGTGTGATAGTCAGTAGCAAAGTGATATGTGAAACGGACAGACGGCAAAACCCTCGCGAGTAATTGTTAACCATAGAGTAAAAATAAAAGAATATTTGTAGGCAGTTGAAGAGCCACCATTCTTAAGCAAAAACAAGTTGTTATTTATTTATTTGCATTGTGTCTGCTTCACCACTACCGGCAGTGAGAAAGTGCGACCGACGGACAGCAAAGGCAAAACCACGGCAGTGCATTTACAACAACAACGCTAGCTGTGTTTGGGCTTTGTTTTTTCAACATCCACACGTCTGCTGTCCCTACGACACAACCTGACCCAACGTTGCTGTGACGTCACCAACATCGAGACACCAAAGAAGACATTGAAAGGTACGAGGGTAAAGGCGGCAGTCAAGGTACGAGGTGCACTGCGGAAGTTAAAGTTGATTGGTAAATCAACACTGATTAACAGAGTAGATGGTGATACCACAGGTAGTGATGCCGTTTCGTCCCTGCCAAAGGGAACCTTCTCCGATTGTCATGAATTCAGCCTGAAATGCACTGCAAAGATCTGGTAACCTTTGTGCAAGGTCTTAACGTCAACCCCGACTTTAGCATCTAGTTTGGAGCCATGGTTGTAAAAGCCTAAAAAGCTTCGAGAACCTCAAAGGTGCGTGTCATAATCAACTTCTATTGTGGATTGCCGCAGATTCCTTAAAATCGTCCCATGTCCATATGGGTTGGTGATTCATCACGAAGAATGTCTTAGACGAATTGCCGACGCATCGGTCATTTTCGTTTGCAGCAAATTTACGGGTTGTAAGGGGAGGGTAATCCGCAAACCCACGGAAGGGGATCTGCGAATGAAACTCTTGTTACCCACCATTGTCATTCTGTGGCCAGTACCGGTCACCAAACGACAATTCCCCAAAGCAATATCAGACGGCTAACAGCTATATATAATTAGTAAACAATTTTCTTTGATCGACTGTGGCTCTTCTGATACTATCGATAGTGTTTGACTTGCAACTAAGCTTTGTGTCCAGAAACTTTCAGTATCGTTTAGGCAAAAGTCTCTACCACATTGAGACGATGGCTGAATGTATGCTCCCTGGTAAATGGCACGAACTCGGGTTTCCTCGGATTAACGCAGCCTATTTTCAATGGACAACATAGATAATCTCCTGATTAAGTCCTGGAGCACATCTCTGCATATGGAATTTCCAGGTCATAAGTAAAGGTTACGACAGTAAAACCTGATTCGTCCAACGCTACCAACACACTATCCAGTGATAAATTCCAGAGAAGTGGAGATGAGACTACTGCTTGGGGGTTTTCTTTATTAACACTTCGAGTTATAATCGTGTGAGACAAGCACGTGGTTATGATGCTTCGGGTAAGCAATCCGATAGATAGATCTGATTTTATTGACCCCGGAAAGACGTTGTTAGAGGCACCTTCAATATCTACAAATGAGACAAGAGTGTATTCCTTCAGGTAAATAGATTTATCTATGGAACTCACTAAAGCGTGCAGAGCTGTTTCCGTAGATGTACGATTATTATAAGAGTGATGGCATGCGGACTACTGAGAAGTACCAACACTGAACGGAATAGCACAGGGATGAAAAGGTTAATCACCCCAAAAACTTTCGTCTTCGAAAGTGAGCTAACGTACAGTTTCATTCCCGCTACGACAATGTGTTCATCAACTGCAAATTGTTCGTCACTTCGAAGAACGTATGGTTGTTGCTGCAATGAATTTCATTCATTATTGCAGGGAATTTCTTTCGTTGCTGCAATGAATTTGTTTCGTTGTTGCAATGAATAAGTATCGTTCTTGCAATGAAATTAGTTGTAGGAGGGAAGTTGCTACACTGCTTCACCCCAAAAACTTTCGTCTTCGAAAGTGAGCTAACGTACAGTTTCATTCCCGCTACGACAATGTGTTCATCAACTGCAAATTGTTCGTCACTTCGAAGAACGTATGGTTGTTGCTGCAATGAATTTCATTCATTATTGCAGGGAATTTCTTTCGTTGCTGCAATGAATTTGTTTCGTTGTTGCAATGAATAAGTATCGTTCTTGCAATGAAATTAGTTGTAGGAGGGAAGTTGCTACACTGCTTCAATGAATTTGTTTCATTGCAGCTATGAATTTGGTTCGTTGTTGCTATGAACTTATTTCATTGCTGCAATGATTTTGCTTCATTGCTGTAATGAATGTGTTAAAGTGTGTTTGAAATTACTTATTGTACATAAATACACTTTTAGTATTACATTTTGAATATTTGTTTCGAAAATGGTCTGAATTTGGTAAATATAATTATATCCATTCCACTCGTCTGGAGAAAGATTATGGTAGTCGAGGGGTTGAGTGTTATGTGGCCGTTGTACTCAGGTCCTGCAATTAAAAACAGATATGAGGAATCTATTCTTAAGATTTCTATTTAAGATATGTACATATCTACCAATGTATGTCTGTACTTGCCATGAACATAAGCTCTACTCCCGTATGGATTTCATCATAGCAATTGCTCTACATATGTTCAAAATTTTCTTTAACATTGAACCATATCATTGTTTCTTAAATTATGCAATTGTTGTTGTGTTGAGGGTTCTGTCATTCAATTATAGCGCCACATCTCTCCGTAATTAAGCCACTGATCGCATTTTCTTCAACTGCTCTTTTATTTACTTTAACCAAATTTGTTAAAAGTTCGAAAGGATTCGTTTTATTGTACGTTAAATTATTGTTTTTTATGTTTGCCTTACTTGAAACACTTTGTTCAGTCCACTTCTTTGTTTTCATTGACTTCAATCCCAAATACTACTCCAACGAAAGAGGCGATACCGAATTATGGTTAAAACACCAAACACGAATATTTTGTTTCGATTTGTACCGTCACGCTCATACACACACACAAATGTTCAGTTACATATTTCGGGGTAGTATTTCTTCTATCGATGCACCTTGCATTTGTAGATACACAATTTACACAAACGATCACAGCAAACACACAGCAAACATAACAATTCTTTTTCTGAATAAAATATTATTACTTTACTAAGTTGAACTAATTAGTCTGTTTTAAAAAAATTATTTAAATTATTCTGGCGGAGAAATATGTCTACCACTTTCGGTTGGTGCAAATGAACTGATTTATTTCCTCTTGCTGGCCTCCTTTTTACGCTCAATCATTTTTTTGACTGCTTTTCTCTCTTAATCTTCATAAAACTTAGTTTCATTGCAATAACGAAATTGTTTCATCAACTGTAAATGCTGGCAAATAAATAGTAAAAATAAACAATAAAAAGTAAGAGATACACCAAATATCAATAGTTTAAATCTCGTGCACTTCGTTTTTTTTTAAATTTTTAACCTATTTTTCTACACAATTCAAATTAAATAAAATTGTTGCAAGAACGATAAGTAAATTCTTGCAGCAACGAAATGCAAAATTGTCAAAGAAATCATGTATGAAATTTTTCGTTGCAGCTACTACCAAATTGTCTGATATACGAAACTTTTCGTTGTAGTAACTTAAAAACATTAATGAAAATGTTTCATCCATACGACGAAGCATTATTCTTTCAGTGTATGATCATTCGCAGATGTGCGTCAATCAGCCTCACCAATGCCTTGACCAGAAAATATGGGAGACTGATTTATCTAAAGACTAATATGCAATTACTTCTCCGCTTTCGGCATTTGAATTTTCTCCATCTAATGGGAAAATAGGATAGCTTAATACAGCTCAGTTGTTTGTATGTACGTGGTCCAGTTTGTTTTACGAACGTTTCTTATATTCGGAAATGAAATGAACGAAAATCGTAACCTCCCATATTTTTATCAACTGAAACGAGCCCTGTGATGGAAAAGTGACATCAAGGATCCCTTTTCTATCTATACACCGAGCGAAAAATAGCAATATCATATTGATATTTTGAAATATTGATTTGATATTGCACAAAATGATATTTTTTGACGCTGGCGTAACCACTTTTTTCATATGGTTGTTGTTAATTTTATTTTTGATGCGACGTAAGCGTCGTGTTTGATATTTATAATATCATTTTGAAAATTTATAATATCAATTTGATATTGATCAATATCAAAGCGCTCGGTCACCAAGTACAACAATTAAATGTTTGTTGTGATTGTAGCCAATTTTTTCGTATCGTTGTAGTAAAATTTCATTTTGAAAATTTATAATATCAATTTGATATTGATCAATATCAAAACGCTCGGTCACCCAAGTACAACAGTTAAATGTTTGTTGTTATTTTTTTTATTTCTCTTAGCTTACGGTATCAATTTCATGTTAATGCATGAACCTGTAAAACACATACACATATATGTACATACACATATATGTATTGTTTTTACGAAATTGTTTGGCTGTATATCACACGCATTTTCTGTGGTAAAAAAAATTTACAAAAACAAATATATATTTGATTTTTGCCTGATACATTTTTTCTGACGTCGCGGCAGCATTACCCATGATATTTCTTGCCTATGCTTATATGCAAAAATGATATTGCCTATCGGCTCAGTTGAAAAGTGACATTTAATCAGTGTGGTGTTAATTGCTTATTGTCGTATTAACAGAAGAATAAATAAAGAAAGGGAATAAAGTGAATAAATAAATAAGCAAAACATTTAAATTTAAATAAAAGTTAATTATAAAAAGTTAATTGTAGAAAGTTTTTCAAATGGAGGATAAATTAATGCAGCTGCTTGCAGAATTTGAGCTGCCAGAAGTATATCCTTTATTAAAAAGTAAGCTATTAATTTTTTAGCGCACAAAAATTATTAGTTAATTAAATAAGAGTGAAAAGTGCAAAATATATGCGGTGTTTATACATAAATACATACATAAACAACTGTACAATATGCGTGTTTTTTTTACAAGGCGCTAACGCCATAAAAAAGTTCATATGGAAAAAAAAACAACAACGTTGTTACAGCCGGCGAAGTTTGTATGTATTAATGTATGTATATATTTATGTATTTGAAGTACTATTTGTGCTATTTATTTTGTACACAAACTGCAACTGGTAATATTTATAAAAAATATTTATAAAAATTTTAAATATTGTTTGCTAAAATCGGCTATTATTATTAATCTAGTCCAACATCAATTTGTTTTACTAATTTATTAAGTGATTTTAGCAAAAAAAAAACCAATTTTATTTACTAAATTATTATTATATTTACTATATTATATTGTTTTTTAAATATTTTCCAAAAATTAATTTTTTTCATAGTTCGCGATTGATTTTAATTACCTCTATCCTGGAAAAGGTAACTCGTTTAAGGAACAATGGGACTGCAGTAAGTCAAAAATTGTTGAATACATAGAAAAAACCTCCATAATTCAGCCTGCCAACGACAGCTCTTATCTTACAAAGCAGCAAAGATCAAGGTAAAATTTGCATCGGTTAGTTAGTTTCTCATTAATAAATTAAAAATCTTTGCAGAGATACAAAACTATTTAATAATAATTTTGTTGGTTGGAGTACTGCAACCCACTGCCCGTTTTAAACTCGCTGATGGAAAGGGACACAAAAAGGTGACTATTTCGGATGCCCAGCACAGTCTAGTTCTAAGACTTCCATCATTAAATGATTTAGAAATTTGAAATTTTTTCCAAGTTTAATATCTTACCCTTTTTGAACTGAAATCAATTTTAATTTGTTTAAATATCTTATTATTTTTGAAAACTTTGAAAGTTTGTCTAAGTTATATGTACTAAATATAAACGTAAATAAAAAATTTAATAAAAATATATATTAAATTTGTTTTATTTTTAAAATCAAATTATAGATTTCGTATTCAAATTTATTAATTATAGATTTCGTATTCAAATTTATTAATTTTTGATTTAAAATTTTAGATATCAATTTCATTTTGATCAATATCAATTTGATGTTGGTTAATATCAATTCGATATTGATGAATATCAATTGGCATTTTTATTTTGACATTTTAGATGTCAATTTGATATTGATCAATATCAATTTGATGTTGGTTAATATCAATTCCATATTGATGAATATCAATTGGCAATTTTATTTTGACATTTTAGATGTCAATGTGATATTGATCAATATCAATTTGATGTTGGTTAATATCAATTCGAGATTGATGAATATCAATTGGCAATTTTATTTTGACAGTTTAGATGTCAATTTGATATTGATCAATATCAATTTGATGTTGGTTAATATCAATTCGATATTGATGAATATCAATTGGAATTTTTATTTTGACATTTTAGATGTCAATTTGATATTGATCAATATCAAATGGCACGGTTGACTTTCAAGAAAACAGTTTATTATAATTTATTATTTATTTATTCCAAGAGAAAATAGCGACCGAGACATTTGATATTGAACGATATCATATTGATATTTTTCGCACTTAGCCCCATTTTGTTAACGTTTAATATCAATTCGTTAACGAAAATATCAATTTGATATTGTTTTTTCGCTCGGTGTAGTATTAAAGGTAGGTTCAGTGTCCTAGTTATAACCATAAATGTTAGTGGAAAAAACATACTGTAAAGTGTATTTTCACTTTAATGTATATTTTTACTTCAAAAAATTGTGTACTTCATTGACGTCCGCATAAAAAGCGAGACCCAATTTAAATTTCTCTGCTTCATCAGAAGTGACGGCCATAGCGCAAATAGCCTGATGCTAACCATTTGTGGTCATTATTCAACCTACCTGTTCTCATATATGTTCTATCCAAATAGGCAACATCTTCGTTGAGTAAATTTTCCTTTCACCTTTTGTTATTTTATGTACTGGTTATTGTGTTATGCATTTCTGCTAATAACTACTTGTGTTATCATTAGTTCTGAAACTTAAATCTAAATCGGAGTTGGCAGATATATGTATATTCTACTTCTATCGGAAAACTTATTTCGGGAAACGGGCGGCGAAATAATTCATTGGCAACGTCTTTTCTGTATGTCTGAGGGGATCAGTAACCATAGTAAGCAATTGAACAGGTTTAGGGTTTATTATTCTGTAATGTAATATCAGTTGTGTAAAAGTTCTTGAAAACCCCTGTTAATCGATCTTAAATAACTGGTGCAACCAGTTATGTATTTTTATTCAAAAATGCAATGAAAACATTAAAATAAAAAATAAATTTTGTTTCAAAAATGATTTTTTCATAAAACAAAAGTTCCGATGATTCGTTTTGTATTTTGTAGCATCACTTCTTAGTGTAAATCCTGAAGTTTTAATCTGAAATGCCCATAACTTTTTGAGAAACAATGCTAAACATAACTACGGGTTTGTGCTTTTCATATTAAATATTTATTAAACAAAATACTCTATGATACGGATTTTTCTAAAGTTTTATATTTTCACATTTTTATCAATGAAAAGCTAAATTCCATTTCTTACATGGACTGGTTACACTGAAGCTACCAGTTTATTTAGTTATCTTAAAAATCTTAATTATAATGACTATTTTCGAACTCCGTGACAAGTTTATCATGCTAAATGCTATACCACGGAAAAATACAACTCTGTGATATAGATTAAATACTCACCTCACAGCACTGTAACAATGCGAGAACGCATGAGGAAAAGAAGAACATGGTGGAAAAAAGCTGTCTGTTCTTGTTGTTGGAATTATAGGCCTGTCAGTATATGTTGATACTTAGAGATCTTCGATCGATACTAATTCGCTAGAGTTGTGTAGTTCACGAACGAACTAGTTCAATTGAACGATTCATTCTTGTGAACTAGATGAACTAGTTCACACTGTTCCGCTCATTTGTTTTAGTAGTTCACTTGTTTCAGTCGTGCAGTTCCCTCCGCCAGTTTCTAGTTCATGCTCTGTGTCTCACTCAATCTGTACAAAGGTGCCTAATGTTGTTTTCTATTGAATTACCTTCCATATTAAATTGGAAGTGCCCAAAACCGCATGTACTATTTCCATTGTTTCCAAAAAATGTTGCTAGGTAAACCAAAAAAACCAAGGGGAACACTTTTTAGAGACAGTGCCTACACTGATTTTAAATTTTCGGAATATATTGTTTTAATTACAAACTATTATAATTTTTCCAAATAACACTGTAAGTAAAATTTGAAGTTTTGAAATTACACACAAAAACACTGAGACATCCCAACTAATTTTTGGGTCATAGAATCCAGTGGGATACTCAGTTTTAAAAAGTTAGCTCAAAATAACGAGATATTTCGATTTCAAATATGACTTTATTTGAGGGAAAAACCTGCAAAAGCTCTTGTTAAATCAATTTATATGTATTTTTTCGACAAAATGTAACCGTTGAAATAATAGACATCTATTTGGAAGCAGAATTAGTTTACCTCTTACAATTTGGGGCCATAATAATTATAATAATTTTGGGATTCGGGAGTTTGGGATTCCGTATTTTGGGATTGGCATCCCTATTCAAAAAAGATGCTGTAATATATATAAGTGTTCACTTTGACAGATTAGGCCCTACCCGTCGCTATAGATGTTAACACATCACAAATATAAGCATTTTATTGACCATTTTGAACAAATTGAAAAAATGAGTGACGAAAAATGCAGATCACATTGCGAAAAATTAAATATGTTTTGTTTTGCGTGTGGAAAATTTACACCGAAAAATCATCGACGACATTTGGTTGAAGATGCCCTCAAAGCTTACAATCAGTATTTTTTGGTTACCTCCGCTGAAGAAATGCGAAATGTTGATCACGCACCTGACTTTACGTGCATCACATATTTTAGTGCATTAAACAAATGGTGGAAATTACGGCGATATTCAATGCCATTTGGACTTACAATGATATGGAGCGATCCAGGGGAACATGTTGCAGAAAATTGCTACGCATGCAAGAACGATGTAAATGGTCTCAAATCGAAAGAGTAAGTTCACTTAGATAGACTATAAGTATATGGAATACATAATAATTTATTCTTATAGAACGATCCGGTTTTATATACAAAGGTGTGCTAAGTGCTCACGTACCAGTTATAATCCAAACAAAGGATGAATTGCCTGTCCCAGTACATCCAACGACGTACCAATATGATACTGCGTCCTATGAAGTACAATCACAAACTTCAGCAACATCATTACATCATGCTGATTCTGATTACCTTCAACCAGTTATATTTACACTATCCATCATTAATTTCGCAGGAACATTTAGATAGAATCGTTCGAAATCTGAAGCTATCTCAAAATAATGCAATGACTTTGGCTTCGGAACTAAGAAGCGTCAACGTGCTGGCACCAGATGCAAAAGTTACATCTTACAAATACCGGCAAAACAATATATGCCTTATTTCATGCCGTCCGAGGACGCAGCTTATGCATATTGTCAAGATATTCCCGGTTTAATGAATGAAATGGGAATCTGCAACTACAATCTATCTTTATGGCGTCTTTTCATAGACTCTTCAACAAGAAGCTTAAAAGTAGTCTTGCTATTTGAAAACAGCAGAATGCTCTTGGAATGCATGAGTCGTATGATATCATGAAATTAATTCTGGAACGCATCAGTTATGGCGAACACAGTTGGCGCGTAAATTGTGATTTTAAGGTTCTTTCACTACCCTGCAGTTTCACAAGTAGTGGCTGGCAACTTTTCATCGACTGCATTGCCGATGACTTATCATCGACTACATCGCCGATCACATTAGTACTCAGTGGTAATCTGTAAAGTGGTGTCTCGAGAGATTTTCTATTGTTATTCGTTAATGAAGTAACCTTAAGAATTTAATAGTGTTATTTTCACCTAATGGCGGCTACACACGTTACAACGGTTGTACAACCGGTTGTATGAGAGTGTTGGGGCTTTTTACTACACACGCTACAACCTCCGAACCAACCTGTGAACCAATCTCATTTAAAAAATATTTTTCGTGTGTAAAGATGAACGCGGACGTTCTCGCTTTATTTGTTGTAAATGAAATTTTTGAGGAAGAAGAAGAAAAACAACAAAATGAACAAAGAAAAAAAGAAAGTGGACAAAACATTGGCTGCAGAATAAGAAAAAATTTTCAAACAGTAAACTTTTGAAAACATTAAAAGAAACTGAGCCAAAAGACTACAAAAATTATTTGAGAATGACCGAAGACACATTTAATGAGCTTTTATCTAAAGTAAGAATTAATATTAATAATATTCCACAATTCCGGCATGTTTTTATAAAGTTCAATAAAATCTCGCATTTCCTCGCAGTCGTCCATTTTTATTTGTTTTGATTTTGCACTAATCCAAGCGATTTCAAATTGAAGCGAACGATGTTACTCTCACAACAACAAAATTAAAATGAAGAAAAAACAAAGAGGTTGTATGACATGCATACACACGTTACAACCGTTGGACCAACATCACCAAAAAATCAAAAAATTTTGATTTTCGTACAACCATCAAAATGTTGTACAACCGGCTGTAACGTGTGTAGTCGCCATAATGGTTTAAGTTGTTAACTTTGTAGTTGAATTGAAATAAAAAATTTGAGTTTAAAAAAACAAGTTGCTACTTGAGATAATTTATTGTACAGTACTTTTATTCAAATTTGACTATTGTCTAAACGCATTCTTTTCAAAAGTACTGAAAACGCATTCTTTTCAGAAGTAGAAATGAAAAAAACCACCAACAACACATGCTACATTGCAAATAGAAAAAAAAACAGGACACAAACAAAAAACTGTAACGGGAACCCAAATAAAAAAACCCACCAACAACACATGCTACATTGTAAATAGAAAAAGAAAACAACAAAAACGCATCATTCATTTACCACACTTGAGAATATGAGCTTGGTTGAGGGACGCAATTCAAAACGAAAAGACGTGCGTTGTGTCTGTTTCGCTAATTGAACTGTGTGTTACAGATAAATTCATCGAGGAATGGTAGTGCAAATGGTGAGCCATCACCAAAGCGGCCATCGCCATGTTAAATTCGCCGCTCAAAAGCATTGCGGGTAGTTTAGCAGGTAATCGATGGCTTTTTGTGGTAGTCGATGAATTCTTCGACGTAGAGTCGATTCCCTTTAGTGCAGGGAGTCTATGAATTCATCGATGTAGAGTCGATTCCCTTTACTGCACTTGCTATCACTGTTTGTCGATGAATTTGTCGACGAAATGGTACCGACAAATTCGTCGATAAAATATTACCGATAAATTCATCGAGGAATGGTAGTGCAAATGGTGAGCCATCTCCAAACGGCCATCGCCATGTTAAATTCGCCGCTCAAGAGCATTGCGGGTAGTTTAGCAGGTAATCGAAGGCTTTTTGTGGTAGTCGATGAATTCTTCGACGTAGAGTTGATTCCCTTTACTGCAGGGTATTAGCTGGAATGCAGACTGGCTATACAAAGTACATGTGTATTTTTTGTAAATGGGACAGCCGTGCAAAATGCAACCAGTACGAACAGCGAGATTGGCCAAAACGCGATTCGCAAGTTGTTGGCGAATTTAATGTAATTCCTCCACCATTCTTCATATCATGCTGGGAGTTGTAAAGAGTTTTTTACAGCGTTTGGTTCGCGTTAACGGAATTGCATTACCATACTTGAAAAACAACGCTTTTCCTAAATTATCAATTGATAAATTAAAAGAGAGTAATTTTGTGTAACTAAAAGTGTGTGACTGCAATATATTTTATATCAATTTTTTTAACAGGTGTAGTTAACGGTCCAGATATACGGGAACTTTTAAGGGATTAAGTTTTTCTGAAATGTTAGATGAAACTAAACTAAATACATGGAACTCAATTCTTGCGGTAATTGAAAACCTTCTTTGGAAAAACGCTCACCAGAGGACCGTGATTATATGTGATTAATATGTCGTTGAAAATCCACATGTTACATGCACATTTCGATTTTTACGAACGACAATTGTCCACAGAAACTGGCGAAAGATTTCATCAAACCATAATGGCATTCGAAGACCGTTTCGCAGGAAAAAGAATAGACTCAATGCTTGCTGATTTCTGCTGGTCGATTGCAAACAAAGAGTAGCAATTGAATAAATCCAAAAGAAATATAAAATCATCAAAATAAGAGCAAATGTAGTTCCATGTCCGCTTGAACATGGACGTCCATTATTTCTAGATATAAATTTTGACAAATAAATAATAAACAAATTGATTTTAAACCAGTTTTTAAAGTTTTTTTATTCAAATAAAATCAAAAATCGCCTTAAATCTACTACAAATTTAAAATCGAAATATCTCGTGATTTTAACTTTTCAAAACGGGGTACACCACTGGATTCTACGATCCAAAATTAGGTTGACGTGTCTCGGCGATTTGGTGTGTCATTTTCACCTACTTACAGTGTAATTAGATTACTTTTTAACCTTCATTGCCAATAGGATTCAGAACCTAGACTCATCACATAAAGAGGAAATATACTTAAATATACCAATTTTGTACGAAATGTAATGTAAAAATTGTGAAGTGAGTACCATGGAAATAAATGTCTCTTAGTTTTTAAGTATGGTTAATGGTTCGGGAGATGTCAGCCTCTAAGTCTGAAAACAGAAGTTGAGTCAAAACGTGTTTGACACATGCAGTAAGAAAATGTATAGAAATTATATTTGCTTTCTATCCTTTGGTGTGCCTTGGCTCATAAGATATTTATTCAAAAATATACATGTTATTAAAAAGTAAAATTAAAAAAAAATTGAATACTCGTAATTTGTTGATTTAAAATTGCGAAATATCCAATAAATTATGCTAAAAAGTTGACGAACAATATCAAATCTTAGGCATATTTTGGAAAAGTGTGAAAAATATGCTAAAAAGCATTGAAGCATCATGTTTCAAAAAAAAATATGCTGAACCGAACGATTAGTGAAGCCACAACATACACCAGAGAGAGAGCCCCAAAAACTCGCGTTGTCAATTGCTCTCTCACTCTATGTGTCCAACTCAGGGATGTGAAATGAAATTTCACAAATTGTACTAAGTTGCAAGAAAAATTGTACTTTTTTCGGTCCGATTGTACCAAATCCTTGTTTAATCTTTTATTAAAAAGTAACTGAAAACGTTCATATAAGTTCATTTGTGTGAGAACAGTTAACAAGAAAACAATCACAATACATGTATTATTTACCTTTAAGGCTTACTTTGTATTGATATTTAATAAATAAAATAAAAATAACATAAAAGGCTGATTGAAGTTAATTTGTAATAATTAGTTCTATATAGATAAACTTAACAATTAATATTAGTGTTTAATTTAAAAAAGGTACACAAAAGTCTATAACTTGTTGAAATCTGAATATAAAAGGAGTATTTAGGATCTACTTCTTGCTAACAAATTCCTAGACATTTCAAAATTGTAGCAGCACAAATTACTTGACTTTAGCAAATCCTTTGTTTGGATTAGATTGGAGACAGTGGAAACAAATAGTCCGGTCCTCTCTTTGGTTTTTATACATTTTAATACGAAAATAGATGAATGAGGAATGGATAATATTCCTCTAGTAATTCTGAAATATCAGTAAACATAAGTTCATTTATTTCATTTTTAATTTCTGATACCCTCGACCAAAACGTGCATATATTGTCGTTTCTCAAAGACTTACTAATTTCTACCTCCGTCATGGCTCGAAACTTGTTGTTTATAACAATATTTTTATACTCATTAGGAAACATTTTTAATATTAATAGTACAATGCTAGAAGCTCTTCCCAAAATAAAAATTTCTGGCGCAAACTTGTTCAACCATTCTAATATTTCATTATTAAAATCTACTTTTGCTTTAAAGACCTCGCAGAATTTGAAGTACAATTTTTATACATCAATTTTTGTTCCACAATATATTGCGTCCATAGGAATATGGTTTCCATTGATATTTATTTTTAATATATCACTGTCATCTATATATATCCTTATTTATAAGTATCAAATTGCGAGCTATTTGTTTAAATTACAATTTTAAGCGATCTGAAAAAATATGCATTCTGGTATCCTCGGATTTCAATTCTATATTTATAGTGTTTATAATTTTCAAGACATACTGTAGAAATAAAAATAGCATTTATGAAGTGGATTTGAAAGCGACATTGTCAAGCATGATATCTTGTCATATTGCCAAACATGGAAAACCATTTACAGATGGGAAACTTATTAAAGAAATTTGCACTCAAATTTTTATGAAAATGAATTATGAAACTGACATTGTTCAATCTATTCCCATGTCCCCTAGAACCATAGGTAGACGTATAGAAGAAATAGCTTTCTCTATCGAGGCTGAAATTTGGAAAACTGTTAACAATTGCCAGTATTTTACCATTTCATTAGATGAAAGCACCGACATTAACGATTTATGTCAGTTAGTTATTTGCATACGAAGCGTAAATTCTGACTACATAGTGTTTGAATCAATGTTCTCCATCGAAAGCTTACAGGAAAATGTTACTGGTAAAATTTTATTTGATGTTGTAAATGAAAGTGTTTTTTCAAAATTAGACATGAGAAAGTTAATTGGAGTGTGTACGGATGGTGCTTCCGTTATGACAGGTAAAACCTATGGATTTATAGGTCAATTAAAAAAACATGGGATCGAAATTTCATCTCTTCATTGCATTATCCACCAGGTTGCACTTGCTTCAAAGTTTCTGAGCAATCTTCCTGCCATGAAAACGGCAGAGAAAATAATCAACTTAATAAGAGGAGGACACCATTCTTTAAATCATAGAAAATGTGTAAAAATTTTAAAAAATACCGACGCCGAACATTGTGACCTTAAAATGTTTACAGAAGTAAGATGGCTTAGTCGGGGTGATAGCCTTATCAGGCTTTACGATTTAAGAGAAAGGGTACTAGAGTTTTTGGAAGTCGAAAACTTAGGAAATTCTGCCCATTTAGTAGAGGCCTTACAAGACAAAAACTTTCAAATCGACCTAGCTTTTCTAACAGACGTAACCAATTTCGTGAATAAACTCAATCTTCAGCTTCAAGGAAAAAATAAAACTATTTATAATGTATATAAAAGCATTCTTCAATTCAAAATAACACTTTTTTTACTATTAGCCGATGTTAAAGAAGAAGATTATTCAAGCTTCCCGAAAACATCCTATTTTGCCAATATTAACAGCTTACAGAAGAATGAACACATTGAGATACTAGAAAGCCTTATAAATAATTTTGAAAATAGATTTAAAGACTTAGAAGAATTGAAGCCATTGATGGATATTATTGAAAATCCTTAAAAATGCGATATTACCAGCTACGAATTTTGTATCCAATCGGAGTTAATAATTCTTCGAAGCGAAATAGACGTTATAGATAAGACGGATGTTATAGAATTCTGGAAAAAGGTTGATGGCAACTTTTACCCACACTTAAAGGCAGTTTCATACAAGTTATTATCTTTTTATCCTACGACGTACTTTTGTGAACAAATTTTTTCAGACTTAAAATTCATACGTTCCAAGCAACGAAATAGAATAAACCATTCACATTTAAAAAGCATTCTCTTAATCAGAAACTGCAATGAAACAATTAATATTGCTCATATTACTGAAAAAACACCTTTCCCATAGAACTTTTTTAAGACGTGGGAAAATATGTCATCAATGTCGCACTTTAATTTTTTTCAGTGCACAATATTTTCTCTCACCAACACACAATAATTTTTATTTTTGCCGACCGCTGGTGTAAAGTAATGTCGGAGTGGCTCCCACTGTTCTAAAACTCTGTTAATAACTTCCTCGCGTGACAGCCAACGGGTTGTTGAGTATTTAAAAATTAAGTGAAAATCAGTACCAAAATATTGTTGAAATTTTGAGAAGTCGTCCCTTCTATTAGAACCAGTGTTGCCAATTTGGCGGATTTAACAGTTGTATATTTTAGCATATTAAGAGCTGTACATTGTAGCATTCCTTGTTATTTTACCCAATTTCGTTTTCTGATAGCTCAGCGCTGGAATTTTTTTTCATGATTTCGTAGCAAAATTATATTTAATTGAAAGTGTTAATCTACTCTCTGCTGAATGTGTTTTAAAACAAAACAAAGATGGCATAATTCCGCATTTGAAATTATTTGTAACATGCCGTGATACAATCGATGTTATAAATAGTCAGTATACCAACATATCGTTTGTTAAATGGACTGAAATTTCCATAACAAGTTCATTTTGGGTTGAAGTGTTCTATTTTAAAGACTCTGTAGGAAATAATCCATTCAAAGAATTAGAAAATTTTGCGTTAGAAATTTTTTCTTAGCTTTTGTCAAATGCAGAGGTCGAACGAGTTTTCAACTAAATATGGTTAAAACTAAATTAAGAAACAGATTAATAACAAGTACTGTAAATGCTGTGCTTAATGTCACGTAAGTTTTTAAATTAATATATATACTCATATTTTCAAAAATATTTTTCTCGTTTTTTAAATTTCAGATATGGTCTCAAATGTAATAACAAATGTTGTTACGAGCATGAAGTTCCAACATCATTACATAAAAATGTCGGAATACTTGCGGCATATACCAGTGAAACAGTGGAAGACTGGTCGTACATTTTTAACTAAATAATTTACTCTATCCATATTAAAATGTAAGCAACTGAAAACTAATTACTTTCTGAAAGCTAGTTTCATCATAAATTTAAAAACCAATTCTAAGCTTTTTACACTATACGTATATGTATTTATACATATGGTCAAAAATTTGAAAAAGTAAACCAGAACAAAAACCATTTTTTTTTTAATTTTGCTGGATTTGTTGTCATAATCAGATAAAGGGTAGTTCCATGCACCTATCCGCAAAAATCCAAGCTCAAAAATTATCAATAACCCTATTTTTAGCGGCCTTTTTCATTGCTTTGAAGTAAGAAAAATATTTTTCATTTGTTGATCATTTACAAGAATTTCGAAATTTATAAAACTTTATTTTTCCCTTAAAGTGCAAACCAATAATAATATCGTTTCTTTTGTCATTTTCCGATTTAAAAGCAATTAAAAACTGCCGCAAATTCGATTCTCACGTAACAGATAAAATACTGAAAAAGTTTTTATACAGACGAACAATTGTCTAAAGTATCCGTGCTTTCGGATTTATCGTGTGTTTTGCCCACATTTTCAGAAAATAAAAAAAAATCGGTAGGTTTGTATTTTAAATTAGATAAAAAATAGTGATAAAATATTCTCACGTAACAGACCAAAATTAGCTCAAGCTACAATTATTCAAACGTAACTTAAGAAACTTAGTGCTACCACTCATTCTCACCAATATAATACGAAAATACGACCCTGTTTTTTGAAATCGTAATGAAAAATAAAAATCAAAGCAAACAAAGAAAAAATTTTGTAGCTTACACTTTGTCAGGAGCCGGCACTGCCTGTTCTTTAATTTTGTCAACTTCAAAACTGCAAAATTATTACTTCAAGCTGTAAAAGATTAAAATAACCATGGCCAAAACTAAGGATAATAGAAAAGATGTAAGTTTTGTACCATCCACGCACATTTATTGTTTGCATACATTTGTTAAAAACTCTGTTTATTTTTTTATTGAAATATAAAAATGAAGTCAAGAGCTCATATACAGCAAAGGTACGTAGACAAGTTGAAAAAAACGCAGAAGTGGGAAGAATTTAAAAAAAAACGCGCAGATGCACAAAGAGTACGCAGAGCTAAGGAAAAGGAAAATGAGAAAAATTTGACTGTAAAAGAGTTATCTGATCGGAAAAATAAGAAAAGAAAAATTTGGCGAGAAAGAAGCCAAAAAAGCTACAGAAAAAATAACATGAAGGGATCATCAGACGAAGATGGTGCATTGAATGGTACTGGTAATACAGGGTACAAAAGTGTTCAAGCACTTGGCAAGGCAGTTAAAAAAGCCCGAAGTGCTTTACCTACATCCACTTCAAAGCAGAAAGTTATTTTGTCAAAAATATTAAGCGGCTTTTCAGAATCTGATAGAAAAGAAATGTGTGGTTTTGTTACAGCAAATCATTCACACCAAAATAATGAATTTAAAGACCTTATTGTCAAGGAAATATAAGACTTTTTCGAGCGAGACGACATTTCGAGAGTGTAGCTAAAAGCAAGAGACACAAAAAAGTACAAAGACGCCATAACAGGTGAAGTACGAGAGCTATCAACAAGGCACATGCTTTTGCCGCTTAAAGAATCGCACGCTATATTCTGTGAGGAAAGGAAGAAGGAGGTTAAATGTGAGTATTTAGGGATCTTAGGATATTTTGGTGCAGTTTCAAACACAAATTTTTTTTATAGATATTTGCAGCTTAAGTTTCTTTTGCAACAACCGACCAAAACACGTAAAACTTATAAGTAGCTTACCCCACGACATGTGTATTTGTTCATACCATGCAAATTTTATTGAAGCAGTAAATGCACTTAACAGCTATGATCCAATTGTTCCTACTTATGAGAACAATTTCGTAAAACAATTTCTTTGCGAAGAACAAGGTCCAGAATGTTGGTTGTCCAATTGCCTACAGTGTTATGGCATATCATTGCAGCGTTTGTAAAAGGCTATCGGAAATTTTGAACCCAATATGACAGTCGAATGGATGTTTTGGGGAAAAAAACAGCACATCCAAGCGAATCGAAAAAAATAAAAAAAGTGGTACTTTAATGGGCTTAGTTCTTCATATTGTCAATCTTTCACCACAATTTTTAAAACATAGTTTTGTAAAACGTGAACAAGCGATATGTTTAATAAAGTTGATCGTTTGCGAGTAAAAAGTGACGACTATCCACAAGAAAGTGTGGTGCAAATCGATTTTGCCGAAAACTATGTTTGCGAAGCACAGGACGAGGTTCAAAGTGCACACTGGAATCAGCGTCAGCTCACATTATTTACTTCCGCCACATTTCATCAGAGCAACACGCAGTCATAAATTTTTGTCTCTAATAATTTAAGCCATACCAAAGAAACTATTGTACCATATTTGTATAAACTTTTGTTGCAGTTACCACCGAGAGTGACAATAGTAAAAATAGCGACGGTCCATCTTCGCAATTCAAAAACAAATTTATTGCAGCTATCATTCCACTATTTGAGACAAAACTGAACCTTAAAATCTTTTGGAATTTTTTTGCCACCTCGAACGGTAAAGGGCGACTGCTAAAATGCTGGTGCGAAGACAGGTCTTGTCAAGGAAATTCTCTGTGAACAGTGCACCCGATTTTGCAAATGAAGAAGTTACTGATGCGGAGGTGGAAAAAATCAACAAAGAACTAAATACGGCATTACTTTTTACAAATGCAAAAAATGTAAAAAATATTGCTTCTTCGCACCATTTGCAAGAACAAAATGATACTATCATCTCATTTCTTACGTCAAAGTTAGGATATAGCAGTGCAAAAATATTTTGATATTTATTTCGCCTCTTAACTTGTTCTTAAAACCAAGAAAAATAAATTTTGAAACAAATAAATGCTATTCTATCTTTTAAAAATCGCACAAATTTTGTAACAAACTTTTTTCTCACGTACCAGATATACAATTTTTGGAGCATGGTAACCATAATTGTGCACCAATTATTAATTTCTTGCACTCAAAATGTTCTCTGAACTATTGGCTATAAGTTTGCCGAAGAAACTTTCAATCTACTTTTAACAGATTCACAGATTTTATTAGCTCTTTGAAACTTACTTAAAATCGGCTTCCAAATTTTCTCACGTAACAGATCAATGTTTGACTCCAATTATTTTCTTACCGTAATACATACAGGTGTTCTTTATATAAAAAAAGTGTGTAACTTTGAATATATTATTGAAATATTATAAAATTTTGGCACAACGATGTACAATGTGCCATATTTTTAGAGCTAAAGACGTTTTTTATCGTTCGAATCTCACGTAACAAACCAAATTTTTGACCAAATGTATACTCGTATTCCTTTTAAGGAAAAATAAATGAAATTCGTATGTGTTTCGCAAATAAAATGCGTTTTATTTCGATATTCTCATAATCTAGCGGATTTTTAAAAATTTCGCCGCAAAATATAATTTTTAGCGGATTCTAGCGGATTTTTGGATACATTTGGCGGTATTTTACAGAAAATACTTGGCAACACTGATTAGAACTGTTGAAGAAATGATAATTAATATATTTGATGAATTCATCAATACCATCTGGGATAATGCATTTTGAAGCTGCATAGGAGACTAGTTTTAAAATATGGCATATACATGCGTTAGTAAATTTTGGAACAAGAGCCTTTAATTTTGGCCAATTTCTTTCGGCCAAAAGAGCTTCTATGCCTCTCTTCGTGCTCTCTTAATGACGACGCGGTTCGAGTTGCTTTGGTATTTTACTCTTTGGTTGGCATTATACGGACAGAAATAAAAGGGAATGCGTATTCTCTTTCAATACAAACAGCATAAAACATAATTTAGCTTTCATTAGTATCAATCAAACAGTTTTAAACTTAGTATGCTGAATGGTCAATAATCTGTATGTCTTCTATGGTCTCTCATTCTACATCATTTCCCTAGTACCTTTTCGATCAGCTATGCAATAGAAACCCCCTGGTTAAACTAGTCATTGGGGTGCTATTGTACTTTTAACTTTCAAGAATACATTTGTACCAACGTTTCCATCCTTGATCCAACTAAAACAGTGTCAGACATTTCTCAAATTCCTATTCCCGTGGGAATCGGCAAAAATATGCTGCTACTCTGAAGTTTACACACGTACACTATAAGTTTATTCGTGCGATATATGGATATACGATGGTAAACGATCGGCTGTTTTACTCGGGGATCACACGCGGCAAAATTACTTGCGCAAGGCTTGAGTTTATAGGAGAGAGAGGGGAAGACAACGGCAGCTCCTCTCTCTCTCTCCTATAAACTCTAGAATTGGGCAAGTAAAATTACTGTGTGTGATCCATGCGCCATGCGCCATGTATTTTATGGACGGTCGGGGTCAACTTCTTCTGTGGATACATTTCTGCTAAAAGAGATGCAGTTTTCGATGCATATTCTCCATATTTTGTAAAATTGACGTTTTCTTTGCAGTTTAAAACATTCAAGATCGTTCCCAATCTTTTCACAATTTGATTGTCAATTCCAGTGATTGTAGTTACTGCCTCATCATTTTCAAAAAATCTCCTAGAAGTGTTTCCATCGTTTGAGTTACCGTATCCGTGCTTGGGACAGTCTACTTTTAGTCCAACTTCTTTAAAAAAAGCATCCTGTATTTGCTTCTTTCTGATCGTTTCCTTATCCTTTATTGATGTATTTTCATCGAAGTTTTCCTCCTCTTGTGGTAGGGTATACGCCAGTTTTAGCAAGAACTCCATACACCTTATCCTTGCGTGCAATAGTGATATTCCATATTCGTAATTCTCCTCGTTTGTAGAATCGTTTAAATTACCAAAGTTCTTCTGACTCTTTTTGCAAATCGGGCATGACAATGTTGAGGTTGTTCCTGTCAGTTCGTTTACGACTTTTCCGTCAACCATGGTCAGGTGGAACTCGTAATTGCATTCAATATATTTTCCTTCTCTAATATGCAGCTTTGTAGGCTTAATCTTGCTTATTTGTTCTTCAATGTCCTTCACCGTGGTCCTTATGAGTTCTGCCGATTCCCTTGCAGACTGAAACATTATTGGTCGGCAATAATGCACTGATGACGGACGTGGATTTTTCCAGTGTAGGGAAACATCAGATTTTAGCCGCAAAGGAACAACAGATGCCATAAACATATTTCCGTCCGATATTGTAGCGTCATCGGAAGATTTCCTTTGCTTATAAACGCTTTGTCCGGATGATCCATCGCAGCCCCATTTGCTGATCAATGTCAGTTTCTCAGGAAGAATTTTCACCTCATTTTCAGGAAGACTCTCCAACAACCGTTTTGCTGTATGGCCCATGAGATCCTGCAGATTGGCTTTCACAGAGACTTCCGTAAACTCCGTATGCAGTGGTCGTGAATTTATTTTGGCTTGCGTAATATGCTTGTATCCTGGTAAAACGTCGGCCCCGTGTCGCATCAAGGATGCCCGTAGTATCTCATATTTTTCTTTGGAAAGTTCTAAGTCCATAAACAAGGCCAAGGCTTCTTCGGAACCATACTTTTTAATGTGTGCGTTTGTGGGCGTAGGAATGCTTTCCTTAATTCTTTTTAGTCGCAGTGGGCTTGCATCAACAACAGATTTTGTAATCTGCGACCTCACTCTTTCACTATCCTTTGTATATTTAATAGACAGCGCGTCCGATAAATGCTTCGTGATCAAGTCATTGGTGGCCTCGGCAAGTTTCCTCTTTCTTGTGAAAATTTAACACTCCTCAATACTTTTTTTTTGCCTTCTTTTTACTCCTCTGGTTGATGTGGTGGGTTTATCTACTGGCAATATATCCAGGATGGTGTCTTCATTAAGCCAGTCCTCGTATTTGGAGTTGAATTTCTGAATGGTTCGATTAGTTTTCACCCATTTTGCCTTAATATTTGCATATATCAGATAAAAATAATTTTTTATAATTTCGCTTCTCTCAATATTTCCGTATAAGCTATCAAGCTCTTCTAAAGCAGCTTCCGTGAAAAACTTTGGTGTGGTTGACTTTCTGAACAGTTCAAATAATTTTAAATTCTTCAACGCCATGTTTTCAATAACTCGCGGTTAGGTGGTTGGTCAATAATAGCACAATCAGGTTTGTTGAAACCACGCTAAGTGTTTACACTTATATAGTAGCTGTGCATGACGCAAGTTTTTACCACCATGTTATGGTCATTGGTAAATTAGGTAGAATTTTCCAGTGTGCGCTTGGGTTCTTGTGGGCGGAGTCTTAACGGGGTTGGACTGTGCGTGGTGTGGTGGAGTGCTGGCCTACCTGCCTACCTACAGGGCGGGTGACCAATCACATCGTGTACAGGTTCTAAAAATACGAATGCGTGTGGACTGGATGACAATTGTTGCGTCCATTTTATCACGTAATTTTGTTTTTCCAAGAATTGTTAGTTCTTTCCACGAATTCAGACAAAAAAGGATTTTCATGTTGGAAATGATGGCATCCCATGCTGTCCGTACAGCTAATTTTCCCAATAATTCTATCATGAGTGCCAGTTACAGAAGTTTACGCGAGTTGTTTTTATTGTTTTACAAAATGAATACACAGTTGGTCTGGCCTGACCCATGTGTTACGAATGTGACTATAGAAACATGTGTATGACGGAGGGTTAATGATTTGATTTTTCCCACTCAAGAACCATGTCTTTTTTAACTCTTTGACCTCTAGAAACCAAAGGGGCACTTAAAGGCAGATAAAACCTTTGGAATTATGTAAAGAAATACTCAAGGAACATATTTTGAAAATATGGAAAATATAGAAAAATATAGATTTTTTTTATTTTCCGTCAAAGTTGAAAAATAGTGAAAAAACGGACAGTTTTTAAATAGTGTTTTACCAGGAGAAACACAAAGCAAACAGTTAATTTTTTTTATCATTATACATTTAATAAATACATAAATAAATACAAACAAAAAATAAGGCGATTCGTTACCTATTTTTCGTGATATTACACCTGAAATCGCAACAAATTGACTAAAAATTGTGTGTTTTTTTGAAAACCGAAAGTCGGTCAACTTTGAACGGTTATCTCTTCTAAACTAAAAATGTGATATTATTAAGAGTAGCATATTTGAAATCGTTGAAAAGTTTCCTACAACATGGGTTTATTCAAAACTTCGTCGGCGCACATGAAAATTTTGATTTTTGCAACCTCGTTTGCTCTACGGGCGCCACTGTGCGTCGGTAAGAAGTTTTTCCATTACGCTCATGATCGTATTTCTAAAAGAATCAAATATGCCAAATAAATTAAATTTTAAATTTAGATAAAATTCACATGCAAAACATTAAAAACTTAAATGTCCAATAAATAGACAGAAATTCCTATTAATACAAATGGCAAACTCAGATCGAATCCGTTTCGAATGGGAAAAAATTGATAAAAACGAATCCGTCTCGAATTCATTTTATTTTCAAAAAACGAACCCGATCCGAAAATGTACAAACAACTATTCGCGTTTTCGAGAGGAATTTCATACATACGAAACCGTCTCAAACTCGCTACGAGTCTGCAAAAACGTTAAAAGCGAATCAGTTAAATTGCGATTTGGCGGATCCGTCTAGAACCCGTTACGAGTCATAAAAGGTCGAAGCAGTGGAAGTGGTATTTTCGGATCCATTACGTGCCCGTAAGAACATAAAAAAGCGAAATGAAAGTTTGGGAATGCAAATTTGAAATTGCAAACATAACGTGAAGAAACTAAACTCGTAGTTCGATCAAGAGGTAGACACACCCCCTCTCCCTACACCTTCTGGCGGCAGACATTTAGGCTAGAATTATTTACTACCTCAGATTCATGTCTGAGTTGCTAAAACACATAAACTTAAAAACATAATACTAAAACGAGTTAACTTTAGGTGATAGCAATTTTTTTATTTTTTATTAGTCACATGCTGTTGCAGCTCACCTTCAAACTGAATGCTAGTATTTGTTAGAGTATTTAAACACTTCAAGTTACATGCTACTATAGGGGCCCAAATACAACAGTCTGCCGAAATTTTTGTAATTGTGACAATTATGTACTCTTTACCATATAACTGTTATTGGGATGTTTCGAGGAAAAATAATAATTTTTGGTTTGAAGGAATTTCTACGAGCTATTCTTTAATTAACCAACTGTAGGTGATAGTTTGAATCCATATTAATACTATTTCAACTTTCTTCCACCATTCTCTTATAAATTTGATTACAAAAGTCTTTGTTTCAATTTCATTTATTTCCAAAAATAAATCCGAAAGGGTCCGAAAAAGTACAAAAAACGATTCCCGTTTACGAGAGGAATGAGAAATGTTTCGAATTCGCAAAAATTGATAAAAGCGAATCCGGCTCGAATTCATTTTACTTCCAATAAACGGATTCGAATATGAAGTTCGTTCCGAGTTCGAGACGGATTCGAAAAAGTACAAAAATACGAAAACGAATTCGTACCGGATGTCCGCTTCGGACAAAATGTTCGCAGAAACGGATCCGTCTCGAATTCGTAACGGATTCATATGGCACATTGGGAAGCAAAGAAGTTAGTTCCATGAATTACTATTCATACCGTTTGATGATTCGTGAAAAAGGAGAAAATCAAATTTCAAAATGTTGCCAATTATTTCATCAGTACATCGTTGACATGTATGTAAAGATTGAATCGGCACGTTTACCGCATCTTCGCTTGAATCAGAAGAAACTACGATCTGAAGAGTACATACATACATTTGTGTGATGCAGGCAGTCCACGGCACATGCAAGAATACGCACAAGATGCAATGTTATACGTTCGCCAATACGGACGTCCTGATTTGTTCATTACATTGTCATGTGATCCCACATGGATTGAGATTAAAGAAAACCTATTTCGCGGTCAATCGCCAGTAGATCGTCATGATATTAGTGCACGGGTTTTCAAACTCAATTTGAAATCATTAATGGATTTTATGATTAAACATCAAGTATTCGGAGAGACACGTTGTTGGATGTATTCCATTGAATGGCAGAAAAGAGGATTACCTCATGCCAATATTTTGATTTGGTTGATCAACAAAATTACTCCCGAGGAGATTAGTAATGTAGTAATTTCAGCGGAAATTCTCGATTCAACTGTTGATCCTGAAATATTGTAAGTAATAATCAAAACAAAACATAAGCCACGTCATAGTGGCCGTCGGTAGTGCGCGCGGATCTTGTGCATGAGAACGGGGGTTCGATCGCTGCACTGACCACCTTAAATTTCTTTCGACGGCGGTCACCTCGCTGAGTGAAGGCGACACTGTCGAGTATTTAGCCATGAAAAAGCTTCTCAGAAAACTGACTGTAAAACTAGAACCCGCACAGCTCACTGGTTGTGAGAAGCTGTCCCTAATCAATTCATGGGATGTAACGGGAATCCATTTATTTTTTTTAAGCCACATCGGAATCTCAATATCACAAGACATATCAAACACAAAATAACAATACGGTAAAAAACATATCAATATTAATTAAGGTAAAACAGCCAAAAGGGGATCGCTTTTTTGAGCTACGGGTTTGAGTTCTTTTGTTAATTATACACTGAAAGAAAAACGCTTCGTCGCATGGACGAAACATTTTCGTTAATGTTTTTTCGTTGTTATAGTGAAAAGTGTCGTATAGCCGACAATTTGGTAGTCGCTGCAACGAAAAATTTCATACTTGACTTCTTTGACAATTCTTCATTTCGTTGCTGCAACAACTTACTTGTTGTTCCTGCGCCAATTTTATTTAATTTGAATTTTATAGAAAAATGGGTTGAAAATTAAAAACAAGTAAAGGCATGAATGAGTTTTAAACTACTGATCATTGGTTTATCTCTTACTTTTTATAGTTAAAATTAATTTTTTATTTATTTTGGAGGTTTGTCAAAATTTTTAGTTGCTGAAACAATTTCGTTATTGTAACGAAACTAATTTTTATGATGGTATTGAGAGAGAAGCAGTCGAAAAAATGAGCGAGCGTAAAAAAGAGGTGAGCACGAGAAAATGGTGAGCGTGAGTGGTGGGTCACGTACACATCTTAAATCATTTCCATTGCAACAATCGATAGTGGTAGACATTTTTCTCCGCCGGAATAGCTTAAATATATTTGTTAAAACAGACTAATTAGTTATACTTAGTAATAATCTTATATTTTGAAAACTAAATTGTGTGAATTTTTGTGTTTGCTGTGATCGTTTGTGTAACTGGAGGACCTATAAATCAAATAGATAAATAAACAGAATGCAAGGAGCAACACGACGGCAAAGAAAGTGACGCATCGATAGCAGAAAAACTACCCCGAAATATGTAACTGAACTTTTGTGTGTGTGTATGCGTGTGACGGTAATTCGGTCGGTGGTGGCATTTGGATTCAGATAAAAAGCGAAAGTCAATCAAAACGAAGAAGTCAAAGAATAAAGTGTTTCAAGTACGACGAATATGAAAAATAACAACTCAACGTACAGTCAAATGAATCCAATCGAAATTTTTAACAAATTTGGTTAAAATAAATAAACGAGCAGTTGAAGAAAATGCTTACAGAGCGATCACTGGCTTAATGACGAGGAGATTTGGCGCTACAATTGAATATCAAAACTATCAACACAACAACAATTGCATGATTTAGTAAAACAATGAAATGGTTCTATGTTAAAGGAGTAGAGCTTATGTTCATGGTAAGTACAAACATAGATATGTACATATCTTAAATAGAAATCTTAACAAGAAATTCCTCGCATATGTTTTTAATTGCAGGACCTGAATATGACGCCCACAGTAACTCTCAACCCCTCGACTACCACAATCTTCTCCAGGCAGGGGTTTCAACGTGGAATGAATATAATCTGTTTGCAAATAGATTTTCGAAAACAAAAATTCAAAAAATTGTTATCAAACCACCTGCAATGTAATACTAACCGTATATTTATATACAATTGTCAATAAATTTCCGACACACTTCAAAACATTCATTGCAGCAATGAAAGAAGATCATTATAGTAATGAAACCTATTCATTACAACAATGCCTCAAATTCGTTGCACTAATGAAACAAATTCATAGCAGCAATGAACAAATTCATTGCAGCAATGATGCAAATTCCTTGCAAGAACGATACTTATTCATTACAACAATGAAACAAATTTATTGCAGCAACGAAACAAATTCGTCGCAATAATGAAGCAAATTCATTGCAACAATAACCATACGTTCACAACAGTAACGAACAATTTGCAGTTGATGAACACATTTTCCTAACGGGAATGAAACGTTACGTTAGGGCACTTTCGATGACAAAAGTTGTTGGTTGATGAACATTTTCATCCGTTTGACGATGCTTCTCCGCTCAGTGTACTAAACGTTAGAATGTAAAATGTTCTTTTATGAAATAATATGTATTTTCTATTAAGAATTATTCAGTCAAAATTGGTCTGTTTTTCATGCATAAATGCTTTAAATAACAAAATATATAGCAAACTTGATAGTCCCTTTGCGGATCGCCTAGAAAACGAAGGTTCCCAAAGCGGACTTTTTGAATTTTTAAAGCGGAACGAAGAAAAAGTTTCTGGTTTAAAAATAACAATCTGAAAATTTTTGTTTTGCTATATATAAGTACGTACTTATTAATATTGTTACGAATTTCCTTATAGTACAACAGTTTACTTTATTTATAACACTTAAAAAGTCTTGTATTTTACTATCAATTCGCGTTGCTCACTTTACGGGGTTTAATCACAAACTGAACTCTCCACTCCAAAGACCTCCGCTATTTATACCAACTCACCATACTCAAATGAAGGTATATCTAGCGAATTCAAGAACCTTCTAGAATCTAGATGTTGTTGTTGTTGCTTATCTTTGTAGAACAATCTCGAATGGCGGAGAGTTATCTTTACTGAGGTGAATTCATGCTACTGGTTTAGCGAGCTGGTACGTTGTTACAATGCATACTTTCAGGCGCAGCACTAACCGCCTGTTATTTACATACTGTTAGTAGTCATTAACAGCATGCAAAAGCTTTTATTTATTCGTAACACTGCCCCCCACTTAAGCCTGTTCGTCCCAAGCAGGCTCAACCCCCGTTTTCCATACAGGGCTAGTCTTTCCAAATGCACGACTTTCATTTTAGCTCTTGGACTTTGGCTTTTCTGGATTTTATAAACCACGTCATTTATTCGTTTGACAACCTTGTAAGGGCCTTCCCAGTGAGTCTGAAGTTTTGGAGATAAACCCTTCTTGCGCTGTGGGTTAAACAGTAAAACTAGCTGGCCTTCATGAAATCCTTCTGAATTTGCCGCTCGGTCGTATCTGGCTTTCATTTTGTTACTGACCATCTTTAATTTGTTGCGCACAAATTCATGGAGATCATTAAGATCCCCCGTATCATGGTAATTGACATCACTGTTCGCAGGGTCAGACGCTGGTATGGTACCAAACTCCAAATCTCCAGGCAGCTTCAGCTCATTTCCGAAAATTACTTTAGCGGGTGTTCGCCAAGTGGAGTCATGGGTGGCCGTCCTACATGCCAAAAGGAACTTTGGTATGTGTTCATCCCAATCTCTTTGATCTGCGCTGACTACTTTTCTTAGGTATTCTTCAAGAGTTCGGTTGAATCTTTCAACCATTCCGTCAGACTGAGGACGCACTGATGTCGTTCTTATACCACGAATTCCATTCCTCTCGCATATTTCTTTCAAGATAGCAGATTCAAAATTCCTACCCTGCTCCGAATACAGTTCTAAAGGGACACCAAAACGACTTATCCAGTTGTTCACGATAGCTTTGCTTATTGTTTTTGCTTCTTTATTCGGAATAGCGTACACCTCGGGCCATTTACTGAAGTAGTCCATAACGACTAGGGCATATTGGTTCCCAGAGCTACTGGTTGGATATGGACCAGCCACACTCATGCATATTCGCTCGAAGGGAGCACTTGGGCTCTCCTGATGTCTTTGTTCGCAACTCCTCCGCGTTGGTCCTTTAGTTGTCAAGCACTGGGTGCAGCCTGCAATCCACTCGGATACAGCTTTTTGACGACCAACCCAATAGAAACGTTCCCTTAGTTTCTCCATAGTTTTGCCTTTTCCGAGGTGCCTACCACTCGGACCATTATGAGATTCTGCAATTATCTCTTTCACTTTCAGGGCAGGTACCACAATTAGATTTTTCTCCGTTTTTCCATCTTCACTTTCTCAAACATGGTATAGACAGCCATCTAGCAATCTCAGGCTATTCCACTGGGCCCAATATGATTTTAAAACGGGGCTTTCTGAAGCGATTTCATTCCGCGTTAATTGTCTATCCTCTTCCTTGACCAAAATAATTTTTGCCAATACAGGATCACTTCTCTGAGCCGTGAACCACTCGTCGTCCGATTCAATTCTTAGGGATCGGAGGTCAATAATTTGCTCTTTTAGCTCAGCCTTAGAATCCTGCTTACGCTCGATTACATGTGGACGGTCATTTCCTCGTCCGGTATCGGCCGTTATCGCTGGAGATCTTGACCGTTTCCGCGGGTCTCTACAGTCCCGCCCTATATGGCCACGTTCGCCATGATTGTCACCTTTCAATTTTGTTGCTTGCCATAGCGCTTTCGTGAGAATCCGAATCACTTCTTTCAGTTCGCTAACGGCGCCTTTCAAATCTCTTGATTTGCCTTCCGTGTCCACCCTTCGCACATGATGTGTCTGTTGACTGGACACAACCCTCGCCGTCTCATTCGCCAAAGCAAATGAAACTGTTTCCACAAATGTAGCTTTTTGTGAGGCACACACCGCATATCTAACGTCAGGATCGTTAATGCCCCTAACAAATGCATCTATCTTAAATTGCTCTAAGAAAGTTTGGGGTTCTCTAGGATATGCCATCAACACCAAGCGTTCCACATCGGTTGCGAAGTCCTGAAGCGTTTCATTATGCTTTTGCACTCGGCCTCTCAATTCTGCGATATAAATCCATCTTGTGATCGCCACCATACTTGCGTTGTGACACAGCCAGTATATCCTCGCAGTTGTTTCTGGCACTGACGGGAATGCTCTGAAGGACTTCTGCTGCGTTGCCTTTCAGTGCTAACATTAGCTCTACTGCTTTGTCGTTGCTGTTCCAAAAGTTCTTAATTGCGACCATTTCGAATTGGAATTTAAAAACATCGAATGGTGTAGAGCCATCGAAACTGGGAGCTTTCAATCTACTAGAGCCTTCAGAAATTACTCTTACCGGACCGTCTTGCAACTTGAGTTCACTAATTTTTCTTTGCAATTCGCTTATATCATTTTTTAGTTCCCGTTCGACTTCCTCGAACTTATGTTCGACTTCTTGAATCTTCTGCCCCATTTCCTCGAATTTTTCTTCAACGTTTTCGAATTTATCGTTCACTTTAATCTCCATATTGCTCACAACTTCGGAGATTTCTTGCAGTTTCTCATTTGTGGCATTTGATGTTTCTTGGATAATTCTAGAATTCTCGCTTAATTTATCGTCCAAAATTCTAGAATTCTCGCCAAATTTCTCGTCCATAATTCTAGAATTCTGACCAAATTTCTCATTCATAATTCTACAATTATCGTCCAGCTTCGCGTTAATAATTCTAGAGTTTTCGTTAAATTTTTCCATCATGGCTGCAAACATTGTCGAAACATCCATATTACCAGTTGCTTCCTTTGCAGTTACCTCCATTTCTTCTTTACACTCAAACTGGTATTTGTCAATGTCAATGTTTAGGCGCTTGAATTCTTCTATTAATCGCCTCTGCAGCTCTACCTTATTACCAGCTGTCGGTTGATCCAATTTACTCAACTCCTTTTTTAGTTGTTCAACTTTGAGTTCTTCAAACTTCATCGTTGTCCTTAATTCGTAATTTCACGTCTGACACCAATGTTACGAATTTCCTTATTCGTCCTTTTTGCGTTGTTTTGTTGCCAATAATAAAACAAGGTTCGTTTTAAATTACGATAATTACAACGGTTTCACTTCCTTTTATTTTACTTATATAGTACAACAGTTTACTTTATTTATAACACTTAAAAAGTCTTGTATTTTACTATCAATTCGCGTTTAATCACAAACTGAACTCTCCACTCCAAAGACCTCCGCTATTTATACCAACTCACCATACTCAAATGAAGGTATATCTAGCGAATTCAAGAACCTTCTAGAATCTAGATGTTGTTGTTGTTGCTTATCTTTGTAGAACAATCTCGAATGGCGGAGAGTTATCTTTACTGAGGTGAATTCATGCTACTGGTTTAGCGAGCTGGTACGTTGTTACAATGCATACTTTCAGGCGCAGCACTAACCGCCTGTTATTTACATACTGTTAGTAGAGTCATTAACAGCACGCAAAAGCTTTTACTTATTCGTAACAATATTTATTTTATCGACAATAAATTAGGAAGAAAAATGCACAGGAACTTAAAATATAATAAATCATCACAAAAACTTATATAATTAACAGAAAATCAAAGATGTATTCGTAGTTTTTTATAAAAATATATAAAGAGTTTAGGCTCATATTTGATTACAAACCAAAAATAAAAGGCATAATAAAAAAAATTAATTGGTGAGTTTTGCATCTCTGGAGTATATAAAGATTGGTTCTTGAATAGCTTCCAAAATATAATTTTGTTCATACCAGCACACGTCGTCTTTTTCAGGACACTTCTAAAATTCATGCCAGACATAACCATAGCTTTAACAAAATATTGTTTTTTTTTA
Organism: Phaonia tiefii; assembly: GCA_963931995.1. Taxonomy (NCBI): domain Eukaryota; kingdom Metazoa; phylum Arthropoda; class Insecta; order Diptera; family Muscidae; genus Phaonia; species Phaonia tiefii. Next base: position 132,231,111 of record OZ008369.1, read on the forward strand.
TTTCCAGGATAAGTCCTGGAAGAAGCTCGGATTCATAAATAACGATGACTTGTTGATTTGTATTAAATTAATGCAGCATCTAAATTTTTCTTAATTAGTTTTATTTCCTTGTTTTTCGAAGTCGTTTTCTCTGCTCTTTTTCAACAAGTTCCGTTTGTTTTTTATCAGCATTATTTTATTGAACTGGATCCATTCGACGCTTTGTAGATGAAGAAGGAGTAAAAGGTTCAGGTCAGAGTTTTTCTGGAGTTTCATTTTCAACTGTACACGAATTATCCACATTGACAATCAATGTTCGTATTTTGTTATTGGCCAGAATGTCGTCAAGATAAACTGTTGTAAAGTTTTTATTAGTTAAGCTTTTATTTAAATCCGGAAAGTTATGGGTATCTCCAATAATAACTTCATTAGTTTCGCATTGACTATTGTAAACTTGACATTTCAAATGTCGCCAAAAAATCAAATAATAAACTATCTTCTTTTGCGCCAGTCCAGATTTCAGAAAAGCAGACTTCTGTCCTTTTTTGACTAAAACTAATTTTTCTTTAGGGCTTAGGAAAAAAGCAGTTTTGTCGCAGTTCAACACTGGTTCGGCTCGCCAAAAACATTTATATAACCATTTTGTTCAGCATATGTCTGGATTTCAGCGGACCAATTTCTGATTTTGGATTCATTTACCTGCATGCGACTATTGATTAAATATTGAGCTATCCTTTTTCCTGATAGAAGGGTTTCTTTTTAAAAACAGGTTGTACCAATGGATTTCTTGGTTCTTTAAAAAATATGATTTTACCTGGTCTCCCATCTCGAAATGTATTTTTAATTTTGAGATCCTTAACCAAAAGCTGCATCGAATACAACAGAAGATTATTGGATTTTGGAAACCCAATTTTCGCCATATCTCCTATCCATGTATAAATGTCCTCGTGCGCTTTCGTTAGGATAATGGGTGCACCTTGTTTAATATTAGCGTTCAACTTTTGGATGTGATGGCAGTACAAAGTAGTTTTCGATACTTTGAATTTAACGCACGCTGTGTGCACTGGTATTCCAGTTAATACAGCATCCATAGCTTTTCGGACGATCCGCTTTTAGACATTTATATAGATTTTATGTTCCTAAGTTGGACCTATAAATTTTGACAAAATTATCGATTAATTAACCAAATTCAAGTTTATTTTAAATAAATAAATGTTATATACTCACGATAAGCTTTAAAATATTTACGGTGCAGTAACAAATATTTTCTCGACTCACTATTCACTTTCTACCGTTTGCTTAAGAAAACCAGAAGCAATGGAGCCAAAAATATTGGAACTGCACAATTAAATTGGCACTGTAAATGTAACGGTAAAAAACAAATACTTCCACGCCACTCACACGTCGGGAACTCAGTGAACATACAACTAAACTCTGAATTCATATACATACATATTTCTGCAAAGAAAACTTTCAAATTTTTTGTAGTTTTCTTATTTTGAAGAAAAACTTGTAATAAGATCCGCATATGGTGCGACAATCCGCTTTTGGGTGTTTTACCTTAATTGCTAAATTTAATTCTTCTTACTATTATTATATAGTATTTTGTCTACAGTTTAGCAATAGCGAAGCATTGCCGGGTACGCCAGTAAAGTATAATGTGGACAATATTCGGCAAGCATTTGACAGGTGTTTTTCCCTGAAGCAATTCTTAATAGTCGCAAGTTCCTGATGGAATCATTGTCAGTCAGATAAGGTCCGTTTTTCTGTGGAACACCACAAATATTCTTCATACATGTCTACGAAAGGTTTCGTAATGTTTTGCCCTTTATTCAAAGGTACAAACAATACAAAATTTGTTTCTGTTAGGGCATTCAGTAGTCACTTTTAATAACGTTCTAACTCACAAGAAACGATTCTTTTTAAATTAGCATCCATGGCAAAATATGTAAGTAAGGTAGAAGCAGTAGGAATTGAAGGCATTTTGTTTTTATTTCAGGAGCCGACCTTGTCAAATTCAGCTGATCGAAATTGTCAAGATGTATTTATTTCAGGTTATATCAGGAGGAATTGTTGTAATTTTCGGCAACAACCACAAGGACAAGAAAATATTTAATCTGTTGTTTTAACGCTACCACCTGTACTAGATACATCTTGGAATTGGTATAAACATCATTTGACAAGGTAGGACCACAATGACAAGAAAAAATTGAAATCAGCTGTTCTAACGCTTCCACCTGTAATAGATACATCTTGTTAGCATCCTTTAAATTAAAATTATTTTTAAGAATTTTGACGTATCAATTCAAGGCTACTATTCACTAGATGCTATGTGGTACAGTATATTTCAAGTTTTTTTAATATATATTTTTAAGAAAATTATGTATATAAAATGGCAGAATCAAATATTCATACGGCTTTTCGTAATGAAAACTCAAAACAAAAAATTGATTTTAATCCAGCGACCGCCCTCGTTTATTTGATACCCATGTTGACTTAATCTAGTGGATAGAAATATTTAAATAAATTTTTAAAAATTGTTGTATCCTTAAAACTTTGAAGTCATTTAAAAATGAGAAAAGATCACGAAATGAAAAACTGAGTACACACTTTGTCTATGTACGAGCTCTAGTTTCTCGTTTATATGGTCTTGTTCAGGTCCAATAAGTGCTGTCGAACGGTGTATTAAGACCTAACAAATTGAAGCTTTCTTTTATAAATAAGATAGATAGCTTTCTTTTATATAATATGTAGATAGATACAAAAAATGTTCCAATACTGCCTGATTGATCGCCGCCCGGTACAAACGACTGACGATAGGATATTGCAATTTGTTGTGTAATATTGAGTTTTTATTGCAATTGTGCATAAATTAGCAAGGTTGTATTTCTATCTATAATAATTTATAAAAATTATAAGATGTGCATCACTTTTTTTTTAAATACTTACATTTGGTTGGAACGAAAAAAAAACTAAATAATAAAAATTGTATTTTTTTTGTTTTAAAATATGGTATTAATTATTTTATAAACTACAAAAGGAGGGCGTTTAGAGGTACTTTAGAAGTTGAAATAATACATGGAATGTAAAGTACATTGGTGTCCGGGTACTTTATTGAGCCACTGCATGTCTTTACGCCGTTTTTCAACAAAATTAGGTCTGCATCGTCATGGGAAAATATCAACGCGATACCCGGAATTATAAACTTCCGTTTAATTAACACTAAGGAGAAAGTTGTGGAGTGCAGAAAACTGTATTTAGCTATTGATTATTATTTTTTTATAAATTTAAATATCAGTGATGTTACTCCCGTATAGGGTTGCCAGACGTACTGTTTTCAGCAGTACGCGTACTTTTTTTTTTACTAATTGTACTTCTGACTGCATAGTCTGTTTCTACACGTGCAATTATAATTGCTGCAATTCATGAGTTCGTAGGAGAGAGAGGTAAGAAGAATGGAACGAGGAAAAAACTTGCATGAAATCTGCAATTCTTTCAGTTCTTCTCATTCGTAATTTTTTAGTAATGGCGGCTGCAGAATAATTTGACATTTCTTTTCATTTACTCATTCGTAAAAATTTCTCACGAATAGTCTGCATATGTCTCAGATTTATACGAATGTCAGTAGCAGGAATAATAAAAACCAGAATTGCACAAACAGAATTGCGTGCGTGTAAAAGCAAATTGCAATTCCAAAAGAGAATCATGAAGAATTGCAGCAATTATAATTGCACGTCTAGAACCAGACATAGCACCTAAAGTAGTACGCAAAAGTACTTCTTTTTAGCCTATGTACTTCTTTTTATACTTTTTTTTTGTTATGCCAACAATAAGTACGAAAATGTTACTTCTTATTCATACCAAAAATCTTATATAAGTATTTACATAGAATACCGTTTTACTAAAATAGCAAATTTGAAAAAGTTTCCATTATTAACCTGTATTCAAACACTTCATTTCATTCATCGCGTAATTGAATTATATTCAATCAAATAAACTGGATGAATCAACTATTTGACGAATTTATGTCCTTAAAAGCTTTTTTGGAAAATATTTCAAAAGAAAAATCCAATTAAGAAAAATGGAAAGAGATCCTAGAAGTGGGTCATTTCCAAATGTCGGAAATACCTGTTAATTTGTATTTTCAATTCCTCTTCCTATGTGACATCTGAAAGAATATTCAGTTTGATGTTTAATTTCTGGAGAAAATAATGAAATAAACTTCTAATTCAAAACTTAGAAAACGATTTAAAAAGCAAATTTTATGTACACTTGTAATGAGTTTGTAAATTTTTCAAAAACAGAAAATGGTAAAAAGGGAATGGTTAATCGACTCCACAAAAACTATAAATATTTGTAATTCGTTCAAAAGGTTGTAAAATAATATCTTTGATTATTGAATAATAAAATCAAGAAGGTTATATTCAGTATTAAAATATTTTAATATAGAATAGATTACACTCCTTTTACTTTTAAAAATAAAATGTCAAACACCCGACTATTTGTGGTCGCCTAGTTTTTTCGTTTTTTTTCCTTAATTTATAAATTGCTACTGTTATGTACTGATTTTGTTTTATTTTTTAACTTAAAATTTTATTTTTCTATACTGAACTTTATGATTTTTTAATAAGAGAAAGTGTACTTTTATTTTCTTAATTGTACTGCCTGTTTTTCCGCGAAGTACTTGTTTTGATGATTTCAACACCGTACGTGACGCGATTTGTTTGTACGTTGCAAAATATAAAAACTTATTTTCATTTATGAGTATGTGTTTTAATTGAAATATTTTTTCCTCAGCAGCAAGATTGACTCCTATTTATAATTTGGTTCTAAAACACTTTTCTCCATATGTAATAGTTTCTCTGAAATTTGGATTCAACTTTCAGTTTCGAATGTTGATTGACTGGAACGACGCGACGCGAGTTGGTTACTATTTCTCGTCCGTATTTCATGAATTATCTAAAAAGTTTCTATGCAGGAGTAAAGACTACGATATAATCTGTTTAATAGTAGACAATAAATTTGAGGAATCAGTTAAGAACTAGGAATAATATGAACTCTAAAATTAGTTGATTTCGTCTGTACGTTACCGTGGAATGAGCCGAAGGACGTTTTAGAACGTGTTGTTACGCCGGTAGAGTCGAGGGCTTGACAGCAAAAAGGATTAATTAGTGTTTTGACCAGACACGGAAAGCAAGACTTCTTACATTTGGAATTTTATTCCCTCCTCAGAGTGGGCATTATGCCATGTTCCCACTACAGCGCCAATTACATAATTCGTTCTTTGACTTACTATTCTGAATTACCCTGTTTCCACTACACATACCTAATTCGATCTGACAATTTTTTACTTGTTTTTATTTGTTTTGTCTCAATAACAACAAAAGTGAGTAAATATTAAAACAAAATATTTTTGGATATCCAACAACCTTTCTATATTTAATTCCGCCTTCCCCATTTATTTAACAGTGGCCAAGAGTCTTCTGGACATCAGAATTTTTTTTTAATAATTTACTTTTTTCCATACATTGTTTATTGTTAAATGGTTTTTTCTTTGCTTTTGTTTGTTTTTGACAGCTGTTACGATAAACTTTCGATAAAAATTATAGAACGCAATGATTTGTTCGTAATACGCTCACAACATTTTGTATGGTGAATTACGTAATTCGGTTTTTAATTGGAGTTTGAATTAGGAATGAAGAAGCGAATTACGAATAAATCTGTAGTGGAAACAAGGCATAAGAAGAATTAACGAAATTGTGAAAAATTAAGAAAATAATTAAAGAAAAAGTCGGCCATACGACTAGGAATGAGGAGCGAATTTATTAAGAAAAATTTAAGCAAAAAGTGATTTGTTTAAAAAAAATGTGATGTCGTATCAAATACATCCATTTTATTATTTTTGCCATTGGACGCGCCGTTTCCGAGTTTTAGCCATTTTTCTTATTTTAGCGATTATGCGAATTGGACCACTTTATGGAAATTCTTCTTTTTTAATATCTAAAACACTCACTTTTAATAAAAAAAACGGCATCAGGAAATGGTTGTGACATTCATGAAATTCAAGTAATTAGTTGAGCATACCAATGTATTATTTGGTACAACCGAATGAGATTTTACATTTTTCGTTGATCCAACATATAGAATGTTCACAACAGGATAATTGATTACTAGAACTAAACCTCGTTTTACAGATCACATTTATTTCTTAATAAATTTTAAGTTCTTGCAACCAAAACTGAATATCAAGTCAATTGATATGAACAACATTCGCTGATACTGAACACAGCTGAATAATGTGATTGTCCACGGAACCGCCAAATTTTAGTTGGCTGTAAATACAGTTGAGACAACAAATATCTTCTCTTTGTGTAAGCGTAAGGCCGGCCGCACACTGGATACGAATTTAAGTCGTACGTAAACGTACGATATTGGTCGTACGAATTGAGTGCGCGCACTGAATACGTTTTTCTACGTTAAATGTAGGAAGTTTTTTCAGTGATACCGTATTCGTGAAAGTTTCTTCAGTGCGCTATGAATAATATTAATCTGTATCTACAAGAAAATTCGCTTCTTATTCGTAGACAGTTGCAGCGGCGTCGTCACTATCGTAGAACCCAATGGGTGCGTGAAATATATTTAAGAAGAGATGAATTCGGTGAATTTCATCATATCATGCAAGATTTACATAATGATCCAATACTTTTCTATGGTTATGTACGCATGAAGAAAGAAACTTTTGAGTATATCCTAAACAGTGTACGACATATCCTAACAAAATTCAGTAACTTTCGCGACACAATATCCCCTGAAGAACGATTAATTGTAACTTTGAGGTAAATAAGTAAAACATATTTAGTTTTTTTTTTATTAAGAAATCTTATAGGCAATACGTACACTAATTTATGTTAGGATTAAATTGCATAATGTACTGACTGAGAACGCCTTCTGTCAGTCTTTGCGGACGAACACTTGCTTCTTGCGACTTTCCTTGCATTGGTGTGGTAGTGTTTTGTGACATATTGAAGTCAACACTATACTGAGTCGAATCCTCGGAACTTTCAAACACTACCGGAGATAAGGCAGCAGTTTGTTCCTCTATTAAAACTTGTTGAATTTTTGTTCGTACCATTAGTTTTCGGTGCTTAGGGATATCCTTTAAAAATGGTAGGAGACTCATGAGAAACTGGGCATCAGGATCATTTGCATTTCCTTGGAAGCACTTTAACTTCTCCTCTTCAATCTGCAATAGTCTCTCATCTATTTCGTCTGGCGCCTTCTGTCTTTTACTTTTTTTTCTCAATGGAGATTTAAATATTTTTGTTGTTTTTGGTGTTTGATCGGCAATTTGTTCCGACGATTGAACGGGTGATGGAGATTGAGAATAGATGGAACTTTCACTTTCATTTGCATACTCATCTTCATCAGAAATCAAACATGTATCTGCCACGTTTCCTTTAAGATCCCTCCGAGACATTGTATTTTGAAGAAACAGCAAATTCTTAAAAAAAGTCCATTTGGAGTCAGGTTCTGTAGGGGCAGCTTGACCAGATTTCTTGTTGTTGAGTTTTTTTAGTTCTTTTCCGAATGTGTCTCGTAGTCCTCGCCACCTTTTTTTTAGCTCGTCAACTGAAAAAGAAATAAAATTTGTCATTTAATTGCAGGTACTTAGCGACTGGTTCATCTTTCAGAACACTTGGATATTCATTTAGGATTTCAGACAATACTGTCGGCGGTATTGTACATGATACATGCAAGGCTATTTGGGACAATCTGTCTGCAATTCATTTAAAGTTTCCATCAAGCGACGATATAGTCAATATAACTAATGATTTTTGGACAAAATGGAAGTTTCCTAACTGTTCTGGCAGTATTGATGGTAAACATATACGGATAAACGCGCCAGCGCACTCCGGCAGCATGTACCGTAATTACAAGTCATTTTTCTCAATTGTATTGCAAGCTGTTGTAGATGCCAACTACCGATTTATTGCTATAGACGTGGGAGCCTATGGTAAAGAGAGTGATGGTGGAATATTTTCACATTCAAACCCTTCAAGACAACTGGAAAATGGTGCTCTCAACGCAAACCAGGAAAAATTATTACCAGGCACTGACAAAGCTTTGCCTCATTTCTTAGTTGGGGATGAAGCTTACCCTTTGAAGACTTATCTCATGCGTCCATATCCTCAAAGAAATTTGGGTCCACAAGAGGAAATATTTAACAAACGCTTAACTAATGCAAGGCAAGTTGTTGAGTGTGCCTTTGGTATCCTGAGTAGCAAGTGGAGATTGTTATTAAAGGCAATTGAAGTAAATCCCGACCGTGCCGATGTCATAATAAAGTGTATTTGTTTACTTCATAATGTAATAATTGATGAGGAGGGTAATCATAATATGGCTACGGAAACACCGTGTCAACGAAATAATAGCAGAAACGTATTTATGACTGCAGGAGAGAAAAGAAGCTCAACAAGAGCTCACAATATAAGGGATGCACTTAAAAACTATTTCTGTCGAAATAACAATTAAATACAATGTAATCTATCTATTTGTCATAAATAAAAAAATATACTTACCAGATATTTCCATGCCGCTTGATACTTCACTCCATGCTCTGCGCTGAATGTCACGTAGATGATAACTTGGTTCACTTTGATCCCATAAACATTTGTGGTCGAACATCAAGTTAATAAACTTCTCGATATCCATTTTCTTCCACTTTTTACTTTTTCTTTCTTTCAACTTTTCAACGAACACGTGCGAATACGTATAAAAATCCAAACAAGTTGGGATTGTATTCGTACAACTGAACTACATGTACGTATACGTACGACTAATTCGCATACAGTGTGCGCGCTTCTATAGTACTTCTTATGTTTGGATCGGTCGTGCGTGTTCGGACGATTCAAATTCGTACGAATACGCATCCAGTGTGCGGCCGGCCTAACGCTTCTCTTTTTTGTTGGCATTTCACGCGACAGAATTTTTGACTGTCTATTATTATGATTGTTTAAGAAAATTTTTTATTTTAATTTTATTGACCGATATTTGTTAGTTTTTGGTCAATGTATGAGAAATTCATACTACAAGCTTACAAGTCATGAACATTTTTCTAATTGAAAAATGGTTAGTTTTGTTGGAACACTCACTGGCATGACTAGTTTCGAACTCCGTCACAATTTCATCATCAGATCGATGCCTAACTATTGTGCCTGAATTGATACCAGCGGTTGATCATCAATCGTATACTCAATTCTGCAATTCACATGTGCGAATTAGTATCGATCGAAGATCCCTGAGTATGAAAGGCCTATAATTCCAACAACAAGAACAGACAGATCAACAGACAGGTTGAACTGAATTGTCTATTATTTCCAACAAAACTAACCATTTTTCAATTAGAAAAATGTTCATGACTTGTAAGCTTGTAGTATGAATTTCTCATACATTAACCAAAAACTAAAATGTTTAATTTAGTTTAATAAGCCGGTTTTAATTAATTAAGCTGTAATATTATACATGTGTTCGTATAAATTGCCTCTGAAGAGGCAATCTCAATGCTTTCCCCGCGCATAATTACCCAAAAATGCTGAAAATGTTGACGATACAATTAAAGGGCATTAGTGTAATAATAATAAGAATCTTGAAATTTTCGTTTGCGGCGGTTACTACGACACTTGAAAAATTCAATAAAAATGATTATCAAACACATTGGTACCATATATAATAGTACCATACTCATAAATGCATTGCAAATTTTAGTTTGCGAAGTTTCCTACACCACTTGAAATATTAAAGATGAAATGAAAATGATAATCAACACATTGCAAATGTTCACCTCCGGCGCTAAATTTTCTATTCTCAATATAAAAATGCATTACTAAGAAATACATTGAGAATAAAAAAAAACGTGGGATTCAAATTGCGTGCGAATTAAAGAAAAAGTGCGGTTATTTTTAATATTTTCACTTGCGGTGCATAATCAAACAGTTTGGAGAAGGGCGATTTAACACCAATCACCTTCCTCAACAGAATGGGGTCCCCATAACTTGCATTTATACAGAATTAGAACCATACGAAGATATTTTCAAAGAGCAAATGAGTACTGATATGGATTTTGACTTAAACAGTATCAGCATCTGGTGATCCAATAAACGTATTGTTTGAAAGGACTTGCCGGCCAAAACGGATGTACTTCCATGTACGCACATGAAATAAAATTATTGAATTTATGAAAAGCGATCTTGTGGCGATTTTTCCTTCGAGAAATTACACAGAGGATGTTCAAAAATATCCAAAATCCCTGGAAATAATTCTAAATAATTGGATGCGTGCAACACAATAAAGGTAAACGTCTTGGCTATAATCTGATTTGATATTATTGAACTGTTATCAAAAAGTCACTTCCCAAAATACAAAATTTAAAATTTTTCTCGCAATAGGATAGGGAAAATAGAAACTTTTAATAGTATCTCCACAAGCTTTCCAAACCGAAGATATAGTCCAAACGTGACGATATGTGCACATCCAAGACACATCAGAATACATATCCCAGCTTTAGTTACCAATAAACTGGTACAAGGAGCTCCCAGCTTACTTATGTCGCCGAAATATTTTCGCCAGACAATACTAAGCTGATTAAATGAAACACCATCGAATCGTGCAATATTTTAAATATCATTGTCCAAATTCACACGATGCTGGTCAATTGTAAATAGAACTGTTGATCAAAGTTTGTTCTTATTACACAACAATTGCAAAAAAAAAAACATCGTTATTCAAAAATTACCCAAAAAGTTTGAAATTGTCCCATTTTTTGATAATTATCCACAAAGTGCCAACACTGGAAGTGGGCGATATGTTTTTCATTTATTTATTTTTATTGAATATTTATACATAAATGTGTTCTCCATTAATTATACTTAACTACTTACAGTGTTGCTTCTCCGCACTCAATATTCGTTTGAATACAATTAATTTACTGTATTTGTCTTCACTTGCATAAATCAATTTGAATTTTATTATTATTATTTTGTTTTTTTTTTTGTGATTCTGCTAAAAGATTATTCAGAATTTGTTAATTCTTTTTAATTTTCACGATGCGTGGTCAATTCACACAAACACTAAATCTTTTCCTTTTTTTTAAATTCACACATTCGCGCTTTCCGTTATCACCGACTACGAGCATATAATTACGCGTTATTTATTTTTTGTGTTTCAAAATCCCGCAACATCCACTGACACCAAGCGCATTGCCTTCCAACGTTTGCGGCATTTTCAATGCAATCCAATTCAATGTCAAGTTCGAAATGAGAATATGAATGACAAGGTCAGCTATTTTATAGTTAACCGAACGAAATATCTTGAGGGTTAATTTGCCTCTCGCTGAAGGATGTTGCGCACAGCTCTGCTGGCCCCATTGGTGCAGGGTCGCCTGTTAGGGTTATGCCTTTTTTGCAGCACTATATTTACATGGCCGTACATTACACAGTACAACACTTCGAGACTCAATTCTGAGAATTGCACGTGAAAGTAGCCCCAAAAATAAGAACTTCTGCATTAATCGTTTTGTCAAGTTGGCTGCATTAATAACTTAATGGCCATATGAATTTTTTAGCTCAAGGTATATTTTTAGCACTTTTTCTATATTTTAACACTTATATATTGGTATACCGTACGGAATATCTCTTATGTGTCTGAAGCAAAGTTGTAAATATTGAACAGACGAAGAAAATGCGGAAGAAAGCTTCCCGAAAAAAGTGTATCCAGTGCCCTAAAAATCGCAAAAATTCCCGTTTTTTCACCATTTTTGCTCAATAACTGGATTACAAATCCACAAATATGCTGTTTTTAAATTGTTTATATTAACTTCATGTGTCTGTATGCATGCATGCATTCATGCCGAAAAAAATTAGGATTGATTTTTAACCCTTTTCCCGTGATCCAATCGCGTTGAAACTTCGCAGGCAAACTAAAACAAAAATAAACTGTCAAAATATGGGTGGGATTGGACAAAGGGGCGTATTACCTCCCATACAAATCACAAATTAAAAAACCATTATTTCTGCTCCTGTTAATGGTAAAGGGTTTTTCAACAGAGACGCTACGAAAGTAAATCGATAGGGACAGCAAACGACGCCATATTTTTTCCCGCTCTTTTGACATTTCTCTTCAGTAAGGTTTGTCATTTCATCATGGAAAGATATCAGCTCTGCGGCTGATAATGCGATCTTCAAAAACATGGCGCAAAACATCGAGTGTAGCTTCGGCTGTGTGGCACGTAGCGCCGTCCTGTTGAAACCAAATGTTGCCAATATCCTCCTCTTCAATTTTTGTGAACAAAAATTCGTTCAACATGGCCCGATAATGATCGCCATTGAGTGTTACGGCCACTCCTTGCTCATTTTCGAAGAAATATGGCCCAATAATGACTCTGGACCAAAATCCGCACCAAACAGTGACTCGTTTTGGGTGCATCGGCTTTTTAATGTATGCGTGCGGGTTTTCTGCGCCCCAAATGCGGCAATATTGATTGTTTACATACCCGCCAAGATCAAAATGAGCTTCATCTGAAAATATGATTTTTTTGGTAAAATCGGCAAAATCCGCATCTGCAACATTACAATGATTTTCAAAGTAATGTCGCTATATTTCCCAGCGTTTTTCAAGCGTATACACAACCATATTCGTTCAGCGGAAGGATAAAACTAATTATCTGTCAAATCAGACATGAGCTAAGTGTTACGAAATAAGCACTAGTTGAAAAAAAAACGTTAGATTTTTTTGCTAGCAAAAACTTCGACCAACCCATAAAAAAATGTGACATCGAAATTAAAGACATTAGATATTTAAAATCAAAATTTGCTAGAATCAGAGGTTATTGCTGCCGAAATACAAAAACAAATAAGATATGTCTGGAATATATCATAAAAATTCTGAATAAACCATGTTTTGGAGAAGCCATGTTATGTTACTTTGTTTCCAAGGGAAGATTTAATCATCGGATTTATAAACCACCTCAAGTTAGAGGTTATATGTTACGACATCGAAAATAGAGATCATATAAAAACCCACAAAATAAATAAAACTAAAAACTCAGCTAAATTATTTGGAACCACACTCATGATTCCAAATAATTTCGTACATTTAAATTTTTACAACCCACTTTTCTCATAAAACTTGCTAAGAAAATAAAACCAAATTATTTGGAACGACAATGTTGCGATTCCAAATAATTTCCTATGGCCACATACATACTTACTTTATTTTGCCTACCGATCAAAATAATAATACAATTGTACAATTAAACTTAAAGAAATATAAATTACACTGTTCGTTCTTAACGTAAACAGGAAACGAAACAGACATACGTAACAAATAAACAAAACCAATGAAACCAAAATTATGCATCGTAAGGGATTCGAACTAGCATAACTTATTGTTAAGAACCAACATGTAAAATTTTAACAATGAATAAATTCAGAAATAATCTCACTTTCAAATCGCTTGATTGTTTTTCTTTTGAGTTGTCCTTTCGAAATAATTGGAAGGATCACAACTCAATATTTTTTTATTTTCAAATTCGGGTTGAAATAATAAGTGGCGCAGTCGGTAGGATCCGCGCAAAGGATCCTTGGTGTAAATGAATTAAACCGTACCTTTTTGTTTGTTTTAACGCGGTAAAGAACTCAATCTGCACTAGATTAGTTAAGTAAATTAATAAGTAAATGAAAGTGAAACGTGAAGCGTGACTAGTAAACTAAAAGATAATAAAAGAAAAATATAAATAAATTAATTAAATAAGGAAAAACTGTTAAGTGAAACGAGAAAACGAGAGAGAAAAAAACCAAAATATTGAGAGAATAATTTTATTATAAGAAGACCAATAAAGAGAAAAACTAAAACCAAAATACAAATCCAAAAAGTATTTGAAAAGTGAATAAAATAAAAACAATTGAGAAAACGATCATACAACAGTGAAACCTAAGATCAACAAAGACTACAACACAAAGAAGAAGTGTCCACTAAAATCCAATCAGTGAAGTACCCAGGAAAAATCAACTCCAACATTGGCTACAGAGGACGCTCCACAACAATCAACTAGTATCAAAATTGAAGACGACGAAGAAGCCAACCCAGAAAAACATCTAAGTAAGCCTAGATCTAATTCTATATTTATTCATACATTTTATTTATATTGTAAAAGACATTCTTAAATTTTATCAAAATATTACCAAATTGTCCTTTAAATATTGAAAAAGAAATCCAGATATATTCATTAAGGTTAATTTTTATCTTAAAGACAGAAAATAAAATATCAATATATTGCTGTGATTCCCACGGGAGCCTCCAGTGATAAAAAGAAAATAATTTAATAAAAATAAAATAAATACCATATTAAAACAAACAAACAGAAAATATCTTTAAACGAAAACCTTGCGTAAATTTTTTTTTTCTCATTTTCTAAAGTGACATCGAAAGTGGTTAATTTGTTTCTCTCTTATTCGATATTTTGTTTCAAAGTTACAATTGAATAGACACATTTAACATTTACTTTAAACTGCGGTAAACAATTTTGGCGTAGAATACGTCTTACCTTACGGTATAGGGAGTCATGTCAGATTGTTATTGTTGTAATCTTTATTTCATTGATTATGAGGAAACGGCGAGATAACTTTTTTTTATCCTATTTTTCCTATCATAAGCCCATATTATCAAAAGTAACTATCAAATAAATAAATTAATTTGCTTATGTTATTTATCATTTATTGTTATATATGTTTTCTGTCTTATCGCATGGCGTATTCTACGTTAAACTTAATGGCCGTGTCTCTGACACAGCCTGCAGGGACAGTCCGTGGCCGAAGGCCTCGGACAACTGTCTGCTGTATTTTTTTTGGCTTCACTATAAACTTTTCTCTTGAGTTTTAGTTTAACAAAATTTACGATTACAAAACTTACGGTATGGCTACTGACACTTCAACTCCACCTCCTCTATCTATTAGAATTGATCCCCTTAAGTACTTAGGGAGCCTTCCAGAATTCAGTGGAGATTATAGAGATCTCCAAACTTTTATCAATTTAATAGACAGAGTCCACCCTATCCTTAGAGCCTACGACGAACCGTCTCAATATCTGTTTTCCGATATCATAAAGGGCAAACTGAGAGGGAAAGCTTGAGAAATTATTGAGATAAATTGCCAGGCCGAATCTTGGAGTGATGTAAAACAAATCCTTATAAATAATTTCGGCGACAGACACAGCTTAGAAGAACTATTTGACAAACTAAAGAGCGTGACGTTCAAAACAAATAGTGTCGAATTCTACAATGATATTAAAACTCGCCTTAGGAGTTTAAATAACAAAACTCTTACCCTACTAGGAGCGGGCCCAGCAACAAGTGAATGCGCTAGAAATAACATGAAAACGGCGTTGAACATATTCAGAGAAAAATTGCCCGAAATCCAGACTCTAGAAACTGCTATGGATATACTGTTTCAGTCTGGATATGCATATACTACACAGGCAAACGGTATATTCGCTTCTAAAACGAAACAACCGAACAGATCAGACAATTCGTACAAAACGCAATATAAAGGACAAGAAAATAAAACAGACAAGCGTCAACCCCAATATGATAATAGACAGCAACAGAATAATTCGTATCAAAATAATAGATATTATCAAAGAAATAATAACTACAATGCGGTACAAAATCAAGGCAATCAATATAATAAAAATTATCAGGGTAATAATTACCAACCAAGGGATAACAATTATCAACCAAACAAATACAATGGAAACCCTTCTAACCAGCATAATAATCAATATTATCAATATTATTATAACAAAAAATTCGAAAACCTAATCACTACCAAGGAAACAACCAACCACACGCAGAACCAATGGATATAAATATGGTACAGAATAATAATCAACCCTGTGATAATGATCAATATGCTTATGACAACAATCAAGAAGAGCAGATCACAGAACAAGAATATACAAATTACCAAGAACCCTCCATTAGTTACCAACCATCAGATAACTCTGCTCAGAGTAATATCGAATCATCCCAAAATGTTCTTACTATAGCCTCCGGGGAGAATTACCCCATATAATCGTAAAAAAATTATTTAAAGTTTATTATAGATACCGGAGCAACTCATTCAATAGTGAATCCCGGTTTATGTGATCCAAAATGGAAAGTAAAAACAGGACCTTTGACCCTGAAAACACTTCAAAATCATGTTAAGACTATTACCATATATCGAGTTCCTTTATTCTCTGAGTTAGGAACTGATAAGGAAAAATGTAACCTATTATAATGTAAATTCCACGATTATTATGACGGAATAATTGGGAATAATGTTCTGAAACGTTTTGGGGCGATAATAGACTACACGAGCGACAGATTGATGATAAATAATATGAAAATTCCCTTACTTTATGCGGGTGCACGCACAGTACAGTTTATAGTACCAGAAGAAAATGGACTTGTTCATTTTTCAGAACAACGAAACAACACGGGAAACGTAATCCTAAAAGAAGGCATATACAATGTCCAGAATTTTAAACTTGAAATACAAACCTCTATAGATAGTTTAGACAAAATCCATCTTAATACTGATGCAATAACTTTGTTTAATTCTAAGAACTTCTGTATTGTGAATGAAGAATTTCAACAAACAGAACCAATTTTTCAACAGATCCGTGCATCGCACATGAATTTTGAGGAAAAATCACAAATATTAAAAGTAAAAAAAAATAAAAAGAACCAAATTCTAAGCTAACCTTTACTAGTGAAATAAAGCACAAAATAAATACGATTGACAACATTCCAATTTGTACAAAAACCTACCGATATCCCTATATCCATAAGGATGAGGTACAAAGGCAGATACAGGAAATGCTTAACAACGGAATAATTCGGCATAGCAGCTCACCGTATTCCGCACCAATATGGATCGTTCCAAAAAGGGAAGATGCCAGTGGTGATAAGGAATGGAGATTAGTTGTGGATTATAGGAAATTGAATGAAGCAACAATCAACGATCGGTATCCAATACCAAACATTGACGAAATCCTCGACAAGTTGGGAAAAAGTATGTATTTTACTACATTAGATCTGGCAAAGGGATTTTACCAGATCGAAGTTGAAGAGTCTGATGTACATAAAACTGCGTTTACGGTGGAAGGAGGACATTATGAATTCTTAAAAATGCCGTTTGAACTTAAAACAGCCCCCGCGACATTCCAACGCCTGATGAACACTGTACTGAAGGAGTATATTAATAAAATATGTCTCGTTTATCTCGACGACATTATACTATTTTCCACTTCGCTTCAGGAGCACATACATTCTTTGAAACTTATCTTAAATTGCTTGCAGAACGCGAACTTGAAAGTTCAACTAGACAAGTCCGAATTCTGTAAAAGAGAAACACAATTTCTTGGACATATCGTAACTCAAGATGGCGTGAAACCAAACCCATCAAAATTAGAATGCGTTGTGAATTTTCCGATACCAAAGACGCCAAAACAAATAAAGCAATTCCTAGGACTTACGGGATATTACCGAAAAATCATTAAAGATTATTCTCATCTAGCCAAGCCCATGACCAAATATTTAAAAAAGGATGCAAAATTAAACAGCAGACCCATCATATCTCCAATGTTTCGAAACTTTGAAAAAGATTTTAACTAGCGATCCTATCCTAATATATCCAGATTTTACTGGAATATTTACTCTAACCACAGACGCTAGTAACTATGCCCTTGGTGCAGTACTATCACAAAATGATCGACCTATATGTTTTGGAAACCGAACATTAAACGAACATGAAATTAACTACAGTACTATCGAGAAGGAGTTGTTAGCCATAGTCTGGGCTACCAAATATTTTCGACCCTATCTCTTTGGTAGAAAATTTATAATAGAAACAGACCACAAACCCTTGCCATGGTTATTTGCGATTAAAGAACCTAACTTTAAACTGGTTCGTTGGAGACTGAAATTATCTGAATTCGATTACGAGATCAGATACAAAAAAGGCACCAAAAATGGAAATGCTGATGCACTTTCCAGAATAAGGCCCGAAACAACAGAAATTAACACGATTGAAGAAAATACAATGATCACAGAATGCAGTACCCCAATAAATTTTTATAAAACCAAACTATAGTCAAGAAAATTACATCGGGGTCGACCAAAATAAGATCATTGACTATATTTGGCAAAACTAGAAAAATCTTTTACTTTAAAGAATTAGACAGAGCTTCAGTTATCACATTGTTGAAAAACCATTTTCACCCTACCCAAATCAACACAATAATTATTGACGATTCTTTCTTCAATATATTCTGTACCACCTACAGCGAAATATTTTCGAATGATAATGGATTAAGGACAATAAGATGTAAAACTTTACTCGAAGATATTGAAGACGAATTAAAATTAACAGAACTAATTAAAGCGGAACAGTTGGACAAAAATCATAGAGGCATTTAAGCTGTTTTCGAAGAATTAAAACTGAAGATCTACAATCCAAAATTGAAAATTAGAATCACACAATTCATAAATAACTGCGAAGTATACAATATCGAAAAATATGATAAAAATCCGCCTAAAATACCGCTTCAGATAACTGTTACACCGTCAAAACCTAGAGAAATCATACACATAGATGTTTTTTATTCCTTGAACAAAAGTCTTTCTATGACGTTTATAGATAAGTTTTCTAAATTCGCAATGGCATATCAGATAAACGGAAGATCTTGGACGGAGTTTAAAACAAAATTACTTCAAATGATCAATACCCTCGGGAAGATAGATAAAATCATCGTCGACAATGAACTCGGATTTAAAGCCATACCGATGCAACAATTCCTAACAGAAGAAAACATAGAAATACACTATACGTCTAACAGCAATCATACATCAAACGCCGACATCGAACGATTACATAATACAATAAATGAACACTTAAGACTACTGCGACATGACGACAAGAATAATAGCGAGACAATAGAAGAAAAAATGATTAGAATCATAGGATTCTATAATAACACTATTCATAGTACCACTGGACATAAACCTATAGATTTCATTAATGGGAAAATTCACGAAGACTCCTATAAGGATATACACGATCTAATGGTCTCGAAAAAGGAAAAGACAATTCATAAACTGAATGAAAGTAAAGAAGATGTTATTTTGGAAGATGGAACAAATTTCATTAAAGAAATTAGAGGTGGCAAAAATCACAGGAAGTTCAGAAAAATAGATAGCAGGAAAATAGACAATGATCACATAGAAAACACTGTAACAAAACTAAAATATTATAAAACACATGTTAAACCAAAGAAACAATACCAGGACAGAGACAATCCGACGATAAAAGCAAAAAAAATAACTTTCAATTCTTTCTAGGCCATGGACCGGATACTGATACTGATTTTAATTACAACTATTACGGCTCAAACGATGGACATCCAGGACTTGACCAAAAATAACGGATATGTACCGATAAAGACCGGAGAATTCAGACCTATTGAATATTATAATTAAATCTTACACATCTTGAACTTGACCAAATACGAACAGACACTGGATATTATAACGGAAAATATCAATAGCGTCAGAAAAACTATACCCCTTTTGGACACAATTGATAAGAACTTTGAATTACTTCACGTTAAAGTTGATAATTTACATCCTCATTTTAAATCAAAACGCGGACTGGCGAATATAATAGGAAAAGGACTTAAACTAATAGCAGGAACAATGGATAGTGACGACGAAATAGAAGACAAACTTAAATCTCTCAATGACAGACAAACTAATCTAACTGAAAAATTGGATACATTTACACAGGTTAATAATTTTATATCCTCACAAATACAGAACATAACAAGCCATATAAATCGACAACAATACAAAATCGGAAAATACTTAGACGATTTCAAAAACATCCTTCAAAACAAAATAGCTACGCTAGAAGACGAATTTACGTACATGACACAAGTTTATCAAATAAATAGTCTCCTATTTAAAGATCATATAGACGATATAGGACAGATTATATTTTCTAGTAAATTAGGGATAATTCCTTCAAACATCCTAGCCGAAACAGAGCTAGACCTCATAACCGACGTTGATAGCTATAAGGACATTAAAGTTTCAGTGGCATTTCATAACGAGAGTTTAGTAATTATTCTACAAATTCCCCATGTGTCTGAAACCTACTTTTCAGTTCGAACCAATCCCTAATATGTTAAATAAATCTATCATGCTCGACACAAACGAGGTATTGGTTGACTTAAACAATAATATATTCGAATCCAATGTGAAAAACAAATTAATGAAAAATATGATAAAAGTAAACAATGAATGCTTAAAGAATATTTTACTATTTGAAGAGGCAAAATGCCCAATGAGATTTTTAAAAAACACAGAAGTAGTGGAAATAATTCCAGGTGTCTTAATATTTAAGAACTTTTATTCAAATATTACCCATAATTGTAACAAAAGGAAATTAAAACAAACTGGAAATTTTATAATCAAATTTGAAAACTGTCAGATTGATACTTTAAATAAAACATATATGAATGTAAACATACAAATTTAATATAAAATTATTTTACCCAATATTGTAACAAAGGTTAAAGAAACCGAAAATTTTACAGTGAATAACATAAAACTCGAATCCCTTTTCATGGAACAAATAAAATATAAAAATAACCTAGATCAAGTCATTTACCATAACAATAAATTTACAACAATAAGTTACAGTATTGATGTAATAGTAGTAATATGTATAATAACTACAGTGTAAGCTCGTTAATCCGAATGGTGTGTAATCCGAATTATCCAGTAATCCGAATTGAAAATATTTGGTATTGCATATCCTATAGTCCGCATTGATTGCAGCTCGCTAAACCGAATTTGTTTTTTTTTTGTTCTTGTGTTTTTTGTTATCGTTGTTACTATGCCCACAATATTTTTTTTTTAACAAAATCACGCGTGAAATGTGAAAACTAACGGGACATCATTGGGATGTCTATTTTGATGAATGTGTTTTGTGTCTGTTTACAGCAGATTTAGTTATTGGGTAGCATTGTTCGCGAAAACATCAAAATCAATATGTGTTATGAACACCGAATTGTGTTTTCAAATACTTCCAACGGAAGTATCGATTTCGTGGGCATTGGATGAATTTATAAACCAAGCAATGCCTTATAAAACAACCTGTTGAAAGAGGACGGCGGGAGCCTTTAAGAAAACTAGCAAGACAGTCGGCTGGGGGGTTCGTGTCCTTTCCTCTGGGTTGTTTGTCTTAACATTACAATAATAATATATGGACTCCCTAT
Organism: Phaonia tiefii; assembly: GCA_963931995.1. NCBI lineage: Eukaryota > Metazoa > Arthropoda > Insecta > Diptera > Muscidae > Phaonia > Phaonia tiefii. The sequence goes on from OZ008369.1 coordinate 132,252,465, forward strand.
TTATTTGAATAAAATAATACCATATGGATCAGGTTTACTAGACAACTAAAACAAAATAATGCCCCAAACACGTACAAAAGTCTAGCAAAAATTAACTACTCGTTTACTGCCATGAAATTACATACAAAGTGATATGGACGGTGTGAGGAAGATTGGATATACTTAACTGTCTCCAAGATGTTATTGGAGATCGACGCTTCAGTACCCTCCCTAACCAATTGTTCTAGTGGCGAAATTAATATAAATTCTAGAACCCCACTGCCAGCGATCTGGAACTTACTTATGTCATCATCGATATCATTTAGAGAGGAAAACACTAACTTATTCGCTTAACAATTCATAGTTACTATCACTAGAGGCTTTATTAATTCACTTTTTCTGTTTAATTCCATATTTTATAAAAATTTTGCATGCGCATCTTCTGCCTGATTACAATAAATGAAGTTATGATATTTTCGACGGTAACAAAAAAATCTAACCTATAGTTATTATTATAAGTGCATTAAAGTTTTAACTTATACTAGTTATACAAATAAAATTTAATGAATGGATTGGATGCTTAATTGAAACAAAACAACAGACTTATTGTAAAATTTGTTATTCCAAAAAGGTTTGCTGGGATAAGGGTTTAATAATGATGTAAAATCGGTCTCAAATAAACAATGATGATATTGTATTTGTAGAAACCAGAAAAAAATTGTTATGAAGCGGACTACAAATACGGGAAACTGTTATATCTCTCTTGACGATGCGTGGTATCAATAGGTTTTTAATTTTGTTTTCTTTTTATCCAATATCACTGCTTTTTATTTTTCTCTTATAAAAAAAAACACGCTCTCAATTAATGTCTGCTCATTAGCAAGTTGCGAGTAGAACTTTTTTTGCGAAATGCAGATGATCATTACGTCAATAAGTGTAAGAATTGTTGAAAAGAGAATTGAAGACAAGAATAATGAAAATAACGTAGGGTGGATTTAAATTTTGATTCTTTAACTGTGACTTTTTCTTTCATTTCTCTTTTCACATTATCTTAATACGAAATAACATTGAAATATTAAATTCGAATTTTGTTTTTGTGTCTCACTTACCAACATCATTACGACGATTGTAAAGCGCTTTGCAATTGTTGTTGTTGACGTTGATCACGTTTAATGATGATGAAGATCTGCAAACCTGTAACGTTGATTTATTGAGTTGCATGTTAAGAAGTGGTATCACAGTGCTATATTTCTCACTTACTCTATAATCATATCTTTTTCTTCCTTTTTTCAATATGCATCCGAAATTAAACCTTTACCAATTTAGTTTTTGCTATAAATTTCGTTTGTCTTTTTTTTTCTTTTTCTGTTTTTTTACTTTTTTGCTCTATAATTTTAGAATATTGATCTAAACTACTGAAAGTTGTAGCTTGAAACTTTTATCACACATGTTTTTTTTTTTTCATTATTTTTCTTTAACACCTTTTTATACCGGTTTATTTTAACAATGCAGCAGAGATTTTGCTTTCATCTTATATGTGGTTCAATTTACATTCTGGTATGCTTGGCGTGTCGTTTGAGTCACAAAGGCAACTGTAATATTTGAGTGAATTCTATCACACTCTTATTGAATGAGTTATGTGATGAAAGTTTCGCGCGATTCTCATAAAACGAATTACTTTTTGATCATTTTATGAAATTAAAACTTATTGCACTAAGCAATTGTAAATTCCCAGCAAACAATAGTAGTACTTATCTTAAGAGATGATGTATAAAAATAAAATTGGTATAACATTTAAGCTCTGATGATGAGAGGGAATGGTAGGAAAGCTGGTATCTAGTGTGATGCGTCAGGGAATCCACGATTTTGTTGTAATCCTATTCAAAAAGATATATGTTGTGGCTGAAGGTAGTCCACCGTCGTCTCTATTTAGTTCGGGGAACATAAGCTTCATCCGTGAACTTCGTGGTGTGGGTAGCTTGGTAGGTGTAGTTATAATCGACACGATTAATAGTTTCGGGCTGATTACAGTGTAGCACTGGTTCTCGAAAGTATTAATGACCGAAGCAACTTTGAGAGCTATACCAAACTAGGCTGAATCCACTGATGACATCCATTTCAATCAATCAAATTGACAACCAATTGCTGATATATTGCTCGGTGGGTTAAGGTGTCAAATATTCCACGAGAATCTGCCCGCATGAATTGGAGGAAACGTGGTTCAGTAATTGTGAACTAAAATCCTGACGTAAGCGGTATTTATCACTCTCCATGTGCTATTCAGCCTCCCGAGAACTTTTCCAAACCGCACGTGGTTCTCTAATCGCTAATACCTTCAACTTATTTCCACAGAAAATTATGGTATGTTAATTGTCCGGCTTCTATACGAAAAAGAAAGTTTAGATTTAGTCTGACGAGGCAAGAAACCTCTCAATTTCCACTCAAGTCATGCTATGAGTTATCAAAGGTAATAGATTAGCGCTATTACTAATTGTTGCCAGACAAAAAAAAAATCTCCAAACTAGCGATTTTCTTCCCATACATTGTCTTGTACGCTTCTTACCTAGACATTGTCAAGGGTTTGTTTCCTATTTGACAAACGTTATTTTATTAACACTTTATCTGAATGTTCTATCAGACAAAAGTCCATTACAAAACCAAAATTATTCTTACTCTATGAGTAGAGAATGATTTGGAAAAGGACTTTTAAGACCTTATGTCTTTGGCATGAAACGTTCCCACTAATTTGCCAAGTTTGTCTTCTAATATGTAATAATGATTTCCAAGTTTTTCTCGGACTACTGCTTTTATAAACACGGGTGAGAGCTTTGCATTAAAGTGTTTTCCGGAATTGCTTTGAGCAAAATTTCGTCTGAAAACGTCCTGTCCCACAGTAAAGGCTGGCGTTCTGGTGCGAAGATTATAGTGAACTTTACTCTTTTCATACGCTTCTTTAATATGTTTTCTAAGTTCATGTCTTATGGTCTGCAAATGATCAACTCTAGTGATCTTAGCATATGGTTCGTCTAAAAGATTCAGATTTTTCAACAAGGTATATGATGATGCATGCGTTATCATATTGAAACCAAATAAGGCGAAATATGGAGAATTGGCAATCGATTGGTGATATGAGTTGCGTAAAGAGCAACTAATTGCACTTAATTTTTCGTCCCACTGCCGATGATTGTGTTTAAGGTAAGCTCGGATTCCCGCAATTAACGAACGATTTACACGCTCGGATGCATTCGACTGCGGCGAGTAAAACGCGGTATAAGTATGGGTTATTCCATAAGAAGTCAGAAAAGCGTTAAAGTCGTGAGCCTTGAACTGGCTACCGTTGTCGCTAACAATGAATTCAGGAATGCCATATGTGTGGAATATTTGTTTTTCCAAGAAATCTTGAATCGCAGAAGATGTAAATTTTCTTAAGAGGCACAACCAGTGAAACTTGGTTAAATGATCCAGGACTATAAGTAGGCCTATATGTCCCGATTTGCTTCTAGGGTATGGACCAAGTATATCAATGTATAAGCGCTGAAATGGACGAATTGACGTTAATTGGTTGCCCATTGGTGGCTTAGTGGAGGCATTTGGGGATTTTGTCATTTTACACACGTCACACTCCTGCACGTACTTTCGTGTATCCCGTACCATTCCAGGCCAATAAAAGTTCCGTCTTACCAGTTCCAAGGTTTTACCGATGCCACCATGTGCCGACACAGGACAATCATGTGCTCTTGATATTATGCCATTACGAAGCTTACAAGGAATCCAAAACTTCCAAGCGTTTTCCTCTTGGATTTTGTCTCCACTATAATGCTCAGTCCTCAAATAAACATAATTATCAACAATTTTCATATCCGGGTAGTTTGACGCATTATTTTTCACTTTCTCTTTCAGATCCTTGTAATCATCATCCCCAAAATGAGGAGAATTTAAATCCACCTCCGGCCCTATTATTTCTAAGCTATTTACGTCTACCTCAGGAATTCGCGAAAGTGCGTCCGGCACTATGTGCTCTTTACCCTTCCTATGACTTACGTTGAACTTATAAGCTTGCAGTTGCAAGGCCCAACGTGCCAGTCTTCCACTTAAATTAGGCTGACGCATCAGCCACACAAGGCTTGAGTGGTCAGTAACAACTTCAAACTCCTGCATTTCGACGTAACATCTGAATTTCCTAATTGCCTCAATAGCAGCAAGGCACTCTCGCTCAGTTACGCTGTAGTTTCGTTGCGCGGAGTTTAATTTCCTACTCATGTATGCAATGGGCCGTTCCTGGCCTTCACCGTCCAGTTGCACAAGAACAGCACCAATACCATAATCGCTTGCGTCACAGTGGATAAAGAACTTCTTGTTGAAATCTGGGTTAATTAAAATAGGGGCAGAGGTCAAGAGGGACTTAAGGTCGTCGAACGCACACTGCGCCTCATCACTCCAGACAAACTTTTTCTTTGTGGATAGAACCTCAGTGATTGGAAAAACTACTGTTGAGAAATTTTCCACAAAACGACGATACCAACCAGCCAGACCAAGAAAACCACGCACCTGTTTCAGGTTTTTAGGAGCAGGCCATCTAACTATCGCGCTAATCTTATCCGGATCTGTAGTAATCCCGCCATCTCCAATGACATAACCTAAATAATTCACCTTAGTGACACAAAATTTGCTTTTTGAAATATTTAGAGTCAGATTAGCTTTTCTGAATTGGGACGCTATTCTTACAAGGACTTCCAAGTGACTCTCGAAATTTTCTGACACGATAACTAGATCATCCAGATAGCCAAAGATACAGTGACGAAGATCCGGTGGTATGATCTCATCCATCAACCTGCACATGGTTTGAGGCGCGTTGCATAACCCGAAAGGCATGACCACAAATTGGTACAGAGGCCTTCCGGGGACTGTAAAAGCCGTAAGAGGTTTGGATGCGTCGTCTAAAGCTATCTGCCAGTATGCATCCTTTAAATCTAGCTTCGTTATCAGATTCGCCTTTGGAAGCCTTGCAAATATGCCCTCTATAGAAGGCAAGGGAAATGCATCCTTTTTAGTCACTAAATTCAGTTTTCTGGCGTCTAAACAGAGGCGAACCTTGTTTGGTTTTACGACCATTCTCATTGGTGAACTCCAAGGAGAAGCTGACGGTTCTATCACGCCTAATGACAGCATCCTATCGATTTCCTGATAAATTAAATTTTCCACAGCTGGAGAAACAGGGTAGAACCTTTGCTTTACGGGGCTTGCCTCGCCTACATCGATGGCATGTTTAATTAGACTGGTCCTCCCCAGTCCCTGTTTTTCGAAGCTGGGAAATAGAGCAATAACCGTTTCTAGTTGTCGATTTTGAGTATTCGAAAGGGGATACAGAAGTTCATTTTCCAGTTCTACGATAACTTTTGATTTCCCATTGTTATCTGAGTTTTCCCTTATAATGTCCGATACATCAGACGAGCATTTATCAATTCCTTTAAGTGCAACTAAATCAACTGATTCCATTACATCAGCAAAGATTTTAAAAGCCTTACAAAAATCAATACCTAAGATTAGCCTTTGCGAGAGTGATGGTATGATAAACAATCTTAAGGCTCGTTTTTGTTCTTTAAATGTAAGTTCAATATCTAACATACCCGTTACCTTTTGCGGCTGACCATCAGCCGTTCTTACAAAAGATTTAACTTTTGTGAAATTTGGTAATTTGTGGAAATCAAAAGAAGCTAAATTGGACCCAATACAGCTAACATTTGCTCCGGTGTCCAATAAGCCAAGTTCGTTAAAATTTGAAAAGGATACTTTCGCATAATATCTCATGTCCGTGGGATTGGCTATGATGGATGAAACTAAGAATGTCCTGCAAAGTTTTCTTACTTTCCAATACCTACGTAACCTCCTGGTTGACCGCTTCTGCTTTTGACTTGGACAGATAGATATCGATGACAAATTAAATAACTCATTACGCCTTGCAATATATTTTTCCAATCTTTTATGGTACGGCAAGATTGGATATAAAACTGTCCAAGGAGGGGCTGGTATGGAAAAGGCATTGTTAGCCGCAGGCCTCAAAATAGATTTGGGTATCCAACCATCGGCAATAGCGTTTGAAATTTTGTCCCCTCCAGAAATATTATGTGTCGTAGATGTATTAGTTTCAGTGGTTTGGTCAGAATTGCTTCTTGAATTTATTGCTGTTCCTTCTGAGGAACAAAATTCTGCCAGTTTTTTGTCGACGACTTTCCCCCATTGCATTTTACACAATTTGGCTTATATGTCTTTTTTGTGCCGCAACCGTAGCAAAAGATTTGCCGATCTTCCAAACAATCTTGCCAGTTATGGCCAGTCTTATCACAATTCCAACAAGTTGAAGGTTGATATGTTCTTTCCACAGAGTTTACCAAGATATTAGTATCCAAACTATTTTCCGCTTCTTCGAAGTCCGAAACAAAATCGACTGCGGCCACTTGTCGACGGGGAACGACAGTATTATTAACACGATTAAAAAGATTTCGTCTAACGTATTCATCATTCAAAAAGGTTTCCCTCTTCTGCACAAGTCTACGAAGCTGTACAATGGATGTGATTTGAATATATAACAACTCCTGTCTGATTTCGGGGCGTAAATTACGCGTAAGAATTTCTATTAATTCTGCTTCTGACATAGGAGACGATAAACGATCCACAATTCCAGAAATGGCATCATGAAAAGCGTCAAATGTTTCGCCAGGTTTCTGTTTCCGATTTCGGATTTCTTCCCTGAGGTCAAAAGACGTTTTACAATCACGGTATTGGAGTCTTATCGCCTCACAAAACGGTTCCCACTGTACAGATTGAACCTGTTTGTGGTAACGCCAATACCAGTGCTTAGCCTTATCCGTCAATAGAACTTGCAAATTTTTACATACCACGGTAAAATCTCCATCAAATGTGTCTAAGGTTAAAGATCGAATTCGGTACAGGAATTCCTCTATACTTAGTCCATCTGACGAGCCATTAAATTTTATATTCCAACTTTGGATAATTGAAGTGATTTTATCGGCAGTAAATGGTAAGCGCAGAGAACTAGAAATATTCGACAAACCACTAATATTTTGATTATTCGCAATTATGGGGGACCCTTGATTTCGAGTATGTAAATTCAAAGGATTTGCATGGGATACTTGATCCAAATTTATACCATTGTCAGCCAAAGAATTTGAACGGTATTCAGTTCGCGGAATTGGAGCAATATTCGAGCAAGTCTGTGGCAATAAATTCAAAGAAGTAAGTAATCTTACCATACTTTGCTCCATCATGCGATTAATATGTTCGTAATCAACATGTTGCTTGTTGTTAGGGATCAAACGAGAAGAGCTTTGCAACATTTTCGGAATAGGGGTATTCTCCCGATCGTTATTTACAGCTTGAGGTTGTCGCTGTGGTGTGCCAAAATTCAACAGGAATGAGGAATTATGGGGGTCATGGATGACACCACGACCTTGGCTCCTTGTATTGTAGTGAGAACCACGAGCTCCTCTAGATTTACCCCTTCCTGGTTTCGATGTCGAAACATTAGTAATTATCATACTATTACCAGCCGTCGAAGGAAGTGCAGAAGCAGAAGGTACCAAAATATCTTTCAGCGGAAAGATATAGTTTCGAAGTTCTGACAATTGGCAATGTCGTTTGCAAACCGGGCATTGTGCAGCTGTAGCGAGAGAAGTTTCAATACAAATTTTGTGAAACGAATGAGCGCATTCATTGATAATTACGCAGTCTTGCTTTTCCAACAAAAGTTCCTCGCAAATGGAACATAAATGTACAGAATTCGTCACAACTGAAGCTTCAGAAGGGGGTGGTACTTCTGACCGATTTGGTGATCGTAGAATTGACATCCCAAAACAAAAAGAAGTTGTAAATTTTCAAAATTTACCAAGATTCAAATTTTAAATTTAGTTTTTCCTCAAATTTGAAAAAAAATAAGTTTACTATTCTCTAAATACAATCAAATATTTTATACTTGTTACTAATTATTCAGTATACTTTTAAAGAAATTTTAAAGAATAAAATTGCAAGATTTTTAGACAAAATATACTTATATTGTGTTTTCCTCTTAGACACGAATCCGAAATAAGTAATTGAAACCCGCACTCCCACACATTTTCCAGTCAATACCAAGGAAAAAAAATATTTTTGAAATTGATTAAGGCATTTTTTCTTTCATTGATCATACCAACCAACACAAATTAAATTAACCCTATTTTTGTGAATTTTCTAAAGCAGAGCGGACAATACAATGCGTATCGCATAGAATTGTAATCCAGAATTGAATTAGAGGCTGATAACACCGATCAAATGAAATAATATTACCTGAAACCATAACTAAAGACTTGAAACCTTTATTTTCAACAAAAAGAAACTACCTCATATAAACGGTTAGTTGCTCGAACTTTTCGACCTCAAACAACTACTAAATCCTGAATATCTTAGTACTTTATTTTGGCGAAAATTAACAATTCCAAAAGTCTTTTAGTTTTACTATTGACACTAACTTTATATTTACTAAGATTAGAACCGAAAAGAAGAGGTGTGCTCTTTTCGGCCCCACGTTGGGCGCCAATTATTGTTATGAACACCGAATTGTGTTTTCAAATACTTCCAACGGAAGTATCGATTTCGTGGGCATTGGATGAATTTATAAACCAAGCAATGCCTTATAAAACAACCTGTTGAAAGAGGACGGCGGGAGCCTTTAAGAAAACTAGCAAGACAGTCGGCTGGGGGGTTCGTGTCCTTTCCTCTGGGTTGTTTGTCTTAACATTACAATAATAATATATGGACTCCCTATTTATTTGAATAAAATAATACCATATGGATCAGGTTTACTAGACAACTAAAACAAAATAATGCCCCAAACACGTACAAAAGTCTAGCAAAAATTAACTACTCGTTTACTGCCATGAAATTACATACAAAGTGATATGGACGGTGTGAGGAAGATTGGATATACTTAACTGTCTCCAAGATGTTATTGGAGATCGACGCTTCAGTACCCTCCCTAACCAATTGTTCTAGTGGCGAAATTAATATAAATTCTAGAACCCCACTACCAGCGATCTGGAACTTACTTATGTCATCATCGATATCATTTAGAGAGGAAAACACTAACTTATTCGCTTAACAATTCATAGTTACTATCACTAGAGGCTTTATTAATTCACTTTTTCTGTTTAATTCCATATTTTATAAAAATTTTGCATGCGCATCTTCTGCCTGATTACAATAAATGAAGTTATGATATTTTCGACGGTAACAAAAAAATCTAACCTATAGTTATTATTATAAGTGCATTAAAGTTTTAACTTATACTAGTTATACAAATAAAATTTAATGAATGGATTGGATGCTTAATTGAAACAAAACAACAGACTTATTGTAAAATTTGTTATTCCAAAAAGGTTTGCTGGGATAAGGGTTTAATAATGATGTAAAATCGGTCTCAAATAAACAATGATGATATTGTATTTGTAGAAACCAGAAAAAAATTGTTATGAAGCGGACTACAAATACGGGAAACTGTTATATCTCTCTTGACGATGCGTGGTATCAATAGGTTTTTAATTTTGTTTTCTTTTTATCCAATATCACTGCTTTTTATTTTTCTCTTATAAAAAAAAACACGCTCTCAATTAATGTCTGCTCATTAGCAAGTTGCGAGTAGAACTTTTTTTGCGAAATGCAGATGATCATTACGTCAATAAGTGTAAGAATTGTTGAAAAGAGAATTGAAGACAAGAATAATGAAAATAACGTAGGGTGGATTTAAATTTTGATTCTTTAACTGTGACTTTTTCTTTCATTTCTCTTTTCACATTATCTTAATACGAAATAACATTGAAATATTAAATTCGAATTTTGTTTTTGTGTCTCACTTACCAACATCATTACGACGATTGTAAAGCGCTTTGCAATTGTTGTTGTTGACGTTGATCACGTTTAATGATGATGAAGATCTGCAAACCTGTAACGTTGATTTATTGAGTTGCATGTTAAGAAGTGGTATCACAGTGCTATATTTCTCACTTACTCTATAATCATATCTTTTTCTTCCTTTTTTCAATATGCATCCGAAATTAAACCTTTACCAATTTAGTTTTTGCTATAAATTTCGTTTGTCTTTTTTTTTCTTTTTCTGTTTTTTTACTTTTTTGCTCTATAATTTTAGAATATTGATCTAAACTACTGAAAGTTGTAGCTTGAAACTTTTATCACACATGTTTTTTTTTTTCATTATTTTTCTTTAACACCTTTTTATACCGGTTTATTTTAACAATGCAGCAGAGATTTTGCTTTCATCTTATATGTGGTTCAATTTACATTCTGGTATGCTTGGCGTGTCGTTTGAGTCACAAAGGCAACTGTAATATTTGAGTGAATTCTATCACACTCTTATTGAATGAGTTATGTGATGAAAGTTTCGCGCGATTCTCATAAAACGAATTACTTTTTGATCATTTTATGAAATTAAAACTTATTGCACTAAGCAATTGTAAATTCCCAGCAAACAATAGTAGTACTTATCTTAAGAGATGATGTATAAAAATAAAATTGGTATAACATTTAAGCTCTGATGATGAGAGGGAATGGTAGGAAAGCTGGTATCTAGTGTGATGCGTCAGGGAATCCACGATTTTGTTGTAATCCTATTCAAAAAGATATATGTTGTGGCTGAAGGTAGTCCACCGTCGTCTCTATTTAGTTCGGGGAACATAAGCTTCATCCGTGAACTTCGTGGTGTGGGTAGCTTGGTAGGTGTAGTTATAATCGACACGATTAATAGTTTCGGGCTGATTACAGTGTAGCACTGGTTCTCGAAAGTATTAATGACCGAAGCAACTTTGAGAGCTATACCAAACTAGGCTGAATCCACTGATGACATCCATTTCAATCAATCAAATTGACAACCAATTGCTGATATATTGCTCGGTGGGTTAAGGTGTCAAATATTCCACGAGAATCTGCCCGCATGAATTGGAGGAAACGTGGTTCAGTAATTGTGAACTAAAATCCTGACGTAAGCGGTATTTATCACTCTCCATGTGCTATTCAGCCTCCCGAGAACTTTTCCAAACCGCACGTGGTTCTCTAATCGCTAATACCTTCAACTTATTTCCACAGAAAATTATGGTATGTTAATTGTCCGGCTTCTATACGAAAAAGAAAGTTTAGATTTAGTCTGACGAGGCAAGAAACCTCTCAATTTCCACTCAAGTCATGCTATGAGTTATCAAAGGTAATAGATTAGCGCTATTACTAATTGTTGCCAGACAAAAAAAAAATCTCCAAACTAGCGATTTTCTTCCCATACATTGTCTTGTACGCTTCTTACCTAGACATTGTCAAGGGTTTGTTTCCTATTTGACAAACGTTATTTTATTAACACTTTATCTGAATGTTCTATCAGACAAAAGTCCATTACATATGGCAAAAAAACGTGCACATAAAACACTTTCGCTAGGTGATAAGCTTAAGATTATAGAAGCGCTTAATCGCGGTCAATCTGGAAAGATTTTAGCAGAGAAGTTTGGTGTAGGAGCTTCAACTATTTGTGACATTAAAAAAAATTCCGATAATATTAAAAGGTAACATGTGTAACAATTGTATCCTACCAAAATTACTGATTTTATTGTTTTATTAGATTTGCTGTTAATTCTGATGGAAAACTTTTAAAACAACGCAAGACACTAAAACGTGGTGAATACGAAGACTTTGAGCAAAAATTGTATGCTTGGTTTGAAGAGAAGCGGGCAAGGCATCAAACAATTTCAAGCCAAATTTTGCGAGAAAAAACAAAATCGCTTTACCAAAAAATGTACCAAAACCAATCATTTAAAGGTAGTGACGGTTGGTTGCAGAAATTTAAAAAGCGCTTTTCGGTGCGGCATTTGAAAATATGCGGGGAATCGTTATTTGCTAGACCAGATCTTGTACCTGACTTTCAGCAAAAACTCTTTGATATTGTCGAGGCTGAAAATCTTTGCGATGGCGAGATTTAAAACGCGGATGAGTCTGGACTTTTCTGGAAAATTTTTCCTGACAAAACATTAGTGCATTCTAAAGAAAAATCAGCCCCAGGTACAAAAATGAGCAAAGAGAATCGCTTTCGTGTGTTGTGCTAACAAATCTGGAAGCCACAAGGTAAACATTGCTGTAGTGGGGAGATCAAAAAACCCACGTTCGTTTAAAAAGCAAAAAATTATTGAATACTACTCCTCAAAAAATGCGTGGACGACAACACACATTTTTACCCAATGGTTTTTTGAATCCTTTATACCCCAGGTAAAAAAGTACCAAATAAAAAAATAATTTCCCGAAGAAAGCCTTATTGATACTGGACAATGCAGTAAGTGGGGAGCCACTTATATCTGAATGTGGGCAATATAAGACAATGTTTTTACCTCCTCATTGCACCAGTATTATCCAGCCTATGGATCAGAACGCGATAAGACTGACTAAATTATATTACAAGAAAGATCTCTTGTGTGAATTGGTGAATTCTGAAGCAAACAACACAGATGGCTTTTTGAAACAATTCAGTATGAAGGACGCTTGTGAGTTGCTAAAGCGATCGTGGGACAGGGTGCCTAATTCTACTTTAAAGTCCTGTTGGAAACAAATTCATTCTCAGAGGTGGACCTCAGATGATAACATCCCATTAGCATTATTGCAACAAGAACCAGTAGCGACTGACTCTGCAGATAGTCTTGAAGAAAGTGATTTTTTGTCTTTTTCGATTGAAATAAAACTTTTTTTTACATTATAACAAGTGTTTTATTTGTTTGAAAACCAACTGTAAATTATAATCCGAATATTTCGATAATCCGAATCGGGGTATGCAATCATTAATTCGGATTAGCGAGCTTACACGTATATGCATATTGCTAATTTCTAAATCTAAACAAAAATTTGTAATCTCGTCGGAGCCTCAATCTAACGGTGGGGGTGTTACGACATCGAAAATAGAGATCATATAAAAAACCCACAAAATAAATAAAACTAAAAACTCAGCTAAATTATTTGGAACCACACTCATGATTCCAAATAATTTCGTACATTTAAATTTTTACAACCCACTTTTCTCATAAAACTTGCTAAGAAAATAAAACCAAATTATTTGGAACGACAATGTTGCGATTCCAAATAATTTCCTATGGCCACATACATACTTACTTTATTTTGCCTACCGATCAAAATAATAATTTCCTATGGCCACATACATACTTACTTTATTTTGCCTACCGATCAAAATAATAATACAAAATACAATTGTACAATTAAACTTAAAGAAATATAAAACCAAATTATTTGGAACGACAATGTTGCGATTCCAAATAATTTCTTTATATCCAATACATGCCACACTTTGCTTACCAAACGAAATTACACTGTTCGTTCTTAACGTAAACAGGGAACGAAACAGACATACGTAACAAATAAACAAAACCAATGAAACCAAAATTATGCATCGTAAGGGATTCGAACTAGCATAAGTTATTATTAAAAACCAACATGTAAAATTTTAACAAATGTTATACACGTGAGTGCTTTAGAAATAAATTGAAAAAATTGCTTCCTAAACAAGCTAAGACGGAGTTTGTAAATAATCTTAGTAATGAAGATTTAAACAATTTAAATTTAGGAAACGTTAAATCAGATTCTGTTTATAGGAAAATCCGAAGCGAAAGTATAAATTCTGCGGATTTTTCGAGGGACGATATTGAAGATCTACGTTTAAGGTTTGAAAATGATAGTAAAAACAGTGACAAATATTTTCAATATTTAACCGAACCATGTGATGCAGGTTTATTTTCAAAATCATAAATCAAAGTAGCTGATATTTCTAAAAGAATTAACAAAAATGGCCTTATTGGATACTTGGATGCCACAGGGTCAATAGTAAAACAAATTGTGGGTGTAAAAACTTATATATTTTATTACGCGTTAGTAATAAATCACAGCAGAGGAAAAATATTTCCAGTTGCTGAGCGTGTGGCAAGCTCTCACGACGCGGGGTCCATTGGGGTGTGTCTTATGAAATTCCAACAATTCTGCGAAAAAGAAAGAGTTTGGCCTCAATTTACTACTATCGTAACGGGTTTCAGTAGAGCTCTTATTAATGCGGCAATGCTTTACTGGAATAAGTGTAATTTTGTCACATACTTAAATTTTTGCTATCATAAAATTCAAAATAACGACAATATTTTAAACGAAATGGTGGTATTTAAACTATGCTATGCGCATTTAAAAAAAAAAGTTAGTCGTAAAATTGATACCCTCAAAATATCCAAGTGGAGTAATGTGGAGACTAAAAGACTTTTTAAATATGGGTTTCATGGGACCGATTTAAATGAAATAAAGTTTTGGTTCAAACACCTCGTCGTTGTTCTTTGCTCCAAAACAGATAACCCCGGTTTCCAGGAGTCGTTGAAAGAACTGAATGAAATGTCAAAACTTTCTTTGATTGCTGAAGCAAATAAAGCTGCTCTAAGAAAAGATTCTAAAGAGAGGTGTAAATATAGTTTCAGTGCCAACTCGGAAAGTCTATGTGACGAGGAACTTTATTTAAATGAAAAATTACAAGATTATGCATTTATCTCACAAGATAAAGAAAATCGAAAATCAACTTACAAAAGCTCATATTTCTATAGGGACTTTGCGGGAATTTACAACAGCTTTGAGATTCAAAATTACGATATAACAGCAAAAAACAGTCTGTACTGCCAGGAATTTATAGAATATACACTGCAACATTACATACCATATTTGCCCATGTGGTCATCCATTATATCAGATGGCATTACTGATGCGTTTACTCCTACCAATGGTATGGTCGAAGGATAGTTTCCTGAAGTAAAACATAATGTAATTTCGAAAGTAGATTTTGGAGCTGGTAGACTGAAATATGGCCGATTTATAGATGCTGTTAGAGAAAACATATTGAGTGAAACTAAACAAGTTTTACACCGGATTCCATCAACCCATTTAAATAGAAATAATCTTCAAAACAACGCACAATAAGAATTAGATATAACTAGCCTTCAACACGTTGAAGCTTGGGGACGGCAGGAAATTCTATCACCTAGGATGAGCAATTTTTCAAATTTAAAGCAAAATAGCTTCAAAACTAGATTGTCCGCAAATACAAAGTGCACGTTCTCGCTATTTGAAATCAGCTTTTGCAGCTCTAAAAATGATAAATTGAGCACTAAGTTAGAAAAGACTGAATTATCATTGTTCGAAGCCAGCTCTAATACCGATAGTACATGTACAAACAAAACTGGTTTTATTGATAAATTTATGTCTTCAGAAAAACACAATTTATCGCCAATTTCAGAGGAAGTACCTCCATTAACGTCAGCTGAAAATTTACAAAGACTAACAAAACAGCGCAAAATAGATACCATTGAATTATCATCTGATAGCAGTTCTTCACTAATTTCTGTGGATACTACCCAACCAATACAATTATGTAATGTTACAAATATCAAACTTTCTATGTACGATAACTTAGTTGTTTCTGATATTTCATATTACAAAGAAATAAATCTAAAGACCTCTAATAAATCAACTAATATTAATTATTTAGTAGCAAAACGAAGCGATTTTTTTATAAGATATAATGACTTCAAGTCTTTTTGTTGTACAGATACAACTATTCATACAAAGTGGTTAAACGACGAAACAATAACTTATAAGTATGTTAGATAGCATTCTGGATAACTCTCATACTATAGGATATTTAAGTGCAGACGTCGAATATAATAGTATAATTTTTAATCTTCCGTTTTATTTTCACAATAATTTAAAAGACATAACTGTTGTGCCTGTTAATGTAGATACTAATATTAATTACTGGTGTTTAGCAATTATTAATAAAACCAAAACAGTTTTAGAATTTTATGATCCACAACAAACCAGAAGTGGAAAAGAATTCTTTGAGCAATTCAACACATAATTATTTCTAGTTATAACGAGTTTGCGCAATTAGAAGGTTATGAATTATTAAAGCCTGATGATCGTTGGAAACCGACATCAATAAAATTAAAATATAAGCAAACCGATGGTTGGTCATGTGGCTGTTTACTGTTAATTTGAACTTGTAAATAAATTAATTCATTACCCTAAATTTTATCATTTTCTTCGAATATACATATATTTATAAAACCATGAAAGTTGTCCCCACGTTTTCAAATTGTTATAGTCTACTGTGCACAGAAAATGCGGAAAAAGCTAAAGTTAAAACTAGAGTTGTGTCATGAACGATTCACTCTTGTGAACTAAAGTAGATAAACTAGTTCTCACTTTTCCACTCCGTTGTTTCAGTAGTTCACTTGTTTCAGAAGTTTTTTATTTCGGCTATTCAGTTCGCTCTGTCATGTATTCGTTCATGCTCACTTTTTCTCACAATACCCCAAAAAAAAACGCAGAAATAAACAAAAATTCTGACAATTTCTTCCCTTTTTCGCTGCGATTTTACGAAATGCAGTTCCCGCTCACATATATTAAACTAAAACGACAAACTGAAGTCAACTCTTTAGGACATAGCTCATATGAGTTGTTGAACGGAAATCATAAAATTAACTAAATGACATTCTTCTGAGCTGAAGTAAAAAGAGCGCTCACTTGAATGAACTAAAATGCACAACAACTCCGTGAAACACCAAAATATCCTGATACCTAGCCTAAACTAATAAAAAAACTGTCATCGATAATAAATATTTTTTTAAAATATGCATTGTCCGTGGCTTGAACTCGTGCTTGTACTCACTTTCCCCAGCCATAAACACTACCATTGTGCTAAACACCGCACATTATATTTGTGGCAGTTACACATTTCATATATCATGTCCCAACAACAACGAATAGGTTCGACGTATATTCGGTCTCCCTTTGCCGGGTGTAAAATATATAACTGAACTCTTCTTACCCACATGCGATGATAACCAGTGTTGGTAAATGCATAAAACAAGAAAATTGTTGCCAACCTTCTACAGATTTCCGCAATAGTAAACAATTTAGAATATGTTGTATTGGATCGTTTATAAGGACCTAGACCTGTTTCAATGTCCTTGAAATTTTTTATAAAATTTCTACTTGGTATTTGCAACAACATGTCAGAATATTAAAGTGTGAAAATTTTCCAAACTTTTTTTAATTTTCTGAAAGTTTTCATACATATGGAGGATATTGGTTTTCTTCGATTTTAAGGACCTAGTCCTTTTTCCATGTCCTTGACATTTTTCTAAATTGTCTTATTGTTAATACTAAAACCGTGCTTGGATATAAAAGTGGGAAACTGTTCGATAATATTATCATACAATTTAATGGGTAATGGCGTATATAGGGCAGGATAATTGCATTTAAAGGACCTTGTATCCTTCGATATCTTAAATGTTTATTTTGAACATTATTACACTTTATTAATAACCAGTGCAATGACATTTATATGCTTGGTGTGATTTAAATACAATAAAATTTGAAGGTGGGCCAACTTCACACTACTATATACTACTGTGAAGTTAGCCCACCATCGAAATATGTGGGCTACGATGGTGGGCTAACTTCACGCTAGTGTTCTTATACGCAACAATTGCAAAAAAGACATCGTTATTCAAAAATTACCCAAAAAGTTTGAAATTGCCCCATTTTTTGATAATTATCCACAAAGTGCCAACACTGGAAGTGGGCGATATGTTTTTCATTTATTTATTTTTATTGAATATTTATACATAAATGTGTTCTCCATTAATTATACTTAACTACTTACAGTGTTGCTTCTCCGCACTCAATATTCGTTTGAATACAATTAATTTACTGTATTTGTCTTCACTTGCATAAATCAATTTGAATTTTATTATTATTATTTTGTTTTTTTTTTTGTGATTCTGCTAAAAGATTATTCAGAATTTGTTAATTCTTTTTAATTTTCACGATGCGTGGTCAATTCACACAAACACTAAATCTTTTCCTTTTTTTTAAATTCACACATTCGCGCTTTCCGTTATCACCGACTACGAGCATATAATTACGCGTTATTTATTTTTTGTGTTTCAAAATCCCGCAACATCCACTGACACCAAGCGCATTGCCTTCCAACGTTTGCGGCATTTTCAATGCAATCCAATTCAATGTCAAGTTCGAAATGAGAATATGAATGACAAGGTCAGCTATTTTATAGTTAACCGAACGAAATATCTTGAGGGTTAATTTGCCTCTCGCTGAAGGATGTTGCGCACAGCTCTGCTGGCCCCATTGGTGCAGGGTCGCCTGTTAGGGTTATGCCTTTTTTGCAGCACTATATTTACATGGCCGTACATTACACAGTACAACACTTCGAGACTCAATTCTGAGAATTGCACGTGAAAGTAGCCCCAAAAATAAGAACTTCTGCATTAATCGTTTTGTCAAGTTGGCTGCATTAATAACTTAATGGCCATATGAATTTTTTAGCTCAAGGTATATTTTTAGCACTTTTTCTATATTTTAACACTTATATATTGGTATACCGTACGGAATATCTCTTATGTGTCTGAAGCAAAGTTGTAAATATTGAACAGAAGAAGAAAATGCGGAAGAAAGCTTCCCGAAAAAAGTGTATCCAGTGCCCTAAAAATCGCAAAAATTCCCGTTTTTTCACCATTTTTGCTCAATAACTGGATTACAAATCCACAAATATGCTGTTTTTAAATTGTTTATATTAACTTCATGTGTCTGTATGCATGCATGCATTCATGCCGAAAAAAATTTGGATTGATTTTTAACCCTTTTCCCGTGATCCAATCGCGTTGAAACTTCGCAGGCAAACTAAAACAAAAATAAACTGTCAAAATATGGGTGGGATTGGACAAAGGGGCGTATTACCTCCCATACAAATCACAAATTAAAAAACCATTATTTCTGCTCCTGTTAATGGTAAAGGGTTTTTCAACAGAGACGCTACGAAAGTAAATCGATAGGGACAGCAAACGACGCCATATTTTTTCCCGCTCTTTTGACATTTCTCTTCAGTAAGGTTTCATCATGGAAAGATATACGACCCAACAACGAGTCGAAATTATTAAAATTTACTACCGAAATTTGGAGTCAGTGGCCTCAACTTTAAGAGGCCTCAACAATCCACGATGAGGCTCATTTCTGGCTGAATGGCTTCGTCAATAAGCAGAATATGCGTTATTGGTCAGACAGCAATCCACACGTAATCCATGAGTCATCATTACATCCCGAAAAAATTACGGTTTGGTGCGGTTTATGGGCCGGCGGCGTCATTGGGCCGTACTTCCTCCGTGATGATCAAGACCGCCACATTACTGTGAATGCGAATCGCTACCGTTCAATGATAACTGAATATTTTTGGCCCCAATTGTATAATATGGACTTGGAGGACATGTGGTTCCAACAGGACGGCGCCACAAGCCACACAGCGAATGCAACAATCAATTTATTGGAAACCAAGTTTGTTGAACGTGATATCTCACGATATGGCCCAGTCGATTGGCCGCCGCGGTCGTGCGATTTTACGCCGTTGATTATTTCCTGTTGGGCTACGTCAAGTCTATGGTCCATGCCAACAAGCCAGCGACGATTATCGTACGAATATCGAACGTGAAATTCCAGCAGTATCGGCCGATTTATGCTTCAAAACCGTCGAAAATTGGGTTCAGCGTCTGGACTTCTGCAAGCGTGCCCGTGGTGGCAAATGAAATCGTGTTCCATACATAATGGCATCGAACGTACTTTCACAGGAATAAAGAATTTCATTGGAATCTAAAACCGGTTCTGTTTTATTTAAAAAAACTTTTGTAGCGCTCTTATTGAAAACCCTTTCATTTGAACAAAACAAAAAAAATGTGTAAAATAAAAAACCATGTGTCATATATAAAGAATTTATAGTCAAAAACTAAACTTAGAACATTTTCAATTATTGTCAATATCCATCCTCGTTGAAGTTGACACTTGTGGTTCTGATGATCTTGTTTTCTTCGTAGATTGTTCATATTCATGTTCTGAGTCTGCATCATCATCCGAGTTAGACATAATATTCAAGGGCATGTTTTGTTCAGTGTGTCCACCAATTTCAGTGACATCTTCGGTTCTTTCGTTTTCAAACTGCACCAACAAACCTCTGCAAGCAAGGCATCTAATTTTTTGACTTTGAATCGCCATTGGTATTGTCTCCTGGTGGAGCCTCTCCCCTAGTTCGTCCGATACTTGTGCCAAAAAAGTATCACGGTGGAAATGCATGAAATGTAATTTTAACGTCATGGATGCATTGATTTTTTGAAAACAATAATGCAAGTTGCCCACTCGTGTCTTCCTCGTTCTTTCCTAAATCTCCATCGATGACTTGTTTCAATGCGTGCCATGCACATACTTAGGTGGGTATAATGGTTCGAAAGCATATTAGTGAAAGATTCGCTTTTCATTAATTTTCGAATATCGCATTTGCGAACAAATTATTGGTAAAGCCAATATGTCGAAGTCAACAATTTTAGATATGACAATATTTAAATACAGACGATTTGTATTTTAGCTTCACCGAGGTTTGGAAAGTTGGATTTCAAACAGTCATAGTGTCATCAATATCTTTTACTACCACTTCGACGAATTTCCCAGCTAGTCCTAATTTCCTGTGGAGCGATGGTAACAAAATATCATCTAGATCCTTTATCAAAGGTTCATTACGTAATTTTAATTGTTTCTCAAGCTCGGGAGTTCTTGCTTTCCAATCTTTACTTTGATATTGATACCCTGTATATCGCGAATCCCAATTACAAAGGAAGCAGATGTAGTTTGGAAAACCGCCCTTTAATATAATGCCTTCTATTATGTTGACAACCTTTAGATTGCCACAAATCTGTCATTTGTGTACATACACGCTGAAAAATCGCATTGTGGTGGTATTCAGTATTAAATGTTTGAGACACAATGATTAATATGCTATAACATATCGTCGTTCCGAGGATATCTTCACGTATCTCCATTTTTTTTTTGGGAAATTGACTCTAAAGTTACAACATTTTGTATAAAAAAGGTGGTGTGGAAAAAAGTGACCCAATATTTTTGTCAGTAGTAGTGCCGGAAATTCTACATCAATTGGAGTAAAAAGTCATTGATGACATTTTCCGAGTAATGGATATTTTTATCTCCAAAAAAAAAAATTCCCGTTTTGTTGTATACGCCACCTTTTGGGAAATATTTGTTTTGTTTATGGCACATACGTGAACATGAGCTGAAAAAACTGCATTAATTTTTTAGTCCGAAATTATCTTCACGTATTATATTGACTATACATTAGGGTGCATCGACAATGTATGAATTTTTTTGGTACTTTTTTGTAATATTATAGAAATTATCCGGAGTTACTTTTGAGATATAGAAAGAAAATAATATGCGTATATTAATAAGATGATAATACCATTTATTTTACGTCTGTCAAATATCTTTTTCACATACATGAAGATAACTTAATTTTTTTAATTCAAAATTTTCATATATTTTTTTTATTGTATATCCACAATAATGGTTCGTCGGTATCACAACGTGTTAAGTTTTTAGCAAAAGTGGATATACAAGAAAATGAATCCATAATATCTCACCAACCATAAGAGATAGGGACGTGGGGATTAAACAGATGGATAGATCTAAAAAAAAGGAACCCAGGAAATAGTCTTATCTAATTTTTTTTGATTTTGTGATATACATGAAGATAACTTCGAAACGACGATATTTGTTTACGACCCCAATATATCTGTGTTTTTGAAATAAAAACAGCCGTGTTTGTTGCACTGTTTATGCTCTCTCGAGAACAAGCGAAAAAAAGAGGGGCAAGGAGTGTATATATCAGGGTTCGTATTTCGTGGGTAATGAGTTACACTTGGTTACCCAGGGTAACTCATTATTATAGCCCTGGGGAATGGGTAGCGATCGTTTACCCATTACCTACAGGGTATGGGGAGAATAATGGGTAGCTACCCACGACAATGGGGAATTACCCTTCACGATTACCCTCAGGGTAATGGGGAAAATAATCGGTAGCTACACACGAAAATGGGGAATTACTCATCACGATTACCCATTACCCTCAGGGAAATGGGGAAAATAATGGGGAGCTACCCACGACGATGGGCAATGGAATTAGGAAAAATCTATATGTCTCGGAAACGGAGCGTCCAATCGAAAAATAACCAATTTTGGCCTATTCCTAAGAGGTTTTCATAAAGTGGTCCAACTCGTATGGAAGAATTTTTTTTCGTAAAATCGCCAAAATAAGAAAATCACTAAAATAAAAAAAATACAGCAGACAGTTGTCCGAGGCCTTCGGGCACGGACTGTCCCTGCAGGCTGTGTCAGAGACACGGCCATTAAGTTTAACGTAGAATACGCCATCCGATAAGACAGAAAACATATATAACAATAAATGATAAATAACATAAGCAAATGAATTTATTTATTTGATAGTTACTTTTGATAACATACATAAGCTTAGGATAAATATGTTTTTAAATTAAAAGAGTAAGGATAAATGAAATAACAGACGCAAATCAATTTGATTTATATTTTTTATAATTATATATCCATGTTAAATTCAAATTCACATTTAACATTTTGTATCACTAAAATACATAAGTAAATATACGAAATTTCAATATTTCATCAATCAAAACAACAGCCGAAGGTTTGTGTCCACACTGAGACAACAGCATAGTTTGTGTTCACGCTACAAACTCAAACACTCAACCAAACACCACACATATGTTTGAGTGTATGTGTTTAAACAATTTTCATTTGAGAAATTTAAATAATAGGAAGATATCAACCAATATGAAATGTATATCAAACGAAAGATAACATCTTCATTTACCTACAAAAAAAATTTTAAAAAAAGTTATCTCGCCGTTTCCTCATAATCAATGAAATAAAGATTACAACAATAACAATCTGACATGACTCCCTATACCGTAAGGTAAGACGTATTCTACGCCAAAAGTGGCTCTAACTCGAGAACGTGGCGTTCTTTCGAAAAAATAATAAAAATGTTACCTCTATGGGAGGCTTTAACCAATAGGTGTATCCAATATGGCAACACTTTTTTTATAAAAAAAATCGCTAAAAATTAAATTTTTCAAACAAAAAAATCGCTAAAACGCCCTCATGTTTATATCTCGGCAACGGAGCGTCCAATCGAAAAAATCACCAATTTTTGCGGGTTTCTAAGGGGTTTTCATAAATTGGTCCAATTCGTATGGAAGATTTTTTTTTTTAGAAAAATCGCCAAAATAAGAAAATCACTAAATCATTTAAAGGTGGCTATAAATCGGAAAAATATTATGCCATATTGGAGACAACCATTGATTAAAGCCTCCTGCAGTGGTGAAATTTTTATTATATTTTCGATTGGACGCACCGTTTTGGAGTTATAACCACTTTTTTATTTTGGCATTTTAATACACCTGAGTTTTAATACATGACTCCTGCAGAATATGTTTGGGAGAATATGTTACAGAGGCGGTTTATTTTCACCGTGTAGTATTTGATTTTCCCCAAAATTTTGCCAAACGTTTCCTTCATAGTTGTGCTGAATCCCAACAAAACGGACAGTTTTTTGTTTGTTTTGTACAACAGCGCAGCCTTCAAACTTGAAACTGAACCATCGATGAGTCGCCAGCGATATAATCCATTCCCAATTTTTTAACTAAACCTGGGATATCATGGCAGTACGTGAACGTATTTGCTTCGTCAACGGAATACAATTTCTGAAAATCATGTTGACGTTTTCAGTATGATGTTTCGCTGACATTTTGCTGTGTGACTTTTCCATGCTTCAAGAAAGATGTCAATATTTCGAAATTTTGTTGTGATAGTCCCATCTTAGCCACAATGTAATCCATTTCGATATGTGCTAGCGGTTGTTGTGCATTATTTTCAATATCGGCTATCCAATCCATGGGCGTAGCCAGGTTCTCGGCTTAGGGGGGGCAAGATTGTCAAAATTTGTTTTGATTAATACAAGAAGCTTTCACTCTTTTAATACTTTCAGTGGCATTGTCTAAAAAACATCATTTGTCTAAAAGACATCATCATAATTTACAATAAATTTAAAGAATACAATTAAATTAATGATATGATTAATTTAAATCAAAAAGATAATGCAACAAACATTATTTAAATGAAAAATTAATTTTTGCATAAAAAACAGTTGTCTAAAAGACATCATTTTAGACAGGCATTAATAAATCAAAATCAGAAACACCAAATTTAAACACACAGGTACAATGTTATTAAAGTAAAAATTTATGTATATTTAATTCTTATAATTATTAAAACCAGTTAACAAAAAATATTTATATGTTCTTTCTCCATGTAAACATAATAATCAAAAACAAAATTAAGTCCATATAACCTCTCCTTTAACATTCAACTCCATGCATTGCTTTGCACTTAAAGCGATATACAAACATATGCACGGCTTCAAATTTCTTATAAAAGCACCATTCTCCTTTTGTCCGCAGAAAAGCGGTTTAAAACTTCTTCTTGCAACTGAGTTTCTTTTTCAAGGACCATCTTTCGGTGTACGCTTAAGAGGCATAATCCTATGTGTTAAAAGAAACATGTTATAAAAATTATTAATAAAATCATCCATCCACCGAAATAATCAATGTCTGTGTTTATTTATTATTTTAATAGAATTATGATCTCAAATCGAAATAATTGAAAAATAATATTTATAAGACGTACCGTTAAGTCTTGATTCTCCCATTGTTGAGCGCAGCCAAGTTTTCACACGTTTTAAGGTACTAAAAGATCTTTCAATTGTTGCTGTGGTACAGGGGTGAGCGAGAGAAATGCTCAATGCGCTTTTGATGGTTAGGAAAAACAAATCAGTTCCTTTCCACAGATCGGAGAGCTGAAATTCTGATAGTTCCTGGTTGTTCATGTGTTTCTGCATCCAAAGATTGTACCATATATCAGTTTCGTGTTCAAATCCACTTACGGAATAAAATGACAAGAACTGTTTCGCTTGCAATTTAAAGTCAGATTTTTCTAGTTTTAGCATATTCGAAGGATGAAGTAAAAATAATTTAAACGCGGGGGTGTTTTCCTCAGAAAACCGTTGTTTTAAAGCAGATTTCAGTGAGTCAATGTAAGGAATTAATATTGATCTGTTCCAATATTCATCTGGTGTTGATGCAGGGTGATTTGATCTGTGCTGCTGCCGTGAAACTATTCTTGGTTGTTTTATTTCAATACCAATTTCGCCTGCTATTTTGTCCACATTGCATAGAATTTCCTTTATTTTCGAGTCTGCATTATCGCGATGGTTCGAAACAGTATCAATAATTCTTTTTACATGTTTAGCACATTGCATTAAATCCTAGTTTTTGGACTGTAACGCATCAATCTTCTGAGTAACTAAGTTTCCTTCTACAGTCAGCTTTTGCAACCCCTCAACGATGCTAGAAAATTTCTCCTTGAAAATAGAAATACTTTTGTATTTATGCGACCATCGAGTTTCACATAACATCGGTATGTTTGGGGCATACTTTCTTCTCTCTAAAGAAATTTATTATATCCTTAACTGTGGATATAGTGTTACGAATTTCTGGTACTGTGCTTAAATCGTTTACCACTAAATTAAGTTTATGGCTTGCGCAATGAAAATATAAAGCCTTTGTATATATATGACATGGGACTGTCCGTGGAGGTGGAAAGTTTCTGATAGCCATTCACTTGGGAGTGGCCAAAAATGATTCCTTCATCGGGCAGTCCAAGCAGCTCACTACTTCCACGCAGTATGTCCTGGGCAATGGCTTATCGGAAACCTCCGTTAGCTAGCTAAAGTGAGAAGGCGAAGCGAATGAGCAACCTGAGTGGTAATGCGGTCACTGATACGTCTCAGGATTATTAGGTGACCCTGTCACTGAAGCTCTTCGAAGTAGTGGACATATTCTTCTGTCCTTTGAAGGCGGATGAGCCAACACCCCTGGCCAACGGCGGATCAAAATTGAAGAAACCAAAATCCAGTTTCGACACACTGCATTCTGGTCAGCGTCTGATCCATTATGGGCGGCTGAAACATAATCATCCTGGCAGTAGGTAAAATGCAAACCACGGTGGGCTGGGTTTGCCTCCCGCCACCGTTATATCGGCAATGAAAATACGCAGAAAATATGATGAACAAAGAAACCCACCTACTGTTGACGACCCTTGCAAACGTTATAAGGACCATGATTTAAGGATATGTACCTGGAATGTTCGAACGTTATACAGGACACTTTCCAACTGGCGGATGTCCTCGGAAAATATAAAGCTGACATCACAGCGATCCAGGAAATACGATGGACAAGATATGGTTGCACCAGAAAGAAAAACTTCGATATTTACTACAGCTGCCATGAGCGTAAGCACGAATTTGGGTGCGGATTTATAGTAGGCAAGAGACTGCGACACCTAGTTTCAAGGTTCAACCCAGTGAGTGACCGCATAGCCACAATTCGCATCAAAGCGAAATATTTCAACATCTCGTTAATTTGTGTGCACGCACCGACAGAGGATAAAGATGATGAGGTCAAAGAAACATTTTATGAGCGCCTAGAGGAAGTATATGAACGATGCCCTGACCACGACATTAAGATTATTCTAGGCGATTTTAATGCCAAATTAGGAAAGGAAAGTGTCTTTCGACCAACCATCGGCAATCACAGTCTACATGATACCACCTCCGATAATGGAATAAGACTGATAGACTACGCCGCTGCAAAGAACATGGTAGTTAGTAGCACACGATTCCAGCATAAGGACATTCATAAAGCGACCTGGATATCTCCTGATCAACGGACGAAGAACCAGATTGATCACTTGGTAATAGATGGCAGGCACTCTTCTAGTGTAATGGATGTACGTGTGATTCGAGGTGCCAATATCGCAATATCGACTCGGAGCATTACATGGTGGCTGCGAAAGTTCGCACGAGATTGAGCAGGGCGAAAAACGTACGGAGCCGAACACAGGAAAAGCTGGATATTGACAAGCTGCAAATACCGGAGATATCAATGTCCTATCGACAGAAACTCTCTCTCCTGCTAGAGCAGAATACCCCCCCTCCCGAAGACCCAGGTCCACAGTGGAAGCACATCTCCCATTCTTTGGAAATCGCTGCAATGACTGAACTTGGCTATCAAAACCCGCAGAAGGATAAGCCATGGTACGACGAAGAATGTCGCATTGCAACTGATGAAAAAGACGCTGCACGTATGGCAACGAAACAGTCAGTTACAACGCGTGCTGCGAGTGAGCGGTACAAGAGGCTGAGAAGGGAGGAAAACCAATTATTTAGGCGAAAAAAATGGCAGTGGGAGCAGAGAGAGAGTGAAAGAACCGAAATGTGCAGGATGAATGGTGAATAGCGAAAGTTTTTCCAGAGGGTAAGAAGATCGACCAACGGGCCTAATAATGGGCTGCCCTCCTGCAAGAACGAGAATGGAAATCTGGTGACTGAGAAGCAGTGTGTGCTCAAAATGTGGAGAGACCACTTTTCAGCACTACTCCACTCAGATTCATCCACTGAAGATCAGGAGGTAATGATAGTGGAAGATAGTATAGATTGTACCCCCCCCAACCAAGACGAGATTAGAACGGCGATCCCCCGCCTGATCTCAACTGATATGCGGTATATGGCTGGGGGAATCTATGCCCAACGACTGGAGTCTCAGTGTATTATGTCCTGTATTCAAAAAGGGTGATCCGTGTGTCTGTTCCAACTATCGCGGTATCAGTCTTTTATCCATCGCTTATAAGGTCTTGTCGAGCGTATTATGTGAAAGACTAAAGCCAGTTATTGAAAACCTGATTGGACCTTATCAGTGTGGTTTTAGACCAGGCAAGTCCACGACTGACCAAATATTCATGCTACGCCAGATCCTGGAAAAGACCCACGAAAAACAAATCGATACATACCACCTATTTGTCGATTACAAAGCTGCTTTCGATAGCCCCATACGGGGAAAACTGTACGAAGCTATGTCTGAACTTGGTATTCCGGCAAAACTGATCCGCCTCTGTAGAATGACACTGACCAACACCAAGTCAGCAGTGAAAGTGGGGTAAGACCTCACTGAACCATTCTGTACCAAGCGAGGACTTGGACACGGTGACACACTTTCGTGCAATCTCTTCAACATCTTAATGGAGATAATAATGTGGAATGCTGCAATAAATACGAACAAGACCATTAACACGAAAAGCCATATGTTGCTGGCGTATGCTGACGACATAGACATCATTGGCCGAAATTTGCGAGAGGTTACTGCAGTATTTTCAAGAATCGAAAAGGAATCAGCAAAGGTGGGTCTTGCTGTTAATGAGGTCAAGACAAAATTGATAGTGTCAACGACTAGAGCAACCTCTCGACTTGGTCCGCACTTGAACGATTTAATTTTGAAGTGGTAGATGAATTTGTCTACCTTGGATCCGCCGTGAACAAGGACAACAACGTCAGCCTAGAGATAGATAGGACAATTGTGCTTGCAAATAGATGTTATTTTGGGCTCAGCAAGCAGTTTAGGACCAAAGCCCTCTCTCGACGGACAAACGTCCAGCTATATCAGACTCTCATTTTACCTGTCTTGACACATGGCTCCGAAACTTGGGTCATATCGCAAGCGGATGAAAAACACCTGGGAGTTTTCGAGAGAAAAATTCTCCGTAAAATATATGGGCCTGTTAGGGAAACGGCGAGTACCGACGTCGCTGGAACGCAGAGCTATATAGTCTCTATTCTGACGTGGATATAGTTAGGCGAATCAAATTAGGCCAATTGCGTTGGCTAGGCCATGTTGTCAGAATGGATGAAGATGAGCCAGCGCGAAAGATTTTTGATAACGTACCCGATGGAAGCAGGAAAAGAGGACGACCAAGACTCCGCTGGAAAGACCAGGCAGAAGAATCCCTCCGTATCCTTGGTGTTACCAACTGGCGAGAAAAGGCGAAGGATAGAGCCAGTTGGAAGAATATATTGAAATTTGTTTAATTTGTTTGTTTAATTAATATGTGTAAGACGTCTGACCTCATGAGGTTGTAATATAGTCAATAAAAGTAAGTAAAAAAGTATATGTTTCTCTTAAAATAGCTTGCACTCCCCCAATCTTTCTAGCCATTGTTGAACATCCGTCATAACCTTGACCAACACATTTTGATTTATCTAGCCCTTCTTTTGTAATGAACGTGTCAATCGCTGATGCGATGGTTTTGGCGTCCATCGCTTCCAACGCAACAAAACCACGAAATTCTTCGCTAATAGCAAATGTTTCTAAATCGAAAAAGCTAACACCAATCGAAAGCTGTTCTTTACCTGAAATGTCTGCACTCTCATCGGCAAGAATACTTTAAGCTTAGGCTCTTTTTGCATCACGAACAATATCAGCTTTAACAGCATCGCCACATAAGTCAATAATTTTATTTTGAATTTGTGGGGACATATACGTGGCATTCTTTTTAGCATTTTCAAAATGTTTCTTTAGAGTTTCATCACCTCCACGAATGGTTAAATTGATAATACCTTGGAAAACCCCTTTAAGAATCGCAAAAATTATAAATATATGACCACATGCAAATTAATAAATAGTTTTTACCCGGAGTATCGCCTACGTGATCTTTACCCCGAAGTGGTAAATCGAATGTACCGCAAAATATAATGGCAGTTATGATAGATGCGATAACGTTCCTATTTTCTTCGATCAATTTCTGGTGTCCCGAAACCATCAAGACATCAACGGGCATTTCGTTGAGAAATGAATTTGCTTCTCCCGGTGCTCTTATATGCCACTGGTTCAAGGCGTGGTTTTTACACATTTCATGCATATGTTGAAACCGGGTAAAAGGCTTAACTGCAAAGGATCCTAAAACACCTTTTAAATTTTTTTGCGGAAAGAGCACACAGTACAGGCACAGAGCGCCATGTAATTTTTGAGAATATGTAAGGCATGGAGCGTACGTCTGAAGCCAGCTGTGCAAAAACTTCATTTCTAAATTGATCGCGTCTGCTACAAAGTCGTATCTTGTTGGCGGGACCCAGCAGTGTTTTCAGAATCTTATTTTGTCCGAGTGGCCCATTAGAGCAACACGGCCGACACATTTACCAATGTCATTATCGCAGCATTCAATATCTTTATTAAAACTTGCTACTGGGTCCGACCCGGATATTTTGTCTCTTGGTGGAGTATCAGATGCTGACGCCGCACACTCTGCTTCCCGATTAACTACAAGTTAATGAAAATCGCATTAAGATGTCATTGTAAAATATTATGAGCTTACCATTAAAAAACTTTCTAATATCCATCGTTGACGAATTATGTTTACAAAAGAGGTATTTCTTCTTTTTCTTGATTAGTCATATTAAAACAGAAAATCAATTTGGAGTTGCCAGACAAGTTTTCCTGAATATTTAAGGCCTGTTCACACCAATCAATTGTTTTTATAAATACGTAAATAAACTCACATAAAAAAAATTTATTCGATTTGTGCTTTAGGGGGGGGGGGGGCAACTGCCCGTATTGCCAACCCCTGGCTACGCCCATGGTCCAATCTGCATCATTCACATTGGTGAAACCGGTTTCGGCTTGCATGTACACAGTATCCACTCTTTGAGGTTTAGGTGGATCGAAGCGGAAATGTATACTTTTGTTTTCAATTTTATTTCTGTTCAATCCACAACCAGAATTCATGCATGCGTTGCACCTGGATTCATCATGTCCAGTTAGGTCTTCCACCCAAATTACTGGCTTCATAGAAGAACTGTACACCTTTTCCATGTATCCACAGTATATGAATATTATAACAAGTTTTGCACACTGTGTTTGGCGTAAAATTAGCACCACTTAAATCTGTTTCATGAAACTAATGACAATACGCTGTTTTGAATTTCTCAGTGTAAACAAGTTTTTTCGATCGTTTGGCTATTTTTGGGACGATATGACCACAAACGTAACAAAAATCATCCAACTTATGGCACTTGTTATTTTCCATATTGAAATAGTCAATGGTCTTCTGGTTTTAAAATATAATTCACTCTGAAGGAAAAACAAACACTTTCCTCTACGTTTATAAATCAAATGACATTTTTTTTAGACTCAATCTGCAGTTTTACAATCTTTAAGGAGTACAATTTGGAACCTGCTGCTCGACCACACCTACAGGGATGAAAGGCCTTGCCTCCCAATCTCACGCAATGTTAAAAAGAAAGGAGGAGTTAATGTGTAGGGAAGGCTAGCCGTATTCTATAGAATGCCTTCTGGGTCATGAATTCAGGACTTCCAGCTCCTTATTTCCGCCGCTGGGTTGCTGGTGTGTATACACTTACCGGTGTGTACACATTTGCTGGTGTGTATACACTTGCTGGTTTGTAGACTTCTGCTGGTGTGAACACTCTCTCAGGTGTGTAGACTCTTGCCGGTATGTACACACCAGACGGCGTCCCTAAGGTATTGTAAATAGGCACTTCCAAAAAAAACAGCATATTTGTGGATTTGTAATCCAGTTATTGAACAAAAAAGGTAAAAAATGGGGGGAAAATGGTAAAAACTTTTTTCGGGTAGGTTTGTTCCGCATTTTTTTCTCCTATTCAATATCTACAACCTCAGACACAAAAAAGATATTCCGTACGGTATACCGAGATATAACCGACAAAACGAATGATGAAGAAGTTCTTATTTTTGGGGGTACTTTAACGTGCAATTCTTAGAATTGAGTCCCGAATCAATGACCTGAAATATTTTGTACTGTATTATGCTAAAACAGTAAATAAAACTGTGTTTTTGGTAAATTTGGTGACAAAAACCTTCCCCGTTAAATGTATCAAAGTTTTCGGATTTTGGAATATTATAACTTTTACGACAGTTCTCGAAAATTGCCAACGTGTATTTAATTTACGGTTTTTTTTTTCTTGGAATTGATTAGGGTTATTCAAATTATTAAATGGTGAAAACTTTATAACATTCCAAACCCAAGATTGAAAACTCCGTTTAAAAAAATGAAATATTATGTTTTTCACTTTTTTTTACACAAATTACTTCATTAGTTCGAAAACATGATTTAATTTCTGTTTTAAACGGGGTTTGGAAACGGTTTCCAAAACCGTGCGTTGAAACCAGTTTATAAAGCCCGGTCGTTAAACTGGTTCCTGAAACCAGTTATTTTGCACCGTTTGGAGGACATGAGTTTTGTTTCTCACAATTTTTCACACCATGCACATTTAATATCTTGATTAAGCTTCATCAATTCCAAGAAAAATATCGGCAATTACATAAACATTCATAATCATAAATCCAAAAACTTTGATCGATTTTGTATCACCAAATTAACCAAGAATACCATTTTATCTGTTTTTGTATAATTGCTCGTAACGTACGTCCATTTATCTTTATTTCTTCAAATAAAACATTGGAAAAGTCATATCTTTAACCTCCATACACGTTGACCGTGCGGGAGTGTGTTCGTAAGTCGTGGGTCATAGAGAGAGTAGAATTCTCGTAACTCACCTGCAACGGTGAAGGAGAACATCAAAAATATTTTTTTTAAGTTTAGATGAATAGTGCTATACAACAGGTTAAGGAATCATGACAACCAACCCACTGCACAGTGGGGCCGATTAGTAAAACCACGGTAATTGTATCACAACTTTTCAAGATATTGGCAGAGAAGGAGTCTGGCATTCAAAATATTGTATTCAGAGGCACCATGTGCCAACACAGTGCTACAGAATGACAGGTGCTACAGGATGACAAACATGACCACAATTTGGTGCTGTTGAATGTTTCAAAGCCTGGTAATTCCACATTTATAGGCAGATAACAAATATTTTTTTCTTTTTAGTATCTACAATTCATTGACTTTTTTCAGTTTTTTGGTTATAACTCGCTCATTTGGGGGAAAATATTTTTGAAAAAACCACTAAATTACTAAAGTATACACTGAACATTTTAAAATTATCTCAAGGCGTTTGGAAATACCGACTTTTCAAAGTTGTAAAAATTAATTAATTAATAAAACAATATTTTCCCGAAAAGGTACCATGATTCATTCAGTAGTTTCTATAGTTTTTTCCAACAAACCTATAAAAAATTTTATAATTTTCTAACAGAGAAGGTATTTCAAATATAAAAAAGTGGTGTCCCATTACATTCCATAACGGAATTGGGGAGAGCTTCTCACAACCAGTGAGCTGTGGACTTTCAAGTTTTACACTCACTAGACCTACAGTTTTACTCCGGTTCCGAACGCTATTTGGAGAAGCTTTTTCATGGCTAAATACTACCACCGACGGCCACTATACGAGTACTATACAGGGTGATCCAGGAAGTTCCGGACAAATTTCTCCAGCGTATTCCTTGGCTCAGTTCATGAAGAAAAGTCCACTAGGTCCATGTCCGAAAAAGCAAAGGGTGCGAAATGGCAGCGGGTTCACAAATTTCGGATTGCCGGTCGGAGGGTAGTAGGGTAAAGTTGCTAACTTCTGAGCCAGTGGTTGGATTTTTTGTTTTTGGGCTTGTTGGGAAGGTTTTCAAATCGGCGAGATACAAACCTTTCGGAAAAAAAGTTCACATAACCTCCATTTGCTCAGCCAGATGGCAGGTAACTTATGTTGAAAGACAGCCATACCTCTTACCTTTCCAAAATGACCTAAACGAAGCCCAGAGGTATTACCTTTCCAAAGTTATGACCATTTCACTGAAATGCAAAAATGTTTGTTTTTGGAAGCGAAATAACAGCACACATTTATTTGTTTTTGTAAATTAACACGTTTAAGATTTTATTTTATTGAAATTTTTGGCTGAAGAATCAAACACATAAGGGAAAAAAAACTTTTGATGTTAAAGGAAGTTTTCAATGTGGTTCCCATTTTCTACTAAACACAATTGCAGCCATTTGCGAACCACATTCGCCACGTTTAGTTCACTCATCTTTCACGAACTTTCACCGCAGCTTCCTCAATGCGTGTAAGTAACTGCTCATTGTTGTGGATCTGCACAGAATACGCACAATCTTTCATGTAGCCCCACAAAAGAAATCAAGTGGTGTGAGATCTGGATATCGTGGCGCCCAGGCGACTGGTCCAGCTCGTCCAATCCAACGTGGAGGGAAATTGGTGTTAAGCCAATCGCGCACAATAAGCTCATAATGCGCTGGAGCACCATCTTGTTGGTAGAAAACATGATTTCGTACCGCAAGAGGTACTTCCTCTATGATTTCTGGCATTACTTCTTTCCAAAAATCCAAATAATTTTGAGAATTTAACCTGGGCGGAAGTACTTTTGGCCCAATCAATGTGTTGTCGATGATGCTAGCCCAAACGTTGATGGCAAATCGGTGTTGAAATGCTGTTTATTTCTCGTTGTATGGATTGTCATGGGCCCATTCGTGCAAACTATGGAAATAAGTTATGCCGTCTCGCGTGAATTGCGCTTGGTCGGTCCACATAATCGAACTTAAAAACATAAATGCGTGTACATCACGTTGCAACATCTCACGGCAAAAGTTGACGCGTAGTGGCAAATCGGCCGCCAAGAGTTCTTGAACTGGTGTGAAATGGAATGTATGTTTTTTTCTTTGTGAAGGACGCGCCATACTTTTGATTGTGCCACACCAACTTGGACCGCGATTCGTCTTGTGTTTGTCGTTGGGTTCTCGTCTATCGCATCCAAAATTAAGCCTTCAACAGCAACGTCGTGTTGTTCACTTCCGGGACGCTCCATTTGTGTAAAAAACGTACCTTCACGAAATCGGCGGTGCGTCTCACTGAATGTTGTTCCGTTTGGTGGTCGTCGATTAGGAAAACGTAATGCATATTCACGCGCAGAAGCTCTTGCATTACCATCGCAGAATCCATACATGTAATGAATGTCTGCAAATTCTTCGTTTGAATAAGTTGCCATTTTTACTAATTCAAAACACAACGTACTCGAAACTGTTGCTGCAGCAGAGATTAGCGTAAACTTATACTTTTTTGACGTTATTCACTTTTAAGAAACCGGAAAAAAATCACTCGTACTTTTCGCGTTCGTAGACACTTGTTGAATTACAAAATACCTATAAATACTTAGGTTGTTCACGCAGGGCTGCTTATCAGCTTATGAGCTGAAAAGATGAAAATAAGCTCTGGGCTACGTGAACACCCTTCCATGTTGGTTATCTGCTTATCTGCTTATTTTTTTCAATCAGCTGTTCGATAAATGAAATCAAAACCATCAATGTACAATTGAAATTGTTTGTAAAATGCCTAAGCAGAGCATTAAACAACAAATTATGGACTTCAGAGTCAATATGAGTACTTTGGAAATTGAATTCATTAAAGGTAAGTAGTCAGAAATGTATACGATGCAAATATTTATGGTTTTGCGTTTGTAGACATAGGTTTCCCCGACCCCCCGACTTGCGTTCATTTTGATTGTTTTTTTTAATAAACAAAAAACAGATGTAAATACCAGTGCTACCAATACTTAAATTTAAAATTTGAGATGCCATTTGCTAAAACTTCGTGTTTTTAGTGTTGTCAGCAAGTTAAATTTTTGGTATTTTCCAACACTAAAAATAAGCTGATAAGCTTTTGCCAAAGGCACAGGTTGCTCAAAGTTGCTTATTTTATTTCAATGTATTTTGTTGTTGGCGAGATAAGCACATGAGCTGATAAGCAGTCCTTCGTGAACACCCTAACTATTTAAAATCTTAACCGTGTTAATTTACAAAAACAAATAAATGTGTGCTGTTATTTCGCTTCCAAAAACAAACACAAAAATTTTTGCATTTCAGTAAATTTATCATAACGTTGGAACGGTAAGACCTCTTGGCTTCGTTTAGGTCATTTTGGAAAGGTAAGAGGTATGGCTATCTTTCAACATGAGTTACCTGCAATCTGGCTGAGCAAATTGAGGTTATGTGAATTTTTGTTTCCATTATTTTTCCAAAAGCTCTGTATCTCGGCGATTTGACTTTTCTCTACTTTTTATTTATTGATTCTGAAAGGCCGCTTAAAGACCTTTCCAACTAGCCCGACCACTGGCTCAGTAGTTAGCAACTTTACCCTACTACCCTCAGACCGTCAATCCGAAAATTTTGAACCCGCTGCCATTGCGCACCCTTGCATTTTCGGACATGGTCCTAGTGGACTTTTCTTCATGAAATGAGCCAAGGAATACGCTGGAGAAATTTGTCCGGAACTTCCTGAATCACCCTATATAATTCTCGTGAAATTCTCACACTAATGGCCAGTTTTTCAGTCAGTGGTTATCTTCGTTTCTTAGTTAAATTGTGGTTAAACATCGAATTGTGTTTTGTAGTCATTGTTTAACTATGATTTAACCACCCAATGTTGGTTGGTTAACTTATAGGCAGAACCATATTATTTTGACAATCAAATTACT
The DNA here is from genome assembly GCA_963931995.1 of Phaonia tiefii. Taxonomy (NCBI): domain Eukaryota; kingdom Metazoa; phylum Arthropoda; class Insecta; order Diptera; family Muscidae; genus Phaonia; species Phaonia tiefii. The sequence goes on from OZ008369.1 coordinate 132,288,884, forward strand.
GACTGTCAAAGTGAGAAGTGAAGACTGTATAAAATACATGTTTCAGATTTGCGTATTTGTACACATACGTTGAGTCTAGATCATTAAATTGTTGCGCCTATATAGTTTTATTCACATTTTTGTTAAAATGACTTCGATTTTATGCATCTATTTCTTATTTTACATAATTCCATTTTGTTTGTTCCCCTTTGTTGTTTTGGTATTTATTCCGAAATATGTACACGTTTTTTCCAATAAGAATACAAGGGTTGCCATATTAGTTGACAATATGGCGACTTACATTAACTCACCACTGAAAAAAAATGCAAAGTTAACCTCTAATTAACTTAGAATTAAGATTAAGTAATCCGATACTTAACTACCCACTTAAAAACTGGCCATAAGCGTGAAAACGAAGTTATGGAATTGTAGCAGGACGCTGAAGCTAGTACATTTAGAAATCCCTTTCATTAAAATTTTGCAATACATTTTTTTCAGGTAATTCAGGTGAAAAATTCGCAGTATTTATAAGTGTTCATTGATCCACTTTTTGCCGTTCACCAAGTGTTTACGAAAGCGAAAACGACCCGAATTGCAAAAGTCATATAAAACGTAAAACGACTTTATGATAAAGTAATAAAATTGAAACACTTTTCGTCTTTTCGATGTTTCATGATCTTGTAAAGAAAGTAAGCATGATATTTTAACGAAAAAAGTATTTGGTTGTCACAATTTTATTGATAACTCCGAAACTATTGATAATGTAAACCTTCATTCTTTCAAATTTGGTTCAACAAAATCGGAGAAGTTATTTTCGAGTTATGATAAATTATGTAGAGAAATAGCTCAAAAAAAATTCAGGAAATGAAGTCAAATCGGAGTGCACATTTTATGTGTTGCACTGTGTAATAAAAGAAAACTATAGCTTAAGTTAGCAATGCATAAAAAAGACATGTAAAAATGGAATTTAGTTTTTCATTCATGCTCCAATGCGTGAATATACTAAAAGTATGCTTCAAATTGTTTAAACCGGTGTTATATACATATTCTGAACGGTTTGCAAGATATGAGCCTGAGAAAATGATCACATTTTTACGAAAATGATACCGAGGCCCCAAATCTTTGGCGGCCCATAAAAAAAAAAAGTGCATGACTTTGGGAAAAATTGGGAAACACGGGTCTTTTTTTTAGTCTTTTATCACGTAGTGGTGTCCGTATATGGTTATTTTGCCATGACTTAAAAAATTACACACAGTGATATTAAAAAAATGGATTGCCATGATGTAAGTTAAATTTGTAAATATGTTGTTGTTCTACCATTTATTTGAACATTTTTTAACTGAAAATATTGAATTTATTTCTGTTTTGATTTTATTCAAAATTTATTCAAATCATTTTTCATTATGCAGCTGCAAGTATTTTTTTAGCAATAAATGTAAATTGTATTTAGGGAAACCCCCTAATTACGCAAATGACAACTGCAATCGACAATGTTGAAACCATGGTACAAATAAATGGTAGAAGCACTAGCCCAGCTGATTTGAACTTTTTTCTGGAGTGAGTATAAGTAATTTTTCTTCTTATGTCAAAGTTTGTTTACATTTGGTTGTCTGCAACCCCCGTTCGCCTATAACTGCTTTTTTTTGAAAAGTTTTCGCTGTGAAAATCACATAAAAACGTTTTGATTTTCACACTTAAGCACTTTCAGAATATCAAATAAAACACAATCATTTTCCAAATGGCACTTTTTCAAATTTTGTCAACAATTTCAGTATTTTTCTATCAGCTGACTTGACACAATACAGACACTGAGCACAACAAAATGCCTGTTGTTTTTGGCTTGTTGTATTTGTTGTCGTACTGCATCTACCATTATATTTCTACCATGGTTGAAACCAAACATTTCCTTATTCTCCATCGCACACAAACAAAAATCAAAACATTCGAATGTCTCCATAATAATTTGGAAAGATGAGAGTGATTGTGTGTTTCGGTTTTCATTCTCGTGAAAAAAATGCATGTTTCGTTTGTTTTGCTTTTTTGAACGAAACAAACGACCACTAGTGTGATGTACTATTCTATACGATCTCTCATGTTTCATTACTCTCATGTCTCCATACTCTCATGTCTCCATTCTCTCATGTTTCCATGAGTGTTTCGTTTCGTTTCGATTGCTTGCCTCTCAGCGAATAGAGCAAATATTCGTTTCGTTCGTTAGATGTATTCTCAATTAGAGTTCTGTTTTCGCTTCATTCTCAATAGACAGAATATCAAAACATTCATGCAGCTCTTTACTATGTACATATAACAAAATTAGGCAAAATTGTCAGTCTTCGGGAGAGGCTCAAACTGACGCCAAGAAATTAGTCGAAGATACTAGAACATGAAATTTAATTTAAAAATTCAAATTCCTCGCAATCCTTTTTTTTACCAAGTGGGTTGCATGGGTCCGTCATTCAAGAATTACTAAATTTTTCATGTTCTAGTATAATCGACTAATTTCTTGGCGTAATTTTGAGCCTCTCCCGAAGATTGAAAATTTTGCATAATTTTGTTATACATATACATAGTATTTTTTTAAATATGCAAAAAACTTTGCATTTAGAGAAAATAAAGCATTCATCATAAAAAATTCAAAAATATGCACCAACAAGTCTATGTGGGTTTTCTGCAAAGTGTGTGATTTGGCACGATAATTTGTGCAATTAATTTTAGAATTTTGAGAAAAAACATGGTTTTCATGAAAATCCCATCCCTACTTATTACCAATTAGAAAAATTGCTACATAAAAATAATCTTTAAACGGAGAATCCAAACAACAAATTAACCAATTTTCCGTGTTTCCAAGGGTTTTAGAAAACTTGGTTCAATGCACATCGTAAGTTTTTTCCAAAATCGCCAAATATATTAAAAATATGCATTGAACTAACTTTTCAAAAATCCATGGAAACCGTTATAAATTGGCTACTTTATCGTTTGGGCTCTACGTTTGCGAGATATAGCCATTTTCTAATTTTGTGCTGTTTATTTACACAACATTTTTATTGTCATGTGCTATTGAGAACGATATAACTATTATTATCGACTAAAACAAAAAGAGCTTTCATTTGGCATCCAGAATAGCAAATTGAAGTTCTTGTCACAAATGTATTTACTATCACGACATATACGCTTGTCACTCGGTCGAGAATAGCACAGTAAATTTTGGAATTTGAAAATTTTTAAAATATTTAAACTCAAAAGCGGTTAGCAAAGTGATCACTTTAATAAAAGCTGTTTCCGTTATTAAAACTTATTAAAGTAATTAGACGTTTGAACCGTCAAAACTAATGAAATTGCTAACGAAAAGTCTGGACCAACATACTTTAACTTTCACGTACATATTTAACATTTATAACCGTGATAATTTTATATATGTTATAACTCCTGCTTGAAAATAAGCATTATTTCAAAGTTCAGTTCTGAAAAACAGCCTTACATAATAGAATAAATTTAATTTTGCGACAAAAAATGCACATTGAAGCGAGAAAAGTCAAAAGTTTGCAAAAATTGCTCAAAAACTTCTAAATAGCACTTAGTACAGTGGTGGAAAAAATAATAGGGACACCGATGTTTTTCTAATATTTTTTTTATTTTTTCTATAATATTTAAATATTTAAATTAATTAAATTAAAAGCGTTAAGTACTTCATATACGCTAACAAAAAATATCAAACTCCAATATGATTTTCAAATAAATAATTAAAAAATTTAATTTTTTGTAATATGGCCTTGGAAAAAATAATAGGGACAAGAATCAAAACGTTGCTATTTCTATAGAATACTATTTTAGTTTTAGCTCAATCTCTGAGAGGAGAGAAAAATAACGGTTAATAATCGTTTGCTTGCTTTGTTGCAACATGTGCTTTGTAAATTGACAAATTAGTGTTTAAAAATGGGTCGCGGAGTTCATACAACCGAAGAGGAGAAAAAAGTGATTAAAAAATTAAACAATGCGGGAAAATCTATTAGAGAAATAGCAAGTATCATGAACTTTTCGAGGAACAAAGTTTTTAATGCTATCCATTCAAAACGCACTATGGAAACGAGAGGAAGAAAGCGGAAAACATCATCCCGTTTCGATCAACATTTAGTGCGCCTATCAAGAAACTACCCTTTTATGTCTTCCAAGGAACTACAACTGAGTTTAAATGCACCAGTTACCAGTCGGACAATAAGAAACAGGCTCATGGACGCAGGATTAATGGGAAGAAGCCCAAGGAAAGTACCGTTGTTGAGCAAAAAAAATATACAAAAGAGATTAATTTTCGCCAAGCAACACCAACACCGTTCAAACTGGAAAAATGTACTTTGGTCAGACGAAACAAAAATTAATTTGTTTGGTTCTGACGGGAAGACTTACGTCCGTCGACCGAAGAACAAAGAATATGATCCCAAGTACACCAAAAAGACTGTGAAACATGGTGGCGGGTCAATGATGGTATGGGGCTGTTTTTCTGCATCCGGAGTGGGTCCTATTTTTTGGATTAAGAACAAGATGTGTGCTGTCGATTATGTTGGCATTCTAAATAATGAAATGCTTCCGTTTGCCGAGAAAGAAATGCCACTTAGTTGGCAGTTCATGCATGATAACGACCCAAAGCACTCTTCCAGACTGGTTAAAACCTGGCTCCAAGAGAAAAGCGTAACAATTTTGGAATGGCCCTCACAATCTCCGGACCTTAACCCCATTGAACACCTCTGGGGCGTCTTAAAAAGCAATATTGGACTCCAGAAATCCACAAGGAATTGTGGGAAAAAGTTTGGTACTCCATACCGATGGAAACGTGCCTACATCTTGTAGAATCTATGCCTCGCAGATGCCAAGCAGTGATTAATGCAAAAGGATCTACCACTAAATATTAATATTTTACTTTCATAATTTAAAACTAAAATAGTATTCTATAGAAATAGCAACGTTTTAATTCTTGTCCCTATTATTTTTTCCAGGGCCATATTACAAAAAATTCAAATTTTTAATTATTTATTTGAAAATCATATTGGAGTTTGATATTTTTTGTTAGCGTATATGAAGTACTTAACGCTTTTAATTTAATTAATTTAAATATTTAAATATTATAGAAAAAATAAAAAAAATATTAGAAAAACATCGGTGTCCCTATTATTTTTTCCAACACTGTATGTCATTTCAAAAGAAAAGTGCAGAAGCCAAAAAAGGAGCTAGAATTGCACTTAAAGTGCTATACTGGTAACTCTGCACTACCTCACACATATACTTATGCTCTTTCATTTAGTTGGCGATGAGACTTCGACAAATGTATGTACTAAAGCATAGAACGAGTCAGCTTGATTTCTTAACAAACAAAACATTTCAAAATACGTACAGTACTTGTAAACATTTTTTACTACACATCTTCCCTAAAACATAACAACAGCCAAAGCAACCCAAAATTGACGAATGCTTACTCGTTTTTGAGGGAATGTTACGAAGTTGTTGATTCACAGCAAATCATCAACTTACAAGTGCATCAAACTAACATATGTATATGTTATAGTGCTCATGTTGTTTATGCATGGTCCATCCTCACGCTACAAGCTACAATATTGCACTTGCTGCCTTCTGTGTCAGTGTGGCAATGAAACATTGAACGCGGATAGCAAAACATCGCTCTCTGTGTAGTAATTGATGTGCCTGTGTATTATTAATTTTTATACTTTTTTTAAAGGTTTAAATGCTATTTCATAGTACTTTCTTTCCTTTTATAATATTTTAAGTCTATTTTATGGATAAATGAATTGAAAATGTGATATACTTATATATTTATTTTTGTATTTAATATCAGATCTATGTACGTGAATTGTTTTGATTAGTTTTTTATTGGTACTATTTTTTTTTATGTTTTAAGTTCAAAGATGTTGGTAGTTAACCACATTAAATAATTAATTAATATTTATATTACTTCTACATTAAAGAAATCTTTTTTTCCATTATGTTTACTACATCAAAATAGCTTTACTTGCTTAATAACTTTGCAAAGAATATACATATGTTTGTATATAAAGGTGGGTACTATGTTTTTCACGAGGAAAAAATACGCCCGAACATTTTTTCCTCGTGAAAACACTACTTGTGTTGTGAAGTTTAAAAGTAAATTGTGTACGTGTTTTTGACTGTTTCCAACACAGGAACGACGTGTTTTTGTCGGTTTTCAACGCCTAAAATGGCTCAACAATTTGTTGTTGTTAATGTTTTGTTTGCATGTTTATAGCAATGGTTTATAGTTTTGTTGAATTGTTAATTTCGCAGTTGAGGATACATACATAATGTGGTAAGTTTTCATAAACAGTTTCAATTGGTTACAATAATTCTTATACTACAAATACAGCAAATATTCTTATAATTGCAGAAAAAATTTGATTTCCGAGGGCGGTTTTCTGCATGTCCACAGTATGTGTGCGCCATGTGGTCCCTGCAGACGGAGCGCCTAGAGGAGTGTTTTGTACCAAAGGCGTTGCAAAGAGCTTACAGCGACAGGCCTCTTCTGTTCACGATGTGGAGCCATTTGTTGTATGAACTGACAAAAAAAAATCCACTTACCCAGCGCTGTTGCATTCGGCTGTTTCCTCATCACTGAATCCATTCGATCTAGTTTACTCAAGTACACTATATACATAGGTAAGATTCAAATGACTTGCATCTCTCAATCATAAATACTTATGTATATGTATGTACGTGTTTCTTGTTTTAGCTGTCTATGCAAATATTAAATGCCTCTACTGATTCAGTTTAGAAGACATTTCCAAGCTTATGTGCCCTTCATTGGAAATTGTGCCCAACGGTAATTGGAAGGGCAAATTGTGTGCACTGTGTTAGAAGTGTGGCAGAAATTCCTAGGAAACAGGTCAGCTTGATTGAATGGTTTCTGCGCCAGTCAATCTTAATGCTATTGTTGTGTGCAGTCTTACACCGATAATGAATTAACAATGCAATAGTTGCGAACATTGCTCCTGTGACAAAATAAATCTAAGACGGAGCTAAAAAGTTCTACGAACTGGAATATCGATGCAAAATGTGCTGCATACATTACACATCTAACAGAAGTTTCTAACAACAAAACAATCAACCCTGTGCATTAAATAAACCAAAAGTGGAAAACAGAAAATATATATTTATTTTTTGTTATTAAATGGAATATCTTCAATTGGTTTCAGTAATTTCATGTTCATGGTTCAGTACTTTCATGTACAAGAAATAATTTATATCAAATTAAGTATTTATTTTTTGTACTAATATGCATAATACAAAATTTGTTATGTATTATATAAAATTTTGTATGTATTATATAAAATGTGAAATATATGTAGGCTATGTAATATAAGTACTTGCCTGAGCCTTGAAGTACAATGAAATAAATTAAATTTTTCGTAATGACCTTATTTTGTTAGTTTTAAATGTTAATGTAATTTTAGTCTAAGTTAACTTTTCATAGGATTTCTTCGTTAGCAAAGAGAAAAAACTAATTTAAACTAAATTGTAATAACTGCTTACAATTTTGAAATAAAATGACGATGTCTACTTAATAATTTTGGATAAAAAGCAATTGGCTGCCTCTTACCAAAAAATGTTTGAGTCCATTTGAAATTATTGAAACAAGTGTACACCATTTAGATGTTCTCTTCCACGAAACAAATGACTGATAAGGTTTTGATATACAATTGTGATGCTAATAATAATAAGTGAGTATAGCGGATAGGATAGGATAGGAGAAGAGAGGTGATGAACTATAAGTAGATATTCAAATCAAAATTCTTCATGAGACGAATCAGTAATTTCATGAACAATTTGGTAAATTACATGCTCTGTACGACAGAAGTTAACGAATAATTTGACAGCAGTTATTCAACATTATTCTATTTACAAATGAAAGGTATTTTGAAGAGCCTGCTTTTACTGTTGATGCAATGGTGGCGTTTGTAGTTTTAAGGCACATTGTTGTTGCTGATGGAGATGGTGGTAATGCATTAAGGCAGTGGTGGTGTTATCTGTTGTGGCTGAATTGTAACCTCGGGGTTGATATTTGCTATAGCTGCTGCAGTTGTGATGGTTGACCATAGTTTAGGGATAATGATGTGGTCGATGAGGCCGGCCAAATGCCCACCACTGTTTGCAATTTTGAATTCCTTGTCAATGTCTACAAGTCTACACAAATATATAAAGCAGACTGTGTTAAGTTGAACGGAGCAAGCAGAAGAAAAGCAGAGAAAACAAAAGTAGTACACTGAGTAAAAAATTAAAATTAAAAAAATTAAAAATTAAAACTAAATCTTAAAAAAAAAATCAAATATCAACATCTCCAATGATTATTTCCATTTATGATTTTTGCCATTTACAAACATAAAAATTTCTTTATATTCGTCCATGGCAATTAAAATTTATTTTTTAAGTGTAGTGTTTTTTATTACAAATAATTTTGCTTGCAGAGCGATACGGCAGAACAGCAACTGACTTTGAATCGGTAAACAAGCAGCAAGCTTTCGGACATGTTGGTGTGAAAAAACGATCAAGCTACTATCGGTGTGAAAACACGATGACTCAAAAGAGTACTAGCTGCACATCTATGATATAAAGTAAGATAATTCCCGACAATACGGTCCGTGTTGTACTCCACATATTGCACATAGTTAAGCTTCAAGATATCAATCGATTTGCACTTTTTTTTGGTAAATTTGGGTGTATGAATTTCGATGAATGCAGTGAAGACCGTCTTCATATAAGAGCTGTTGCTATTAGGAGTGACACGTCCCGAACGATCATCCATAATCTTGGCCAAACCTCCGGAAGTCAATTTTCCTTAAATAAATACTGTTTTTGCAGAATCCAATTTCAGTGAAGTTTTGTTTCTTTTTTAAACGCAAATATTTTAAATATTACTTACATTTGCGCTGTCATTTTTTCTAAGTAGGCTACTTGAAAACCAGTGTTGTAAAAACCAAGAACTTTTCCTCGTGAAAAGAACATAGTACTGTCTGGTGGAAAAATTTAGCTTGAATTTCACGACCACTTTTTTTATATGGATTTTCACCGTGGAAAGTCAGCATAGTAGAAATATTGTATAATGCTTCATGTAAAACAACACAACAGTTGCTATTGTTTTCCACAATATTCTACTACTTGTGTTTTGTTACTGTACTTGTTTGACGAAAGCAACTGTCGCACAGATGCACATATGTTATCTACAAGCGCTACAAGCTATGATGACATTGATAATATTCTACTGCACTCGCTGCCAACTGACAGTGTGGCGCTGAAACGATGAAGGAAAGAAAGAGCGCAATGCCACACAAGCATGCTCTCGAATGATTCAATTAACACTTCTCTCAACGCAGCAACCCAGCGGCGAACTGCTTAATGTGGTCCGGCCACAAAATGCATTACTATCGCAGTAAAAGTAATTGATTACCATCACATACATTGGATGTAGAGTTTTATTCAGGGGATTTTTAGATTTCGTTTTTTTTTTAACTTCGGGAAGAGTTCGTCTTTTGTTCTCTCTATTTATTTCTATTCTACTCGTACGTTTTTTTATTCTTCTTTGCAACTATACATACAAGTAAATTTTTCTGTTTGTGAACGAAGTGTTTTGTGTTGCATCATACATATGTACATATGTATATATATGTGGTATATGTATGTACATATAATCTATGCATGTTTTCTTCATTCTTCTCGTGGCACGCGTCAGTTGATATTTGGTGTTGAATCGAGCAGGTGGCAAAATTGTGAAAATAACATTAATTTAAAATAAGTGAATAATACACAAAATAAACAAAAGGGTAACTACATTTTTACAAGTTTGTTTATAATTTAAAAGCATTGTAATTAAAAAAACGGTAAAAGAAATAATAGTTAAAACTTGTGTTAATAACAAAAATTTACATAAATAGAATAAGATAAACGGTAAATATGAACACTAAGAGGGGGTTCAGTAAGCGCAATCTACGGCGGCTGGCTGCTGTTGAAAGTCGCCAAAAATATAGTAGCAAAACGGTAAAAAATTAAAGCAGCTTGAATGAAAAAGTTTTTTTTATGAATGAAGGGTACTTCGGAGACAACGAGTCTCTATTTAATAAGAGTAAAGACAATATTCCCAATATTTCCGATCGCGAACAACAAAGTCTTACGGATAAACTTAGAGCTTGGTGTTTAGAATATAGTCCTCCAAGAAGTTGCGTACGAGCTCTTCTAAAAATTTTGGTTGATTCAGGATTAGACATACCAGGCTCGGTAGTATCATTAGTAGATCGTCGTACCAAAACTTTAACGAGAACAGTTACACCTGGTACATATGTTCATTTGGGGATTGAAAACCATTTGATATCTAATAAGGAGTGTATGGAAATTGCTCGGAGTTGTCTATGGATGTTGGTATAGATGGCTTGCTCCTTTTTAAAAGTACTGCGACAGGCTTATGGCCAATAATGGGCCATTTTCCAAATATTAAACACAGCGAGGTGTTCTTAATTGGCACATATTTAGGTAAAAAGAAACCTATGAATCCAAATGTATATTTACATGACTTTGTTGAGGAGATGCATCGTATAAGATCTGATGGTATACAACTGGGATTGAAAAATATAAAAGTAAATTGTAACGCCTTTATATGCGACGCCCCAGCAAGGGCTCTGATATGTGGTGTTAAAGGTCATACATCATGTAATGGCTGTATGAAATGCACACAATTGGGTACACGAATAGGGACTCGTACAGCTTTTTCGACCACCTGTGGCCAAAAAATTACAGATTCTGATTATGCAAGTAGGAAATATGTTGATCACCATCAAAAATTCTTTCTAGAAAATCAAATGTCATTAGAAACTCTTGGAATTGGTATGATTACCCAATTCCCCATAGATCCAATGCACCTTCTGGACTTAGGCATTACTAAAAAAATAATTAAAATGATTATAAATAATGAATGCATTAGTTTTAAATTCACAAGTGCTCAAAAGCAGGAACTTAATCGGCGCAGTTTGTCTATTGCTGCTTTCATTCCCATGGAGTTCAATAGAAAACCAAGAAGTTTTGATGAAGTCAGTATGTGGAAAGCTACAGAATTTAGGTTGTTTACTTTATATACGTCAATCGTTATACTCAAAGATTTAATACCAGATGATTATTATTACAATTTTCTATTGCTTCACGTGGGATATAGATTGCTTTTGTCCAAGTCAGACTATGCAGAAAATTTGGATGCGATTCAAAATATTTTTTAATACTTTGTAAGCACATTTGCTGACATATACGGACAAGAAAATGTTTCATACAATATCCATAATCTGCTGCATTTATGCGAATCAGTAAAAGAAATGGGCTTTATTCATGATTTAACAGCATACAAATTTGAAAATGTTATGCAGGAATTAAAAAATTCAATAAAAAATCCAACTAAAATTTTAGAACAAATTAAAAATAAGTACAGTACCAAAAAATTTGAAGTACTTAATATTAATGAAGGGTTTAAAAAAAAACAGAAAAGGAGAAATTATAAAGTTCATTAATGAGAATTATACCCTTACTACGACCTCGCCTAATAACTACTGTTGTTTGAACCCATGTTTTCCAGCAGTTATTTGTCAATTTATTGAAAATGAAAAAAACGAAAAGTTAGCTATGTGTCGTCGGTTTTCTAACCCAATGCCATTCTACACAGAGCCTGTTAACTCAAGGACATTAGGAATAATTCTTACTGATACAACTATGCTAGAAGTTGAAGAAGTCCCATTAAAATTAATTAAATATAAATACATTTGCATGCCTTATAACAACAATTTACTTTTTACACCTGTATTACACACTATTTAAAATTTCAGATATGTACCCAAAAAAATTTTCTGTAACATCTACTGATTTTACTTCTGAGAAAATAACTGAGGACACAATGGAAAATAATTTAGAGGTACAAAACACCATACTACAAGCACAGGAAAAAATTGAGCAAACCCGCAATAAAATATTAGCCATTTTGGGAAAACTTACTAAAGAAGACATGTCCTGTGACGAAATGTTCCCGATAACTAACATTGAGGATTTAAATGATGCTGAAATTAAAATTCCAAGTTGTCCCGCAAAATATGTAAGTCTTGTAAAACATATATGTATGTGTCTGTATGCACAAAAAATCTTCTAAATATGTTTTGGTATTTCGATTTGTATATTACAGGTGCCCATATTAAAGAGGATAATTCGCGGTGATGTATTAAAAATTTTGATTCTATCATAGGAAAAACTATTATCACTGAATTCAACTATGATGGGGTTAACGATAAGAATGCGTTTAAACAATATACGGCTCTGAACGATGCCTTATACAGTAAGTATAAATGATATACATACATACATATTATTTACAAAATTCATGTTCTAATTGTTCTTCTATTTTACAGATTCAATAAAAGCTGATGGACTCAATGAACGTTTGTATGTGCAAACTATACGGCAAGCGTTCAAGACACAGAAGGGACGCATATCCAAACGAAAGTTTGACCATAAAAACAAAAATAAGAAATATTAATAAGGGCGATGAAAATGCGGTAGATAGTAATGACAGTGCATTATAAAAATTGTACAAGTAATATGTAGTAATAAGAATTTATTTTTATTTTTTTTTTGAAATGAATGAGTTTTTTAATTTATTCTTAATTCTAATTTAAATAATAAAAATATATGTATAGTAAAAAGTATAAAATCACCTGTGCCTTTTTATTGCTAAATATATGTACATTACAATCCAAAGCACTTCCATCGGCATGGTACATTAAGTAGTAGAATAACCTAATTACAACAGCAATTACCTTTTTAAAATTGTGTGTCGTCCTGTGGGCAGTCTAACTACAATGCCGATTACGTTTTTAAAAACGTGTGTCGTTGTGTGGGCAGTCTGCCTACATTGTCGATAACCTTTTTGAATTTGTGTGTCCCTCTGTGGGCAGTCTACCTACAATGTCGATTACCTTTTCAAACTTGTTTGTCGTTATGTGGGCAGTCTGCCTACAATGTCGATTACAATTTAGAAACGTATGCCTAGTTGTAATAAACGCCCGAAGAGTGTTCGCCAATCGCCCACTTCTTCGATTACAAGTATTAAAGAATGTAAAGGACGTGTTCTACAAAGCAGCCATGCTTATGGCAAAGTAAGCTGGTTTGTAATCGATTCAATGCAGCATACTGCCTGCAAAGAGTTAGAGATGTATTCAATTCGGTATTGTGAATTTGCGCCGCTGGGAAGTGGTTGATCGTTGTATACCGCGTGTTTGGTAGTTTTTTTTGTTGCTTTGATTGAAGTTCTACGTTGTATGTTCAAATCGTTCCTCAGCAGTAACTGCTTAAACATTAGTTGTGAATGTTAGGCAGCACTTGAAATGGGAACGTGTCATTTGAAACTGATTCAACTCAGCTTGTTTCCGATGTTTAGTATGAAGTAAATTGGAGTCCTGTTCGATAGTCTGGAATCCATATTATTTGAAATGCTTCAATCGAATTGAAAAGATTCAAAAATTGTTTACAAGGATCATCTTTAAAAAATTAAATTGGCCTGAGGCAGTTCCTTACATATCAAGAAGAAAGTTTTAGGGGTTGCAATCATTAAGTGACCGTAGATCATATTTTTGTTTAATGTTGGTTTTTAACGTTTTGTCTGGAGATATAAATTGTTCGGAAATAAAAGAACTTATTAATTTATATGAACCTCCAAGGGAATTACGATGCAACCGTGTATTTGAGGTTGCTCTGCACAGGTGAAATTATGCGTTAAATGAGCCTATAGCAAGATGTTTAAAACTGTGTAATAATTTGCACCAACATTAAATTTTAACGTGTCCAAAAATATATTTAAATTAAACCTATTTATACTGTAAAATTAGTACTAATTCTTTATGTAGCTATAATCTGTAAGAATGAAATTCTGTAGATGATTGAATAAATAAATAAGTTGTCACAAAAATTGTATTAAGCTGGCCTTCTTGACGCCAGGGAAATAAAATTTTTTTATTTTTTGTCGTTTAATGTAAAAATTTCCAACGCCTACGTTATCGCTCCGATTATGTTCGTACACTTAGACTCAATTTTTGACTGCATATTTAAATTGGTAATCAGCTGATTTTGATTTATGTTTGATCTGACTTTAATTACGAAAAGAGTTTTTCAATGCTTTGTCAAATAATTTTACTACCACGTGGCAACAGTGGCAAAAGCTACGAAAAATAACCTGTATTCATACATTTCTCGTCTAATCGTTACGATGCATCAAACTGACGCCATTTTCAAAACAAAAGTGAAGTGAAAAATATTTAATGAAATTGGAGAATATTTGAGCAGAAATAAAGTTCTAACTGCACTACGAGTTAATGTAGAAACACCATTGGGACGGACGACGAATTTTAAGTTGCGAATATTCGTCATCGATAATAAAACACATTTGTTTGTATGAGAATGCACACAATCAGTGCGTCGACCGAAAATTGTCGTGCGTAACGAACTGTGCGATAGGTTTATTTCTATTTCTTACGCCGACGAACGACGAATAAATTTGTGCAAAGTGACCGTTTTTCTTTTGTTATTTAAGTGTTTTAGTAAAAAACGTTTCTTTTTTATTTATAGCATTTATATTTAAAAAAAAAACTATTTTTAACTACATAATTTTCTTTGAAATTTTGACGTAGAATACGTCTTACCTTACGGTATGAGGAGTCATGTCAGGTTTTTATTGTTGTAATCTTTATTTTATTGAATTTGAGGAAACGGCTAGATGAATTTTTTTTAAATTTTTTTTGTAGGTAAATGAAGATGTTATCTTTCGTTTGATATACATTTCATATTGGTTGATATATTTCTAGTATTTTAATTTCTCAAATGAAAATTGTTTAAACACATACACTCAAACATATGTGTGGTGTTTGGTTGAGTGTTTTTGGTTGCTCAACATTGCTTAGGAACATGTATCTAGTAAAAAAAAATTACAGCAGACAGTTGCCGACGCCTTCGGCCACGGACTGTCCCTGCAGGCTGTGTCAGAGACACGGCCTTTCAGTTTAACGTAGAATACGCCATCCGATAAGACAGAAAACATATATAGCAATAAATGATAAATAATATAAGCAAATGAATTTATTGTTATATATGTTTTCTGTCTTATCGGATGGCGTATTCTACGTTAAACTTAATGGCCGTGTCTCTGATACAGCCTGCAGGGACAGTCCGTGGCCGAAGGCCTCGGACAACTGTCTGCTGTAATTTTTTTTTTGTTAATATTTCTTATTTTTCAGTTACTGCTTTTTAAATTTATGAAATATGGGCACTCGGTCAGCTGCTAGATGTAAACAAATATTGGCTTACAAAGTAATTGATGCAAATTTGTGTATTTTGCTTGTGTTTGAAAAAAGCTTGTCAAATTTTTCTATAGAAATATTTTAAAATTTTTCTATAGAAATATTTTAAAATTTTTCTGTTCCATAATATGTCATGGCCTTGGACGGTTTCGATAAACCTGAAAATGTCAGCTTTTTTTAAACTTTTTTCTTTTGTTTATTAATAAAATTGGCGCGAACTACACTTACAACAAACAACTACACATTTCACATTTGCATCAGCTGATTTGTTCGAAAGCCAGGGACAGTGTTGTATTCTTGGTAATAAAAAATTATAATTATATGTGAAATTATTGTTATTGGCAGATTCTACAGATAATATTATTTATTAAAATTTTTGTTTTGATACAAAATGTTTACATTTTCATTCATACTTTCATGTTTTAAAACAAAATTCGAAGTAGAGCGTCCTAGCGGTCAGTAGAATAAACTGATTCGAACAAATTCCAATTTGAAGTAGAACCTACTTCTATGACAAATTTGAATTCCAATTTCACGAAAAACATGAGAGGGCATTATATGCAATACTGTGAGTGGGAACGAGATGGCTTGAATTACAAATTCGTTGCTGCCATTGTGAACGCTACTTAAAGGTAGAAACACAATTGGGACGGCATTCGTAGTATGAAACACAATAACGACGAACAAAAATAAACGTCATTTGAAGTTATGAGCAATTTGCTTACACAAATAAATAATAAATAAATTTGTGTTTTGTAAAAGTTATGAAAATTGTAAACATCATGCTCATGATGATACAAGCTTTTTTCAAACACAAGCAAAATACACAAATTTTGCATTAATTACTTTGTAAGCCAATATTTGTTTACATGTAGCAGCTGACCCGCGTGCCCATATTTCATAAATTTAGAAAGCAGTAACTGAAAAACTCACAGAAAATTATGTAATTAAAAATAGTTTTTTTTTTAAATATAAATGTTATAAATATAAAAGGAACCTTTTTTACTAAAACACTTAAATAACAAAAGAAAAACGGTCACTTTGCACCAATTTATTCGTCGTTCGTCGGCGTAAGAAATAGAAATAAACCTATCGCACAGTTCGTTACGCACGATAATTTTCGGTCGTCGCACTGATTGTGTGCATTCTCATACAAACAAATGTGTTTTATTGTCGATGACGAATATTCGCAACTTAAAATTCGTCGTCCGTCCCAATGGTGTTTCTACCCTAACAGGTAGTGCAGTTAGAACTTTATTTCTGCTCAAATATTCTCCAATTTCATTAAATATTTTTCACTTCACTTTTGTTTTGCAAATGGCGTCAGTTTGATGCATCGTAACGATTAGACGAGAAATGTATGAATACCGGTTATTTTTCGTAGCTTTTGCCACTGTTGCCACGTGGTAGTAAAATTATTTGACAAAGCACTGAAAAACTCTTTTCGTAATTAAAGTCAGATCAAACATAAATCAAAATCAGCTGATTACCAATTTAAATATGCAGTCAAAAATTGAGTCTAAGTGTACGAACATAATCGGAGCGATAACGTAGGCGTTGGAAATTTTTACATGTATTCTTATGGCGTTTGGCGTCGCTTATGGCGTAAACGACAAAAAATAAAAAAATTTTTATTTCCCTGGCGTCAAGAAGGCCAGCTTAATACAATTTTTCTGACAACTTATTTATTTATTCAATCATCTACAGAATTTCATTCTTACAGATTATAGCTACATAAAGAATTAGTACTAATTGTACAGTATAAATAGGTTTAATTGAAATATATTTTTGGACACGTTAAAATTTAATGTTGGTGCAAATTATTACACAGTTTTAAACATCTTGCTATAGGCTCATTTAACGCATAATTTCACCTGTGCAGAGCCACCTCAAATACACGGTTGCATCGTAATTCCCTTGGAGGTTCATATAAATTAATAAGTTCTTTTATTTCCGAACAATTTATATCTCCAGACAAAACGTTAAAAACCAACATTAAACAAAAATATGATCTACGGTCACTTAATGATTGCAACCCCTAAAACTTTCTTCTTGATTTGTAAGGAACTGCCTCAGGCCAATTTAATTTTTTAAAGATGATCCTTGTAAACAATTTTTGAATCTTTTCAATTCGATTGGAGCATTTCAAATAATATGGATTCCAGACTATCGAACAGTACTCCAATTTACTTCATACTAATGAAACTTAAATCAAATTATTCCAATTTTCTTAAAGAAATGTGAACAGGAATTGTAAATTCATATTCAAGAGGAGAAAAGGGATTGTCGATGCGGTTTTTGTCCTTCCGGCATGTAGAAATTAATAATTTAAGAATAATTGCTCAGATTGGTGTGTGTTAGTGGTCAAAAATTAAACAAGGATGACAAATTTTGACGCCAAGTGATTGTGTATATCGACAAAGTATTTTGAATTGAACCCAACGTTATCGCCCTTAACCTTCGCCTTACGGAACAATTTTGTGTGCATCGTTTACTGAAACCCACCCGGGTGGTCCATATGATCCGTTATACAAATGCATATACATATATATGCATTTATGTACGTATAAACATAAATATACATTCGTTTACATATAAACACCCCTACAGGAAATGACAATAATGAAAATGTAGTGCTTTTCTAGTGACATTGCCAGTAGTACTACTGATCAAGTGTACCCCAGCCAATGTAATAGCGTATTGACATTTAACATAGGTTTGTCATCGTAACCATTTTGCCATTTCTTTTTGTTATAGTGACTATTAGGTAATTTTGTAACTTGTTTAAAATTTTGGTAATTTTTCACTAATTTTCGCAAGTTTTTATCAGTTTTCGCAATTTAATAAGAAAGAAGATACGTATAACGTCACTAAAAATGGTAGAATCTTAATTAATAAAAACAAATAGGTTAATAATAGGATAGATTAACACAAATGTCTTAAAATATTTTAAAATTTTGTTCAATTTAATATTTTTACTTTCTGTAAACATTTCTGTATTATAATATGTATGTATAAATAGTATTACTTTTCAAAAATTTTAATTTTAATCTGTATTGATGTTTGTTTGTTATAATTAATGTAAAAACTTTCCTGAAGAAGATTTCCAAAGGAAATCGAAATATCGAAAAAAACAAAAAAGTTATATGAAATCTGAAGAGACCTTAAGCTGGAATAATTAGTCGAGAATAATTAAATATGTATATACATATATTAAAATTTAATATTATTTGGATAAATTGTATTTATGTAAAAGTACATTACACCTACATAAGTATGAATTTTTTTTGTACTTAAGGGCTCATTTCATTCGACGCTGGTTTTATGGTTTTTGAACATTTTCGGTATTATTCACCTTGCCGTTAGAGTTGTTGCGGCTGGTTTGTTTGAAATATTTTTTTTTTGGCGCTGAAAAGCTGCTCTTAAAGTTTTATCAGGTTCATCATTGAATGTTGATATAACACCTAATTATTAGAAAAAAAGGTTTATTTCATTAATGTTTTTTTCGAAATGGTTTTTTTGTTAAAAATGTTGTACCTATAATAACTGCAAGCACATTGCCAAAGTCCCTCAGTCTTCTGTTGCCAAAAGTTCCTTCAACATTAAAGTTCATAATAATATTATGACTTAATATTAAGTGCAAATTGCTATCGACGTTGCCACCGATGAGATTTTTTATTTGTCGAATCTGCAAAAATAAGTGTAAGTTAAAATAATTAATAAGAAGTTGTGTTTGCCGAAAACGAAAATACTTGCAATGCGTTGCTAAAAGGCTGTCCAATTCTATTGGTTTTTCCTCTGTGCTTACAGGGAAAATTGACATAATGTTATCTACCATAACATTTTGCGAAAAACCGCGATCTAGGAAAACTTTATGCTCAGCCAATATCGCAAGTACCGTGTCGAGTTTGTTTTTGAAAGTTCCTGACAGCAATCACACTTTGGATTAGCTGAAAAAAATATAAAAACTGATACAGTATATAGGTACAATATAATTCAATTTTAAGTATTAATCAAAATCAAAAATTGTTGTTTAAAACGGGTTAAAAATTTAAACTTACCTTTGGTATAATAATTTTTAATTTTTCCTTTCCTTTGAAGCAGTAGCTTGTTCGCTCGACATTTTTCTGTAAAATGCGTATTATGAAGAAGAATAATTATAAAGATTATTGCAGAAGAATTATTAATTAGGTTTATTGTGCTGAAGAATTTGCAATGTTTGCTTGAAATTGTTGTGGAAGACACGAGTGTAAAATAGGTATTATTACGAAAGCAGAGCGAAATGGCAAGGAAACAAATTTGAACTGAACGTCTCATATAGAAAATTTCTCTTTTTCGCCTAAAGCTAGATTTGTGTTAAAAATACCTAGCTCACAAGAATTTATGGGTTTGTGGTAAAAACTCTCTAATACCAACAATCGTCGTCCTTCAATATAAATTTCCTCTTCTTTTATTATATTTTCAAGTTTTATTGGAATAAATGATTTCACGGAACAAATATTATTGGCTTCTTTCCAAGAAATTTACAAAAGCTCCAACAATGATATTTCTTTCGTATTTTATCTCTTCACTTTTTCCACATACTCTGTGTGATTTTCCTTTTGTACAATTTGTTGAAGGATCGATGATGGGTTTCAAACACGTTTTTTCAAAATCTGCAGGTAGTTTTCAAAGTCGTATGCAGAAAACGAAATAAGGGGGCCATATGTTTCTGCGCAGTCGGCCGTCGGTGGTGCAATGGTTACTGTGTGCGGCTCTTGTACATGAGAACGTGGGTTCGATCCCTGCTCAGACCACCTTACTTTTCATTCGACGGCGGTCACCTTGCTTAGTGATGGCGACACTATCGAGTACTTAGCCATGAAAATGCTTCTCAAAATACCGTTCGGAACCGGTGTAAAACTGTAGGCCCAATCAGTGAGTGTAAAACTAGATAGAGCACATCTCACTGATTATGGGATGTTTTGGGACACCATTTTTTTTAAGTTTCTGCGCAAGAAGCCAAATGCAGCAGATTGTGGACATTAAAAGAAACGCTATTTGACCCTAATACAGTAGAGAAATCCTCGACAAATAATTTAAATAAAAAATTATTTTAATAAAAAATAGTACTTTATTATAAAGGGCAATTATGCCAGTATAAGCAAGGAACTGGTGAAATTCTTTCGCTTTCGAATGGTGCAAATCATCTAAAGGCCTAGGTTTTCTTGGGAACTCCTTTGGAATGATTTTTTTGAATTTAACCAGGACAGAAGATTTTTTCGAAATATTTTTTTTGGTGTATTTATTTCTGTGTTATTGTGAACTATCCGAATGAGCATTTTTTTCGTTACTCCCAGGTCGATAAGGTGTATGCTACCTGCATGATACCATACCAAACCCTATTTCTTTAAGGGGAGTTTTCTCAATTTTAAACCTTTCGGAATGATGGTTGGGATACTTCCTCAAAGTAAAATCCACGTCGGAAATCAAAGACCCACTAACGCTACTATATGTTAGTACATTGTTCACTTTCTTAGCAACTTGAGTGCACCGGCCGAAGCCTTCATTTGTGGCGTTCCAGGGCATACTTCAATGAATGGGTGCACATTGAAGTATGTCCTGGAACGCCACAAATGAAGGCTTTGGCCGGTGTATCGCACGTTAAGCAACGCAATTTTAATTTAACTTTGTAGGATTCGTGGGTAGTCCACTTCACCTCACTTATGGTTTCTAGATGTTTTATTTATGTGAAAATATGACGACCCAGACGACAGCGTACAAGAACTTATTTATTTTGCTTTATTTTATAATAGAGGGTCGAAACTCCTCCACACTAACTAACAAATTATTGGGTTGGTTTAGTGATTAAAACGAGCTTCCGCTCAATTTAGTTTTGAACATTTACTTTCGACTTCAACATCCATCTCTTATATAGCAACATTTCTGACAAAACGAAAAATGATTGCAATAATACACATATTGAGTACAAATGATACAAATATTGAGTACAAATGATAAACTTTTCGAACATTGGATTGAGTGATAATGGAAATACAATGATCAATTACACTAGTGCAACTAGCACAGCACTACATTTAAGTGAGTGTTACATTCATTAGAGAAAACTCAATAAGGAGACAAGATGTAATTCTCACTGGGAGAACACGAGAAAATCGTCATCTCTAAATTATATCACAAAACAATATTTACTAAACTTATTTATTCTACTGACCGCTAGGGGCGCTCTACTTCGAATTTTGTTTTAAAACTTGAAAGTATGAATGAAAATGTAAACATTTTGTTTCAAAACAAAAATTTTAATAAATAATATTATCTGTAGAATCTGCCAATAACAATAATGTCACATATAATTATAATTTTTCTTACCAAGAATACAACACTGTCGCTGGCTTTCGAACAAATCTGCTGATGCAAATGTGAAATGTGTAGTTGTTTGTTGTAAGTGTAGTTCGCGCCAATTTTATTAATAAACATAAGAAAAAGGTTTAAAAAAAGCTGACATTTTCAGGTTTATCGAAACCGTCCAAGGCCATGACATATTATGGAACATAAGTTTCTAAACATTTCTATAGAAAAATTTGAAAACATTTCTAAAGAAAAAATTTTAAAATATTTCTACAGAAAAATTTTACAATATTTCTATAGAAAAATTTTAAAACTTTTCTATACAAAAAGTTGAGAATATCTCTATAGAAAAATTTGAGAAGATTTCTATAGAAAAATTTGAAAACATTTCTAAAGAAAAATTTGAAAATATTTCTATAGAAAAATTTGAAAATATTTCTATGGAATAATTTTAAAACAATTCTATAGAAAAATTTTAAAACTTTTCTATAGAAAAATTTGAGAATATTTCTATAGAAAAATTTGACAAGATTTCTATAGAAAAATTTGAAAACATTTCTAAAGAAAAATTTGAAAATATTTCTATCGAAAAATTTTAAAATATTTCTATAGCAACATTTTAAAACTTTTCTATAGAAAAATTGGAGAATATTTCTATTGAAAAATTTGACACGATTTCTATAGAAAAATTTGAAAACATTTCTAAAGAAAACTTTGAAAACATTTCTAAAGAAAACTTTGAAAATATTTCTATAGAAAAATTTGAGAATATTTCTATAGACAAATTTGAAAACACTTCTAAAGAAAAATTTGAGAATATTTCTATAGAAAAATTTTAAAATATTTCTATAGAAACATTTTAAAACTTTTCTATAGAAAAATTTTAAAACATTTCTATAGACAAATTTTAAAAAGTTTGGAATAATGGAATAATTTTAAAACAATTTTATAGAAAAGTTTTAAAAGATTTCTATTTTCTAAAGAAAAATTTAAAATTTTTTAAAAGATTTCTATTTTCTAAAGAAAAATTTTAAAACATTTCTATAGAAAAATTTAACAACTTTTCTATAGAAAAATATTAAAATCTTCTATAGAAAAATTTGAAAAGTTTTCTAAAGAAAAACACTTAATACTTTTGCTCCGGGTAGTGGTACAAATCTGAGGTCCGTGTCTCACATTTAATTTTTCTATTTTTTACTGTTTGCTTTTTCGTTTGTATTGCAATTCTCCATGGTTTTCAATCCCCAAAATTTGTAACTGCTGTATAATGTAAACAATGTTGACAGTCAGCTGTTTTTTCGAACTTATTCGAACAAATTTGTTGCTTGCAATGAATTTGTTGCTATCATTGTGAACGAGCCTTTAAAGCCGCATTCACAATGCAAGCGACAGTTTCGTTTCGCATGCCAATTCGTTCTCACACACAGAATTTCACATAATGCCTTTTCGTTTTTTTTTAAAAAAATGTAACTCAAATTTGTCGCTGAAGTTGGTCTATTTCTACTCCAGCAACATATTTGTTCGAATAAATAATATACTATTACGCTGTAGAATTTCATTTTCAAACTTAAAAACATCAATGAAAATTGAACGCATTTGTGTTAAAAGATGCATTATAAAACGTAATTTTATCTGTAGAATCTTTTAATAGCAAATATGTTTAAACACATTAACATTTTTTAATATTCAAAATACAACCCTGGGTGTGACATTTATGACATTTGAATCATGATGCAACTAATAGAGGTTGTGTTATAAGACCAACTAAAATTATTTGCTTTTTCTTCTGTTCATTACATGAACAATCAAATTCAAATGTATTTGGTTTTTGTAATTTCTGGCTTACTTTTATTCTAGACATACATTTGTGTTAACTTTGACACGAAAACAATATATTTTATTGTAGCCTTCATATATTCACCGTAATTCTGGTATCACCTGTAAGAACAAACATCTCGATTCGAAGTAAACTGTTGCTTACATTGCGAACGCCTATTGAAAATGTTGCTCGCATTGTGATTCCGGCTTAAATGATACGTTTTTATTATTATTTCAACTGGGATATTCACATTAAGAATTAAAAAAAAGGTTTGTGTTTGTTCTTCGTGGTGTTTTCTGTCACTTGAGGGGATTATAGTTGTAATGCCCAACTTTGGGTGTTTAAACAGCAATTAACTATTAACCTAGAAAGTGAATTCAGAGGTTAAATTATGTTTGATCGTTGATCAAAGATGATTTTCCATTCAAAAATTAGGCCTTAGGAGGGTTGTTGTAGCGCAGCTTTACACACATCTAGAACAGCAACACCCGCGCATAGATGGATGTTTACGTCGATGAGACCGCAGGTTCGTTCTTAACCCTCTAACTGACAAAATTTAACACATGGACATAATTTTCTTAAATTTGGCAAAGTGGTATTGTTGGCCAACACCATGTAAATATAAGCTAAGCAAAGATTTGGTTTGTGTTGGCTGATGTAGTTTCCAGGTGAGAAAAACTGATAGCGGCCTCAGGGTCAATATGGCGGTTAAGGCAAACAAAAATTAAGAGTACTACTTCATTTAGTTTGACTCATAAAAACAGTGTTTTGAGTTTAAACACCAACATAAATGAATATTTTCACATAACATTGCGTTTGCGTTGTTTGCATTTCTTTTTCCACCTTCCTTTTCTAATCAATTAAGAAAATGGTTGTATTGGTCGAACCGAACATCTGGTACAGGATTTTTTGCTTTTACACGAATCTTAGTACTACTTGGCGGTGCTTACAGGCAACGAGATCTGCTGCAATTTCTTCACGATTCTGTGCCAGCTGCAATAACGGTAGAGTTTCATGTTTATCGTCACTAGACTCATTACGGTTTTGAAACCGCCAAATCAACAAAAGGATAAAAAAGTCTCATCATTGTGTTTCGTGTTTTGGCTCGTATGTATTACACTGAACCAAAAAGGTACATAATATCAATGAAAAAGTTCATTGGGACAATGTATTATTCATTAATTTTCAGCCATTGTATTCGTTCATTGATTTTAATGAATGCTGTTCATTGAATTACTGATTCAATGTAATCATACATTAAGTAATGATCCTGTTCATTGGGCCAATGAACAACATACATTGATTTTCAATGAATTATTACATTGAACTAATGACTGTGTACATTGACCCAATGAATGCGTACATTAATTTTTATGTATGAATACATTGATACAATGAACGCGTTCATTAACACAATGACCGTGTACATTGATTTTAATGCTTACATTGATTTTTATGAATGAATACATTGAATCAATGAACGTGTACATTAATTTAATGAACGCGTACATTAATATTTAATGTATGAATACATTGATACAATGAACGTGTTCATTAACACAATGACCGTATACATTGATTTTAATGCATGCTTACATTGATTTTTATGACTCATTGGACTGTACATTGACACAAGGACTGTACACGTTAACCTAAAAATATCTATAGTAACTTTCAATAAAATGCGTATATTACCAAATAATCTTCATGGTTTTATTAAGTAATGGAAAAATCAATATTTAAATATAATAATTCATTATTTAATAATTATGTTTTGTAATATTAAATTATACATTTGAAAAATACATTAAAGACAATATATTTGTACGTCTTTTTAAAAACTAGAAACTAAAGTAATGGAAAAAAATCAACATTTAAATATAATAATTCATTATTTAATAATTATGTTTTGTAATTTAAAATTATAAATTTGAAAAATACATTAAATACAATATATTTGTACGTCTTGTTAAAAACTAGAAACTGAAAATTTATAGTTTATATTATTAATTTTTGTTAACTGACTCATCGGTTTCTTTTAGTTTGTCTGACATTAGTGCGACTTTCGATGACTGAGTTTGGTTTTTATTCATCTGGTAAAAGTAAATTTCAATGAACGACCAAAAATTAGCGCATGAAAGAGGATATTCTAAATTAAACAAATGGAAGCACTTAAAGCAAATATCGACTGCCCTCAAAAAAGTGGTAAACTCTTATTGGAAACCATCTAAATATAAATAGAAATTTTTAAAATACTTAAGGTTTTTATCGCCTATGGCAAAAATAAATGGTTGAATGCTTTCCGATTTACTCTTCAGGAAACTTATGTGTTCTTCAATTTCCTGTGTCTTCCTTCCAACATAAAAGAAAGATTCCTGCGAACTTCTAATTGTATGTTTAACAATCTTTTTTTTGTTGTTGTCTTTACGCACGACGTTTTTCGGTGGTACAAGATACCCATGTATGCACCACATAAGTTGGACAGCAGCAACTTCTATAAAATAGGCAAATAAATAATGTTAAATATTCGTCCTACTCTTTAGTACTATTAATACATTAAATTTATCCTTATTGATTTCTGCATTATCTACATTTTGTAAAATAGCCTGCAATCCTTTGTCTTTAATGCGATTTTCTGCGAGAAGAAAAGCTTTTATTTTCAATAAATGTTCCGGCCAATCATCAAGAACGCCCGAATGATTACCAAAAACAACACCGAAGTCTTTATCAATCTGCAAATATAAAATCGATTGTAGTGTGATTCGTATATCGCATATGCTAGAACGTATGCGATACCACTTAACACATATCTACATTCATTCATATTCTCTTTGGTTGTTGGCGTGTTCATTTACATTGTCACTATTCATATCGAGGTATAAGTCAGCAAAGTACATTGTACCAGTGAACGAGTAATTCGACTCCTTCTGTCTGACCGATTGAGCATTCACGATATATGAACCGTTTAACCACTAAGGAGAATCAATGAATATGTGTCACCATATAGAAACTAGATAGAACTAATAATGTATTCCAAATAGTATATAAGACCATTGTACGAATTCAGTCAAGTCAGTTTTTACTACAATGCTCTTTAATTGATGCATTAAATAAACAAACATATCGCTACTCCATAAGCGATTAAAATAGCCACAACTCCTCGCATTTTTATTACATGGCGACCGAGACAGTGGTCCGAATTAATAACTAAGGACCAGAGGACACCTGAAGGATGAACCTGGAGAAAGGACAGGGTCCTAAACCAATAACAATACAGGAATACAAGAGCCGCCAAGCCAAGGCGAAGCCACAACGGGTTTTAGCACACGTAACCAAAGTGTGTCCACCAAAGAGACGGTTTCCGGCGGTTTCCTCGTAACAAGGCGCAGGGAGCGAGCAAGACTCTTAAGAATAATCAACGACAAAGTTCCACCATCCTGGGAGGTGGCCACAGAAATCTGGAAGAAGATAGACTGCATCGAGGCCCAGATGGAGGCATGGCAGAAATATAAGCAACAACAACAGCAGCAGCAACATTAATAACTAATACATTAATAGCAGCTAGTTTAAGCACGGAGTGCATGAATCTCATGCACCTGTAAGGAACGGAGGCGAGTTCGCCCGTGTTCACCTTAGGGACAATAAAGAAACGAACATCAATAGATAATATACATTTTCATTATTTTATTTTATTGAAAGAACGCAAAGCAAATTTACATTGAAATGGGGGGTCAGAATACAAAGATTAAAGACCCCAAGGCAAACGTAATCAATGAGGTTGAAATACAAGCACCTCAAGTTAACATTAAGAACATAGAATTAATGCTAGTTGTAATAACAATAGCAATATTAGCAAATATATGTATTAAGTTATATGTTATGCATAAGAAAAGCCTGAAAAAGAGATATTTGGGGTTGGCACCCGTGCAGAGAATTTAAATGAAAAACAATTTTTTTTTTAAGAAAAAAAATAAAAAACAAGTTTTGAGCGCAAATAAAGAAATATGAAAGGATATTTAATTGTGAGAATTTTTAGTTCTAGATGGAGACATGGGAATTGATTAGAACGATTTTTTTATCAGAACGGGAGAAATTCAGTAAAGCTTATAAGTGCATAAATAAGAACACATTTATAAGACCAGAAACGGTCAGGAAACATTTAGGCACATTGATAGTTACTTTTGAAGCAATTAGGAATTTGTTACATCAACACTCAGGACGTTTGACTAAAGAACATGAAGAAGAAGGTTTAGGGTTTTATTGGGAAACCAGAGATAAGCTAGTAAAAATATTTTCAAAATATCAGATAAATCAGGAGGTTCCTCATACAGTAAGTGAACCGGTTATAATAGACTTATATAGAGTTCTTACACCAGAATCATTCAAGAAACTATCACCCATAGGAGAAGACCAGTCGGATGCAGATACCGACTCAGATAAAGAAGTACAAGTACAAGATCGTAAAATGCCTTTAACAGCGATAGAATTTATAAACACAGCCTCGAGACTCATACCTGATTTCGATGGCAGGCCTGAAAACCTAAAAAGTTTTCTGGACGCGCTACAATTGGTGGGGACCATAAAAGAAACGCATGATGCTATTGCTGTTACTTTGGTAAAAACAAAGCTGCGAGGTACAGCAAGAAATATTATAGGCAATGAGGCAACGCTTGAACAAGTAATCAACAAATTGCAGACCTCTGTAAAAGGAGAATCAGTCGAGGTCCTGACGGCCAAGATTATGAATATACAGCAGAACAACAAGTCAGCCAATGAGTATACCAAGGAAATAGAAGATATGACAAGAGCATTAGAGAATGCATATATTGGTGATGGGCTGCCATTGGAGCTGGCCGGAAAGTACAGTACGCAAACTGCAGTTAAGGCGATGACCAAGAATTGTAAACTGAACGAAGTGAAGCTTGTTATGCGTGCGAGTCAATTCCACACGATGAATGAGGCAGTCTCGAAATTTGTTAATGCATGTACTGAGACAACAGGGTCAGAGAACACCATACTTCATTTTAAAAGACAGTATCGGAGTAATAACCAGGGACGATTCCAGCGAGGACGAGGAAGTTATAACCGAGGAGGTAATAACCGAAGTCAAAGAAACAGTGGTAGGAGTAACTATAATAATAACCAGAATGGTTATCAAAATAACCACAGTGGAGGAAACTACCGAGGCGGTAGAGGTGGTCGCGGTAACTATCGTGGAAACCACTACAACAATAGCGTCCGTGCGATGACAAATGATCAAACTGGTTCGGATAACCAGAACCTGCCCCTAAGCCAATAGAGACAAGAATACATTCGTTGAACCTCAGTTTTAGCATATTTGTAGAATTTAGTATAGGAGAAAATGGTCCAAAAGTCACACTATTAGTGGACACAGGTGCTGACATATCCCTTATCAAGGCGAATACCATAGGCACGATAACGGTGAATAAGGGCAGAATAACGACGATTAGCGGAATAGGTCAAGGAGCGATAAGTTCATTGGGATGCGCGAGAATGGAAATTGGAGCTGAGAACTATTTAGTGACGCATGATTTTCATGTGGTACAAGACAATTTTCCCATACCATGCGACGGACTACTGGGTATGGATTTCATTAAGGAATTCAATTGCATTCTGGACTTTCAGAGAGATCAAGATTGGTTTATAATGAGACCACACGGTTTCCCCGATATAGCCGTACGAATGACGCACACTTGTGGTAGTAATAGTATAGTAATCCCAGCTAGGTCACAGGTGGTGCGGAGAACAACTATTGACTCACCAATGGAGGAATTGCTAGTGTTGAGCCAGGAACCCAGACCAGGAGTTTTCATTTCAGGGACAATAGTAAAATGTAGGGACGCGTTTGTCCGAATTTTGAATACGAATACTCATGACACTGTTATGCATGATGGGGACATTCTGACTGATGATCTCGACAATTGGGAAATGACGAGTGTCAATGATCATGACGAAAAGAGAAGGGATGAGATTATGAAATTACTCACTAAGAACTTCCCAAAAGCTTTTGAGAAACCCCTAACGACGCTGTGCACTGAATTTTGTGACATATTCGCGCTAGGATCGGAAGTTATATCGGCCAATAATTTTTACAAACAACGCATAAGACTGAGAGACGATAACCCAACGTATATCAAGAACTATAGAATACCGCATGCTCATAAAGAAGAGGTAAATAGACAAGTCCATAAATTAGTGAGAGATGGTATAGTAGAACCATCAGTATCGGAGTACAACAGTCCACTCCTATTGGTACCAAAGAAACCGCTACCAGGAGCTAGCGGAAAAGCATGGCGATTGGTCGTCGACTATCGTCAAGTGAATAAAAAATTGATAGCGGATAAATTTCCCCTTCCAAGAATCGAAGACATACTCGACCAGTTAGGCCGAGCGAAGTATTTCTCATGTCTGGATTTAATGTCTGGTTTATCCGGTACCGACCACCGCCGATGAGGCAAGACGGTTTGTAGCTTTCTGTAACTATTACAGGAGGTTCATTAAGAATTTTGCTGATTATTCTCGGCACATAACAAGGTTTACAAAGAAGAGTGTTCCGTTCAGTTGGACTGAAGAATGCCAAAGAGCATTCGAACATTTGAAAGAGCAACTTATGAAACCCACACTTTTACAGTACCCGGATTTCACGAAACCATTTTGCATAACCACTGACGCAAGTAAACAGGCCTGCGGGGCGATGTTAGGTCAGGAATATGATGGAAAACAGCTGCCAGTGGCATATGCTTCGAAATCTTTCACAAAGGGAGAAAGTAACAAATCTACAATTGAGCAAGAGCTCACCGCTATTCATTGGGCCATAACTCACTTCAGACCATACATATATGGTACACCATTTTTGGTCAGAACGGACCATAGACCTCTGTCTTATCTTTTCTCAATGAAAAACCCTAGTTCGAAATTGACGAGAATGCGGCTTGATCTAGAAGAATATGATTTCACTATAGAATACCTTAGGGGCAAGGAGAATTATGTAGCGGATGCTTTATCTCGCATAACGATAGATGATTTGAAAGAGCTGAACCTGAACGTAGCTAAGATACACAGAATGACAACCAGATCAACCACCAAAACAGATAACAAGGAAGTCAGTAGCAAAGAGGAGAGTAAAATTTAAAGAAAGCCCAACGTATACGAAGTCATCAATAATACAGACGTCAAAAGAAAACCAAAATTAAAGATGACTATTGACCATTGCTATATTAAGCATGGCAAGAGAAAATTAATGAATATTAATATCAAGGATTTGTACACTAATGGGAAAATTGATTTAGGACAATTTTTCCCAAGACTTCAAAAGGAGGTCAGCATACAAAAAATTGATATATTACAAATGGCACCTACAGAGAAAATTTTCGAATTTGTCTCAATAAATGAATTTAAAGAAATGGGCAATAACAAATTAAAATGGGTAAAAGTAGCGCTACTACCAAAGGTGACAAAAATAAAAGAAAGCTCTGACATAAGAAGAACCTTGGAAAGATATCATGATGATCCAGTGGAAGGTGGACACTGCGGAATAACGAGAACGTTAAATAAAATAAAAAGACATTTCTACTGGCCAAACATGACTAAGGACATATCGAAGTACGCCAAATCATGTCAGAAATGTCAAAAAGCAAAAATAACAAGCCATACGAAGGCACCAATGGTGATCACCCACACACCAAATAAAGCGTTTGACACCGTGTTGGTAGATACCGTTGGTCCACTACCAAGAACAGAAAGTGGAAATGAATATGCAGTCACTCTAATATGTGACTTAACAAAATACTTGGTAACAATACCAATACCGAATAAAAGTGCAAGAACAGTCGCAAAGGCGATATTCGACTCTTTTATACTCACCTACGGTCCAATGAAGACGTTCATTACGGACATGGGTACGGAGTATAAAAACTCGGTAATGACGGATCTTTGCAAGTATCTGAAAATTGATAACATAACATCAACAGCTCACCACCACCAAACTGTAGGCACTGTCGAACGAAGTCACCGTACGTTTAACGAGTATGTACGATCATACAGATCGGTAGACCGGAATGATTGGGATGAATGGCTAAGATATTTTGCATATTGTTTCAATACGTCACCGTCTGTGGTGCATGGCTATTGCCCTTACGAGCTTGTATTTGGACGAATCCCATACGGATTCACAGATTTCAATAGCATAGATACTGTAGACCCGATCTATAATATAGAAGATTATAGTAAGGAAGTTAAATTTAGATTGGAAAACGCTTATAAAAGAGCAAGGTTATTAATAGATAAGGAGAAAGAAAAACAAAAAGAACAATATGATAGAAATATTAAGGATATGAAAATTAATATAGGAGATCTAGTGTTAGTTAGAAATGAAATAGGTCATAAATTAGACAATAGATATTTAGGTCCATTTATGGTTAAGGAGATTCTTAAAAATAACAACATTGTATTAGAAGATAAGATAAAGAACAAAACATTAAAAATAAACAAAAATAGATTAAAACTATTTATTAAGTAATAATTGTAAAATATAAGTATTACATTAATGAGATCCGGATTCTGATAATTATTTTATTATTTCTACACTTTAACAATTTAACTACTATACATTGTATTACTAATAATAGAATAATAAATTATTCTTTTTAAAAAGGGAGGTGTAGTGTGATTCGTATATCGCATATGCTAGAACGTATGCGATACCACTTAACACATATCTACATTCTTTCATATACTCTTTGGTTGTTGGCGTGTTCATTTACATTGTCACTATTCATATCGAGGTATAAGTCAGCAAAGTACATTGTACCAGTGAACGAGTAATTCGACTCCTTCTGTCTGACCGATTGAGCATTCACGATATATGAACCGTTTAACCACTAAGGAGAATCCATGAATATGTGTCACCATATAGAAACTAGATAGAACTAATAATGTATTCCAAATAGTATATAAGACCATTGTACGAATTCAGTCAAGTCAGTTTTTACTACAATGCTCTTTAATTGATGCATTAAATAAACAAACATATCGCTACTCCATAAGCGATTAAAATAGCCACAACTCCTCGCATTTTTATTACACGATATATGTTATCTTGTAAATGAAAGCTAATAGATATATTCGTCAATACTTACATATCGAAAACCTGTTGCTTTTTTGTATTCAGGCCATTTTTGGAATATTTCCATCAAGGAAGATGTTTTATTAATTTGATTAAGCCTGTATTGGCTGCAGCCTTGCCAACAACTGTCAAATTCTGCCGCCGATAAGTCGTCAAACCTTATACTTCTAATGCATTCTTCCGCATTACTTTCAGGACCTTTAAGAAAAAATCAAATATAAATTGCGTATGTTTTTAATTTATCATATTACTATTCTTACTAAAGATTTTCGGTTCAGAGTTACTGGATATTACAGTGTTAGACGCATCGTCATGTAAATTTTGTTTCAGTGATTTTATATTGTTTTTGCATTACAGTATTTAGCATAAACTTTTCCTCTTTTGCCGGTGCGATAATAATCGAGTTTTTCTCCAGGAAAACGATCTATTATTTCTTGCTCAAGTCTGTAGCTTGTATGAAGAGACATGTGGATTTGGCTTTGTTCGAAGTAATTGCATATTGCTTGAATTAATATACTGCGATGACTATCCTTAAATTTAGAATGGTTTTTGTAAAACGCCGTTACAAGCGATGCTGTTTGGGTTTCATTCAAAATATCAGACAAAGTTACAAATGATTCGTTTGAGCTACGTCTGGACGAAGCTATTCTCATGATCCAATCCTGTTTCATCGCCGAATGCTGACGTCACTCATGTTATTAAATTTCTTTGCACTTTCACAGAATTCTTCTTTTTTACACAGGCCACAGAATGATGACTTCAAATAAAATATGCACATACGTATGTCTCAATGTATTTGCATAGAACTGCGCGTTTACACGCCACGACCTTCCGCAATGAATGTTGGCTTCAGACTAAAATAAATGAGTTGAATTGTTTGTGTCTCTTTATATTTGCAGTTATAAATTAATGAACGCATTCATTGATTTATGCACATGTACATTGATGTGTATAGGCATTCTCATTATGGGTTGTTTTCTGTTTAGATTTACGTTAGTGTACCGTTATAAATTAATGAACGTTCATTGGTTTAGTGAACACATACATTGATTTATGAACGTGTACATTGATTTTGTTGATGTGTATGTATGGACATTCTCATTTTTGGGGTTTTCTGCTCAGATTTACGTTAGTGTACCGTTATAAATTAATGAATGCCTTCATTGGTTTAATGAACGCTTACATTGATGTATGAACCTGAACATTGAATTATGTTGATAAGTGTATTATAAATTAAATTATTCTTCTATACATTAAATTATTGTTGCATAGATCATTTATATGAATACTTATATAGATTTGTTACCAACTACTTGTGACAAATCTAACAGATAATGTTTGTATTAATCGAAAATCGACAATTTTATTTTTTAGTATTTTCAAAATTATTATGACACATATTAAACTTTTTCAGTTTTTAGTCCAAATCAGTTTTAATGAACACATTCATTGGAACTAATGAATAGATTCATTAAATTTTTATGGAAAAATTTTAATGAATGACTTTAATGTTCATTCATAAATACATTGCACTGTACATTAATTTTCAATGAATAAATTCATTGGGCCAATGTATTTGTTCATTGGAACAATGAATATCGGTTAATGAACGCCATTCATTGATATTATGAACAATAGTTTTTTCAGTGTACCGATCCATCAATCCGTCCAAATGTTATGCCGCGCCCGTATGCCTATTATGCTCATGGATAATTTGTGGAACATCTATTTCAAGGTAGAGTTTCTGCTTCCGGTCGTATCTAAGCAACTTTTGCTCCTTTACCGGTTGCATCCCTGACAAATGCCGCAAAACCAACATAAGAGTACTGTGTTCATGTTTGCTCCGTATGCAGTACCCACAAGTTCAGTTGAGTATCATATTGGTTGTTTCACAAAATATTATCGGAGGGTAGCTTACAATTCGGACTACGGTTCAATCTTACTGTGCCTAAACTGAAAATACCTCTGACACGAAAATTCGCCAATAATTGCGGAAATAGAAAAGGTGGTTTACGAAATCCCGTAAAGTCGTTGACAAGCCAACACATAGATGATTCGGAGTTCGTGGCAATATGGTGTTATCTCAAGTCCCATTGTACACTTCAAATCGATATGCGTAACCTTAAGAATCACAAAGTACAAATACTTTTATTCCCCATTTCTGAGGTTTGTTGGGAAGATATTGCCTGCGATAGTGCTTTCTTTTTGTACTGCACATTTGCTCGTCCACCCATAAGCGAATTTTTTGCCCTTTTGAGTCGAATTCATCATTAATTTCATCAGCTAATTTATGGATTCTAACAAGCGGATCATATGCCGGATACCTTTTTTGGATTCTTTTGAATTCATCTTCAAACCAAAGATTTTTTTAATTTGCAGAGCCGAAAATCTTGATCGAGGCGTGGATATTTAATGGTTGAGAAGGCATTTTTGCCCCGATATGTTTCCAATTGGGGTACGGGTGAAATGACATGAACATAAGAATACCAATGTAGTGATAAATCTCCTCAGAATTTTTTTTTATATTTTTAATTAATATCTTCATTAAGGGCTGCTTTGTTTGTTCCTCACCATCAAATTCGCTACATCACTTGAAACAAGGTAAATAAACAATTCCAAGAAGCTTTTAGTTTAAAAATTGACTTTGAATTTCCGTAAAAAGCCACATGTAAATTTAATCCTTTTTACACCAAGTTATAGTTGTAAACTCTTTTGAGTTCTTCGCAATATCCTGCAATCCTTGAAAAATAGTAGCATATTATTTGAATTGTTTATGTTATGAATTGTTTGAAGTTTTAAGTTTCAAATTGATTTCAAGACAACAACTAAACAGAAATCCTACTGCTGAGGGCTTAACCCTTGGACCAGTTATTTCTAGTACTGGTAAGGGTGATCGAGGTATATTTGTTGGATTGATACATTTTTTGGCTGATCTTGAGGTAGATGGAACAGGTTCTATTAAATCTGACAAATTATCCTGCATAGAAATATCACTTATTTTTCCTTCTCTCACTTCTCGAGTGGCTTATGTATACATACATCAATAGGTAAGTCTGTTTCATTTTCATCATCATCTTCATCACCAACAGTGGAAGGCATTAGCTCTTCCAATTATTCATCGGAAATTTCTGCAAGCTCGCACTTTTTTTTGGTAAAACTTTACTTTCTATAAATCATACACGGTGCAAATTAATTATATGACAATTATAATTTATAGTTTAATGTGGCCGTCGGTGGTGCAATGGTTAGTGTGCGCGCCTCTTGTACAGGAGATCCTGGGTTTAATGGAATCACCTTGGGCAGTTCCGGTGGTATTTATCCCCAAAAAAGACAATTAAATCAGATTGTGTGTCGACTACAGACGTTTAAACGCCATTACAACAACGCATAAATACCCACTCCCAAGGATTGA
Organism: Phaonia tiefii; assembly: GCA_963931995.1. NCBI lineage: Eukaryota > Metazoa > Arthropoda > Insecta > Diptera > Muscidae > Phaonia > Phaonia tiefii. The sequence goes on from OZ008369.1 coordinate 132,324,970, forward strand.
TGATCTACTTCATACGGCGAAAACAACTCCTTTTATGTCTACTCTTGATTTAAGATCAGGCTACTGGCAGATCAAAATTGCCGAAAAGGATAGAATCAAAACCGCATTTTCCACTCCTTTCGGAATTTATGTGTTTAATAGAATGACATTCGGGTTAAAGAATGCTCAAGCAACATTTCAAAGTCCCATTGATAAATTTCGGGAAGGACCTCCGAATATAACCATTCTAGCATATCTAGATGATATAATAATTTGGTCTACGAGTTTTCATAACCATATTATAGACCTCAAACAAACATTTAAAAGACAAGACTTTTGGATTTCACCCGAATCGAGAAAAATTCCATTTTTGTATGCCAAAGGTAAAATACTTTGGCCACATTTTAACAACTGATGGTCTTAAGGTTGATCCTGAAAAAACTCAAGCGATACTGGAACGACATAGACCCAAAAATCCGAAAGAAGTACTTTCATTTCTACAAACATGTTCATGGTATAGACGGTTCATACCATCATTCGCTGACGTTTCGAAGCCACTCCGATTTGACGAAGAAAAATGCTAAATGGATTTGGTCAGAAAGGGAGCATATAGCGTTTGAAAATCTGAAGAGATCGTTGGTCTCACCAACCATATATTATAATGACAGATGCTAGCAATTAAGCGTTAGGTGCTGTTTTGATCCAGGGGGAGAGAGATAAGGAGCACCCAATCGAATACGCCAGCAGATTGTTACTTCCAGCTGATATAAATTACTCGACAACAGAACGTGAAGCATTAGCTGTGGTTTGGGCTGTTCAAAAGTTCCGCGGGTACATCGACGGCTCGGAGGTATTAGAGCTAACGGATCATCAACCATTAAAATGGCTTTTCAGTCTCAAAAGTCCTACAGGTCGTCTTGCTAGATGGCACTACAACTCCAAACGTATAATATTCGTTTTGGATATACTCCTGGTCGAAAAAACGCAGTCGCCCATACTTTATCAAGACCGCTGTGTTCTGTAGAAAATCATTATAACTCGCGTTGTGAAATTTGTTCCATTATTATCGATTTCCCATGAAGAGGGGCTGAAGATTTCAGAAAGGCACAATTGGAAGATGACGGCATCAAAAATATTATTACATCATTCGAAAATAATTACGAGAATGTTATACGTCACATAAATAGAGGTTATATCTTGTTTGATGGAGTTTTGTACAGATTTTGCTCTGAAGAAGACAGCGAAAATGGTCGACAAGTTGTTCCCAAATCAATGATAACCACAATCATTTATAACCACCACGACGAACCAACAGCTGGTCATTATGGTATCGAACGGGCCATAATTCGGATTACTCCTCATTATTACTGGCCGAAAATGAGAGCCGAACTTGCTCAGTATGTTAAAGGGTGTATTGATTGCAAAAGATACAAACCCACAAATTTGAAACCAGCAGGTTTGCTTCAGACAGTATATAGTAAGAAAAGTTTCGAGATTATTGCTGCCGATCTTTTTGGACCATTGTCACTTACCCCCCAAGGAAATCAGTGGATTCTTATTATCGAAGATTTGTGTAGTCACTGGACGGAACAATTTGCTTTGCGCGAAGTATCGACCGAAAACTGTGTCATTTTATTGCTGAACGAAATATTACTTCGATATGGAATCCCGAGAAGAATTGATTCAGACAATGGGGCTCAATATATATCTTCTGTAATGCAAAACCTGATATATTGCCTAAAAATTGAACAAAGTTTTCACCCTTGAAAGTGCATCTGTCTATATGCGTCGGTCAGGATCACACTTCATGGGACAGAAACTTGCCAGCAACTCGATTCGCCATGAATACAGCTAAGTGCTCAACAACAAATTATTCTCCTGTTTTTTGACTTTTGGAAGAGATTTGAGAACGCCACTAGAAGTTCAAAATGATCTCCGTGCGGTCGTTAATGCTGAAAACTTCGTTCCACAGATTACCCCACACTTGCTACGTCTGGCAGATACCCTGAAAATAGCGCAGGAAAATGAAGAGAAAATGCAAGACAGAAACAGACTCAAAACGAAATCCTCAAAAGCAGATAAATATTGGTGATCGTGTCCTCATTTCAACCCACATAATAAGCAGCAAAGATAAACGATTGTCATCTAAATTTGTACGTCGTCGTGATGGCCCGCATGTAGTCATAGGCAAAAAAGGTTCATGCAGTTATATCGTTGCATCTCCAGAAAACCAAAATGTGCCACTAGCCACATACCATGGCTCAGACCTAACGTTATATCGCGGACAAATAGAAAAGCCAGTGTACCTTTTAAGACAACGGGGAAGACCGAAACGAAGCACCGATTTGCACAACACAATCAACAACAAAAGCACAACAAACGTACCTATAAACAACAATGATTCTAACGACAAAAATATAAATGTATAAGACCCATCAAATATTATCGCAACAACTACCAGCAAACCCATGCAAAATAATGTCCAGAAGCCACTACGAAGATCCTTGAGAAATAAAAATCAGCCAGGACATCTATAATGCTGCCACATCATCAGGGACGATTTCTGTGACAGAGGGGGAGTGTGTAGCGGAGCATATATTTACGTACTATCTTCTTACATAACACCCTTTAATTATTATCAACATAACTCTCTTTTGTATTAATGTTTAATTTTCATTCAATTATTTCAATTAACTTTTCAATAATTTACGATATTTTTATTCGAGTGTATTCAATTCCTAATATTGATTTGCCATAAGATATCATGTAAATAAGTTGAGTAAATATTGTTTTGTGATATAATTTAGAGATGACGATTCTCTCATGTTCTCCCAGTGAGAATTACATCTTGTCTCCTTATTGAGTTTTCTCTAATGAATGTAACACTCACTTAAATGTAGTGCTGTGCTAGTTGCACTAGTGTAATTGATCATTGTATTTCCATTATCACTCAATCCAATATTCGAAAACTTTATCATTTGTACTCAATATTTGTATCATTTGTACTCAATATGTGTATTATTGCAATCATTTTTCGTTTTGTCAGAAATGTTGCTATATAAGAGATGGATGTTGAAGTCGAAAGTAAATGTTCAAAACTAAATTGAGCGGAAGCTCGTTTTAATCACTAAACCAACCCAATAATTTGTTAGTTAGTGTGGAGGAGTTTCGACCCTCTATTATAAAATAAAGCAAAATAAATAAGTTCTTGTACGCTGTCGTCTGGGTCGTCATATTTTCACATAAATAAAACATCTAGAAACCATAAATGAGGTGAAGTGGACTACCCACGAATCCTACAAAGTTAAATTAAAATTGCGTTGCTTAACGTGCGATACACCGGCCAAAGCCTTCATTTGTGGCGTTCCAGGACATACTTCAATGTGCACCCATTCATTGAAGTATGCCCTGGAACGCCACAAATGAAGGCTTCGGCCGGTGCACTCAAGTTGCTAAGAAAGTGAACAATGTACTAACATATAGTAGCGTTAGTGGGTCTTTGATTTCCGACGTGGATTTTACTTTGAGGAAGTATCCCAACCATCATTCCGAAAGGTTTAAAATTGAGAAAACTCCCCTTAAAGAAATAGGGTTTGGTATGGTATCATGCAGGTAGCATACACCTTATCGACCTGGGAGTAACGAAAAAAATGCTCATTCGGATAGTTCACAATAACACAGAAATAAATACACCAAAAAAAATATTTCGAAAAAATCTTCTGTCCTGGTTAAATTCAAAAAAATCATTCCAAAGGAGTTCCCAAGAAAACCTAGGCCTTTAGATGATTTGCACCATTCGAAAGCGAAAGAATTTCACCAGTTCCTTGCTTATACTGGCATAATTGCCCTTTATAATAAAGTACTATTTTTTATTAAAATAATTTTTTATTTAAATTATTTGTCGAGGATTTCTCTACTGTATTAGGGTCAAATAGCGTTTCTTTTAATGTCCACAATCTGCTGCATTTGGCTTCTTGCGCAGAAACTTAAAAAAAATGGTGTCCCAAAACATCCCATAATCAGTGAGATGTGCTCTATCTAGTTTTACACTCACTGATTGGGCCTACAGTTTTACACCGGTTCCGAACGGTATTTTGAGAAGCATTTTCATGGCTAAGTACTCGATAGTGTCGCCATCACTAAGCAAGGTGACCGCCGTCGAATGAAAAGTAAGGTGGTCTGAGCAGGGATCGAACCCACGTTCTCATGTACAAGAGCCGCACACAGTAACCATTGCACCACCGACGGCCGACTGCGCAGAAACATATGGCCCCCTTATTTCGTTTTCTGCATACGACTTTGAAAACTACCTGCAGATTTTGAAAAAACGTGTTTGAAACCCATCATCGATCCTTCAACAAATTGTACAAAAGGAAAAACACACAGAGTATGTGGAAAAAGTGAAGAGATAAAATACGAAAGAAATATCATTGTTGGAGCTTTTGTAAATTTCTTGGAAAGAAGCCAATAATATTTGTTCCGTGAAATCATTTATTCCAATAAAACTTGAAAATATAATAAAAGAAGAGGAAATTTATATTGAAGGACGACGATTGTTGGTATTAGAGAGTTTTTACCACAAACCCATAAATTCTTGTGAGCTAGGTATTTTTAACACAAATCTAGCTTTAGGCGAAAAAGAGAAATTTTCTATATGAGACGTTCAGTTCAAATTTGTTTCCTTGCCATTTCGCTCTGCTTTCGTAATAATACCTATTTTACACTCGTGTCTTCCACAACAATTTCAAGCAAACATTGCAAATTCTTCAGCACAATAAACCTAATTAATAATTCTTCTGCAATAATCTTTATAATTATTCTTCTTCATAATACGCATTTTACAGAAAAATGTCGAGCGAACAAGCTACTGCTTCAAAGGAAAGGAAAAATTAAAAATTATTATACCAAAGGTAAGTTTAAATTTTTAACCCGTTTTAAACAACAATTTTTGATTTTGATTAATACTTAAAATTGAATTATATTGTACCTATATACTGTATCAGTTTTTATATTTTTTTCAGCTAATCCAAAGTGTGATTGCTGTCAGGAACTTTCAAAAACAAACTCGACACGGTACTTGCGATATTGGCTGAGCATAAAGTTTTCCTAGATCGCGGTTTTTCGCAAAACGTTATGGTAGATAACATTATGTCAATTTTCCCTGTAAGCACAGAGGAAAAACCAATAGAATTGGACAGCCTTTTAGCAACGCATTGCAAGTATTTTCGTTTTCGGCAAACACAACTTCTTATTAATTATTTTAACTTACACTTATTTTTGCAGATTCGACAAATAAAAAATCTCATCGGTGGCAACGTCGATAGCAATTTGCACTTAATATTAAGTCATAATATTATTATGAACTTTAATGTTGAAGGAACTTTTGGCAACAGAAGACTGAGGGACTTTGGCAATGTGCTTGCAGTTATTATAGGTACAACATTTTTAACAAAAAAACCATTTCGAAAAAAACATTAATGAAATAAACCTTTTTTTTCTAATAATTAGGTGTTATATCAACATTCAATGATGAACCTGATAAAACTTTAAGAGCAGCTTTTCAGCGCCAAAAAAAAAATATTTCAAACAAACCAGCCGCAACAACTCTAACGGCAAGGTGAATAATACCGAAAATGTTCAAAAACCATAAAACCAGCGTCGAATGAAATGAGCCCTTAAGTACAAAAAAAATTCATACTTATGTAGGTGTAATGTACTTTTACATAAATACAATTTATCCAAATAATATTAAATTTTAATATATGTATATACATATTTAATTATTCTCGACTAATTATTCCAGCTTAAGGTCTCTTCAGATTTCATATAACTTTTTTGTTTTTTTCGATATTTCGATTTCCTTTGGAAATCTTCTTCAGGAAAGTTTTTACATTAATTATAACAAACAAACATCAATACAGATTAAAATTAAAATTTTTGAAAAGTAATACTATTTATACATACATATTATAATACAGAAATGTTTACAGAAAGTAAAAATATTAAATTGAACAAAATTTTAAAATATTTTAAGACATTTGTGTTAATCTATCCTATTATTAACCTATTTGTTTTTATTAATTAAGATTCTACCATTTTTAGTGACGTTATACGTATCTTCTTTCTTATTAAATTGCGAAAACTGATAAAAACTTGCGAAAATTAGTGAAAAATTACCAAAATTTTAAACAAGTTACACAATTACCTAATAGTCACTATAACAAAAAGAAATGGCAAAATGGTTACGATGACAAACCTATGTTAAATGTCAATACGCTATTACATTGGCTGGGGTACACTTGATCAGTAGTACTACTGGCAATGTCACTAGAAAAGCACTACATTTTCATTATTGTCATTTCCTGTAGGGGTGTTTATATGTAAACGAATGTATATTTATGTTTATACGTACATAAATGCATATATATGTATATGCATTTGTATAACGGATCATATGGACCACCCGGGTGGGTTTCAGTAAACGATGCACACAAAATTGTTCCGTAAGGCGAAGGTTAAGGGCGATAACGTTGGGTTCAATTCAAAATACTTTGTCGATATACACAATCACTTGGCGTCAAAATTTGTCATCCTTGTTTAATTTTTGACCACTAACACACACCAATCTGAGCAATTATTCTTAAATTATTAATTTCTACATGCCGGAAGGACAAAAACCGCATCGACAATCCCTTTTCTCCTCTTGAATATGAATTTACAATTCCTGTTCACATTTCTTTAAGAAAATTGGAATAATTTGATTTAAGTTTCATTAGTATGAAGTAAATTGGAGTACTGTTCGATAGTCTGGAATCCATATTATTTGAAATGCTCCAATCGAATTGAAAAGATTCCAAAATTGTTTACAAGGATCATCTTTAAAAAATTAAATTGGCCTGAGGCAGTTCCTTACATATCAAGAAGAAAGTTTTAGGGGTTGCAATCATTAAGTGACCGTAGATCATATTTTTGTTTAATGTTGGTTTTTAACGTTTTGTCTGGAGATATAAATTGTTCGGAAATAAAAGAACTTATTAATTTATATGAACCTCCAAGGGAATTACGATGCAACCGTGTATTTGAGGTGGCTCTGCACAGGTGAAATTATGCGTTAAATGAGCCTATAGCAAGATGTTTAAAACTGTGTAATAATTTGCACCAACATTAAATTTTAACGTGTCCAAAAATATATTTCAATTAAACCTATTTATACTGTACAATTAGTACTAATTCTTTATGTAGCTATAATCTGTAAGAATGAAATTCTGTAGATGATTGAATAAATAAATAAGTTGTCAGAAAAATTGTATTAAGCTGGCCTTCTTGACGCCAGGGAAATAAAAATTTTTTTATTTTTTGTCGTTTACGCCATAAGCGACGCCAAACGCCATAAGAATACATGTAAAAATTTCCAACGCCTACGTTATCGCTCCGATTATGTTCGTACACTTAGACTCAATTTTTGACTGCATATTTAAATTGGTAAATAGCTGATTTTGATTTATGTTTGATCTGACTTTAATTACGAAAAGAGTTTTTCAGTGCTTTGTCAAATAATTTTACTACCACGTGGCAACAGTGGCAAAAGCTACGAAAAATAACCGGTATTCATACATTTCTCGTCTAATCGTTACGATGCATCAAACTGACGCCATTTGCAAAACAAAAGTGAAGTGAAAAATATTTAATGAAATTGGAGAATATTTGAGCAGAAATAAAGTTCTAACTGCACTACCTGTTAGGGTAGAAACACCATTGGGACGGACGACGAATTTTAAGTTGCGAATATTCGTCATCGACAATAAAACACATTTGTTTGTATGAGAATGCACACAATCAGTGCGACGACCGAAAATTATCGTGCGTAACGAACTGTGCGATAGGTTTATTTCTATTTCTTACGCCGACGAACGACGAATAAATTGGTGCAAAGTGACCGTTTTTCTTTTGTTATTTAAGTGTTTTAGTAAAAAAGGTTCCTTTTATATTTATAACATTTATATTTAAAAAAAAAACTATTTTTAATTACATAATTTTCTGTGAGTTTTTCAGTTACTGCTTTCTAAATTTATGAAATATGGGCACGCGGGTCAGCTGCTACATGTAAACAAATATTGGCTTACAAAGTAATTAATGCAAAATTTGTGTATTTTGCTTGTGTTTGAAAAAAGCTTGTATCATCATGAGCATGATGTTTACAATTTTCATAACTTTTACAAAACACAAAATTCTTTGATTCATATTTTCCGATTATTTATTTGTGTAAGCAAATTGCTCATAACTTCAAATGACGTTAATTTTTGTTCGTCGTTATTGTGTTTCATACTACGAATGCCGTCCCAATTGTGTTTCTACCTTTAAGTAGCGTTCACAATGGCAGCAACGAATTTGTAATTCAAGCCATCTCGTTCCCACTCACA